>JAQISU010000076.1:7952500-8552500 GCA_029339505.1 Unio delphinus
AACGAAATATCTAAAATCTTCCATGATAAATTAATGCAAAAGAATATCATCAATGACTTTGAAAAGCTGTTAATTTAATATCCATAATTTTGAATAATTTTTCTTTGATTCTTTGTCCTTTCTTTGATTCTGTTTATAATTATAGGATACTGTTCATTATCTTTTTCAATTTCGGCTTCATATTGTTTATTCGCAGTGATAGTTTTTTCGTAATATTTTGTCAATTTTTCATTATTTGTTTTTGATTTTTTCAATTGAATTTTCTAAATTTACTTGTAATTTATTGTTTTTAGTTTCGAGTTTGATGATTTTGTTTTCTTTTTCATCTCAGCGATATTGTCGGGTAATTTTTTAAAATTATATTGATGAGCAATCCAGGCTTGTTGTAATTGTTCATCATTGCCATGTGTAATCACGGTAGCTGGTTCACATCCCCAAATCTTATATTATCTTATTAATCCAATTTTATATTCTGTGGCAATTCATTTGGTTTTTTAATTCCACATGATGCAATATTTTTTTCTCCATTTTTGTCGGATAAATATGTTGATCTCAGAGGCATATATTTAAAAAAATATATTTTAAAAAATAATGGAGTATTTATCGCGGTAATATTAGTAACAATCTTAGAAATAATCATGAGAAGAAAAAAAAAACTATTAAAAGTAACACTGAATTTACATTTGTTGTTTACTAAAAAATTATTTTTTTTGTAGTTATTATTAAAAAGATTCTTTAATCAAAATGGGTAAATATTTTGTTTAAGATTTCACATAAAGACTTGTTTGTAATTTTTCTCCAAATAAATCAATCAAGGTAGAATTTTGGTTGGTAAGTCTGAAATTCATTCTTGTTAGTAAATTATTATGAGTGCAGAGATATACTGAATTAACCGTTTTTTGCACAATCAAACTTCCAGGAGATACTCGAGGAGTAAAAGTATATAATATATTCTTGTTGTGCTTGAGTCGATATTTCTGTTTTATTTTGTCAGAAAACTTCCATCAATTGCATCACAAACAAGATTGACCACTATCACTGAGGTCATATTTGCTGAGTCCAGTGATATATGTCTACCACCACCAAATGGATCATTGTTGTATCTAAGGATATTATCCGCTGGTATTTTTCTCCATGACTCAACAAGTTTAAGAAAGTTTTCCATGATAAGCTGAGCGATTTCTTTAGTTGTTGTATGTCAAATTTTGGTATTACAAATGCTGGTAATTGATTTTCTGTTATAGCGTAATGTCTTAAAGACAACTGTTTAAATGTTTTTATATTTGAAAAGGGAGCAATCTGATATGATATTATCACCAAAGTCAAATACATATATAATGATTTGTTTGTTGATAAACTCGAGGGCTGATACAACTTGATTTAGATGTTGTATCAGTTCAATGATATGTTGCTTTGTATCATCGTTATAATGTTGTGAGACTGGAAAATAAATGTTGTAATTTATCAATTATTTTTCATATTCAGACTTTATGATGTTGGAAAATGATTTGATATTTTTTTCATTGATGAAAAATTTATATTCTTGGTTTATATTTGATAAATCTCTGGAATCTAACAATATAGGATGGCTCGTACCATCAAACTAAGTAGTATAATAATTAATATTTTTTTGTTCCATGGATGAGTTTTTCGATATTCTGGATCTACAAAAAATTTCTTATTATTAGTGATAAAATCATCTCGAAGTGGTTTTGGTGGTCCTTTATATTCAGGAGAAATTTCAGGCCATGCTAGCATGGTTTTTATTGATGACTGATAAATGTCCACAATATATTCGGGAGAATTTATTTCTATCGCAGCCGACAAAGATGGTTCATGAACCGTTATAGCTATCTTTGATTCTTTTCCTGTAATGGATTTTATTTTACACGCGAATTCATCACTGATGGCTGTGATATCATAATTTCCCCCACAATATTCCATCAGGGGTTCCATTGGGTTTATTTTTATTTGCAAATACCAGTGAATTACTTGGTTGCTGACCCGCAAATGATTTTGACCGGATATTCAGCCAACTATTAGTATGCTTGCAATTGGGCAAGTATAATTTCTTTGATGGGAAAAGCAGTTGGAAAATTCACATCAAATTCAGGATACGTCGAGGTTATTGAGATCATTGTTACTCTTGGCAGAGCTGTATTTGTGGTAATCTATTGAAGAAGTTCCAACAACATTATTATTTATTTTTGTATCTTTTAAATCAGTGTGTGAAGGGACAAATTTCTGGCCTTCTATCAATTATACACTAGTTGAGACCAGAGAACCATTAGTTAGATTTATGGAGACAATCACGTATCAAAGGGTGTTCTGCCTAGCACAATGTTATTCCTTTATAGTGGGACTGTTGTTACTAATTAGAACCTTTGTTTATTCAGCAGCCAGACTGACTGCTAGAGACCCCGTAAAGTTCAATTTTCATGGAAAAGTAGTCAAACTTGAGAAACCGCAGAAATTCTGTTACTTAAAATGACCAGGTCAGGCTGACCTGACTTGAGCGACTCTAAAGAAAGGGCGGCAAAAGACATTTGATTAAGATTGGTCACGTTAAATAAGGGGGTGTTTTCACACAAAATTTCATTGGATTTAACCCTTTGAACCCTAATCTCCCCCATATTTCGGCACATTAACCCTAGCCTCCCTGGCAATTTTTGACAAATTTATAAAAAGTAAAATTTTGTAAAATAAAAGTTATATTATGACTTAGAATGATAATCCACTATGATATAACAGCAAATATCAAATTGTCTCTTTTCAAACATGCTTATAAAATGCTTTTTATTACTATGACTTACAAACTGTCTCGAAATTTTGTTCATGTTGTACCATTCATGCAAAATCTATATTTCACTGACCTAGCACCAAGACCAGAAAAACAACAACACAATAACCATGCACCATCTAGCGAATAACATAACACAGGCCGGGATACCGGCCTGTCGGGTTATGACGGTAGATAGCTAGGCCGGTATACCGGCCTTTTGGGTATATACACCTTTACAACAGGCCAGTAAACCGGCCTGTCGGGTTCAAATGGTTAATATCGCCTTATCGCAATCAGAAATTAGACTAAAACCATTTTTCCTGTGAGAAGACAAGAGATAAAAGTCATCAGCTAGACTCCAAATGATATTTGAGAGAAATTCATTCATAAGGAAGTGTGGTCCAGGCGAACCGCCAAAAAACTGAGTGACAGAAAACACCACAAAGGTATATTGTCACAATTCCATGTAATTTGTTGATGCGATTTATAATGTTTGCTTTAGTCTACAGGTCTTGCATGATTTCATTTTGATACATTTGTATAATAATGTGCTTTTGAATTATGAATAGAAAATTTTACATTAATTCTTGGAATAGTTTGACGTATTGTCTTAATTTATCATCTTGTTTGCATAATAATTAGGTTCTAAGAACTGGATGCCTTACATTAGTTAATATGATTTACGAGAATACATGTGAATTCACCGAATTAAGATTTCACCTATGATTCAGGTCAGTATATTGACTAGGGAGCTGGAGTGTATTCAATTTATTTGCTGTGTAAATTAAGGCTGGGCCAGAATTTAGAGCCTCGATGTATGGTGCATTAATGTATAAGATCAAGGCATAACGAATTAGCAATTCGACTAACTCCAGTCATTTGAGGACATGTGTAATTGATTACTAGCCTTATAATCTATTTACCACTGATAGAAATATTTAATTTTAGAACAAGGGATAATGAGAGTTCTCAACTGTATCAATTATAATGAGAGACTTAGGTGTTGTTTAATTTCTTTTAAAAGGGAGAAAATAGCATTTTGGGACGTATTGATGTTATGTAAAATAAGACATATACTGTGGAAAAGAAACTGGAGGGGATTGTAGTGATACGCATAATCCAGTGGTGAAGTCCAGCATCATGCTGAAATTCTACGTGTTCAGAGGGTATCTCAAGACGGATGTAGAAAGTGTCCTAGAGCCAAA
Source organism: Unio delphinus (assembly GCA_029339505.1). Lineage (NCBI taxonomy): Eukaryota > Metazoa > Mollusca > Bivalvia > Unionida > Unionidae > Unio > Unio delphinus. Next base: position 7,956,488 of record JAQISU010000076.1, read on the forward strand.
AGTCTGAACAGAACAGAGAAATGGAGACTGTGGGCTATCAGGTTATGAAATCGTACAAGGCGTTGACTTTGATTGCACCACTCGATCTATAATGATTTAAAACTATCAGTAACACATCGGCTAATAATCTATTTTGATTTTTTTTTGTAATTCTGTGAAAGTTGTATTTCTAAAGCAGATTGTATTCATAATGAAAGGAAGTTTTCACAATTGTGTATGTACTTGATTAAATTGTCTGTTTATATTTACGGGGGCTGCGTTTATTAAATCAAAAGTTGACATTGGAGTTACACTGGATTCTTTTCCTACAAATAATTACTTCCTGGTAATCTCAGGCCGCTTCCGTAAGTGAAACAACTCGCTTGTAACCTGAGGTTGTGTCCCATTTTTTTGGTATCCTTTTCCAAGAACCTTTTTTGTTGCCATTATAACAATGGTTCCAACAGAACCATTTGCAGCTGCCTTTGTAATTGCAGGTGCAGCCGTGGCAATTAATGCTGGTAAAGAAAGAGACCTATTTATAACTAAACAATCAGAACTTGCCGCACCAAGTACATATCCAGAAATAATTCAATTATGCAACAAAAACCCTCAAAGAACATACTAAAATTGAATTTCTTAGAACTACAGGGCTAATGGATAGAATACAAGTATAACACCATATCATCCATAAATGAAATGAATGTTTTACTGGTACCTAAATATGCATATAAAATAATATTGTTCTAAGGGGAGGGAAGCATACAAGGCCAAAAGGGATTTGTTACCCTTAAGGGAGCCCACCTACACTACGCTGGGTATAACATTCCCATGGTGGCTCCTGAGCAACCTAACCTAATGGAATGGTAAAATAACATGGAACAATAAAAATAAACCTAAAATAAAAGAAATACATAAAGGTATAAACATCAAAGTTATATTAACTACCAGTTTTACAATCAATAAGGCAAGCGTCTTACCTCTTTTCTTCTCTTATGCTTCTAAATTCTTCCTTCTACATGTATATAACCCCATTGACAACATCTCATAACTGAGTTTAATATTACGAAGGTATTATAGGCCCCTAAAAAACGCGATACCACTGTGGTTAAAGTATAACCACTAACATGCGCCCCTAACTATGGTCCCAACTAGAGTGTATGAGGTAGTCTCAAAACCAAGACTATCAGGTCCAGCGACACAATGTTGCAACTAAAAACCTCATCATATATGCATAGGTTATGACCCCAAATTAGATCTTATTAGGTAGTCTCAAACCCAAGACTATCAGGCCCAGCAACACAAGGTTGCGACCAAAGTATGCTAATTTAGAAAATGACCTCAAATTCATACACTATAAAGATAGTTAACCCCAAAACTATCAGGCCTTGCAGTAACTTAATAACATCATGTATATTCTACACAAAATAGCACAAAGAATTCCAAATTGATAGGGAAAAATACAGAAGCAAATTGACGAGGGAGCAAGGATGTTTAGAGTGAGAATCCAAAACAAGACACCCAAAATGTATACAGGGAATCATCGAGTGAGTACAGGGTCAAACAAGACACTCAAGAAATATAAAGGGACCAACCACAGGAGCAGTGGGATAATCGGTCACTAACAAGTGATCATGGGATTCTCAAAACAAAAGTCCTTTTTAGGGCTATTGTCTTTCATTGCCTTAAGCCTTAAAGTGTGTGTCGTGACTATAGTCACGCTGTTGTTTTTGGTCCCGTAGTGCGTGTCGCGACTATAGTCGCTTTTGAGGTGAGCAACTATGATCGCATTCTATAACTTCATCTTGCCATAAATGCCTGTAAAACTATATTTGATTGGTTTAAAAAGGCCCGGAACAAGCATTCTGCAGTACTTTACTATATTATTAATGACGTAATTTTACAAATGCTCGCTTTTAAACACATGGTACTTATGCAAAGCTAAAATGGCTGACACTGAATATGAAGGTGATTTCTTGCAACAAATATTTGCTTCTGATAGTGATGCTAATAGTGATTTTGAATAATTTGAGAAAATGACATTATTGGAGCAAGCGAGGTATTGATGGAAATACACATGAATGATTTTGAGCCAGCAATTTACGTGGAACTGGAGTCGGGTATACATGCTCGGTTGACATGAAAAGACGGCGCACCTGTCAACCCCCATTCACTGGCAATTCAAAATTAAATGTTGAGATGGTGAATAATGAACCTATTGACTATTGAAGACTTTTCTTAGATAACGAGTTATTGCATCTGATAGTAGATCAAACAAACCGTAATGCAGATCAGAGAGTTCATGGGGCAGACTTGAAGGAAAAAAGTCGCATGAAGAAATGGCGGCCTGTCACACCTGAGCATCTAAAACGTTTTCGCATCGATTAAAACAATGGGTTTGGTACATATGTCTGTTCTCGATTCCTAATGGGCTATTGATAATGTGATATCAACCGCATACTTTAGCAAAAAAATAAGTATGGGATAGATTTCAAGCTATTCCAAGCAATTTACACCTTTCAGACAATGAGAACAATTAAGGTGACTCTTCACAAAATCGGCCCAATGATGGAACAAAAATAAAGTCTTTGCTGAGATTTAATCACCAGATATGGACCTCGGTTTGATGATATTATAATAAATAACAGGTGATAGTTTTTCATGAACATTAATTGCTGACTGGAGGGTTTAAACTTACTTCTGACGTTCATGGAGTGGATTTTTGCAAAACTGTCACCCTTCCTTTACCTGTGATTTTCACAATTTATATATAACATTGTGACATAAAACGTGCATGGTTGGACTAGAATATAACATTTCTTAGATATATTTGAACTTTTCCATCAAAAACAAACAAAAATACTGATGAAATACAATTGTAACTTGTCATTTTACCTGTATTTACACCTGTACCTGCAAATATGTTAAACCTACACATGTATATTGATGCTAATCTTAAAGTATAGACACGCACCATCATTTTTCATATAGGGTTTGTCTATCAATAGTGTATATTTAATGAAATACATGCAATTTAAAGACTGTGCAGTTTTCTTCTTTTCTCCCCTGAAACAATTCAGCACTGAGGGACCTTGTACTGCAAAACAATGCTGCACTTTAAGGGTTAATAGGGTCTTCCACTTGGTTACGGAAACCCTCCTTGACAAGCTCTATCCAAAAAGCCTAACTTGATCATTTTCGGACCCACCGCTCAAAATTAACAATCTAATCCTCTCTGACAGTGGCTACCTTTCAAATGACATTTAGTCATATCAGCAAAAGAAATTGTTAGGGGCATATAATATGTACACTTTTGTACTAGAAGATTGGCATAGATAGGAACGTAATTTAATTCTTGAACTCTACCATTTGATGAATTGCATCGGTGGCTTACACAATTTTGGCATAGGGAAATCCACTAGAAAAACTGGATTGAATTTGGAATAAGCGTACGTACTTTCGATTGGTTGATAGGTTGAGTGCATGATGGGTCTAATCCCACTCACCCAGGTCTAACATTCATATCATTAGCCACTTTTTAGGGGTATGATATGACGACCAAATTAAATAGCGCACTCTGTGTGCATAAACGCCAGGAAGATGTGGCATCATTCCATCTTCCTGGATAAATTAAATCACTGCCATGTAAATAAATGGCAGTGCAAAATAGTGAACTTATGACCCTAGTGGCCGGTTTCACTTTAAATTCAACTATTCATTCAGTAAACTGAACACCTTTATTTTTGTTTCCATCTTTTTAGCTGAATTTGATTGTATCTTTTAAATCTGACCAGGAATCAGAGTAACATTAATATGACTATATGACATTTATAATAACATGAGTAATCTAATTGTGTTACATATTTAGAAAAATGTACATATTTTCTACAGGTGCATAAATGACTCATTCATCCACCAACACCTTCAAGTAACATCGATTCATTGCTGAGTATAACAGCTATCACTCTGTAATTTAGGGATAGTGATATCACCTGCTGCATTAGTTGGAAGAGTTACATGAGCTCTAAAATGAATATCAACAACACTCTGTCTAGTTAAATCAAGATGTTCCAATGAAAAGTAATAAATTAGGTAAAGACTTTTAAATCTAATTGTGATATTTGCAGACCAGTATCTGTACCGTATTTTCGCGCATATAAGACTCACCTAATTATAAGATGCACCCATATATAAGACACGGGTTTTGACGATTTGTGTAAAAAATATCTTACATAAGACGCACCCATATATAAGATGTGGGTTTTGACGATTTGTGTAAAAAATATTTTACATAAGACGCACGCGGCCTAGCCATCTGCTGCACTGAGCAATTTATATCCAGTGGTTTCCTTTCCTTTATCATAAATGAAAATTTATCCAATGTTTCATCACCCGTCAGATGTAAACAAGGCTTCATTACCATTTTTAGTTCAGATCAAAGGCCAATAGCGGATGGGTTTAGTACCTGGTATCTAGAGTCTAGAACAATAAACGCCAGATGTAAAGGCGGCTTCTTTGATCCGCTAGGCCAAGTCTTCAGCGGGTGGGGTTAGTACATAGACCAATAAACGCCTGATGTATGCGGTTAGCATATATAAACGTGGGAACAGTCTCTTGTTATAAATAAATGTGTGATCAATTTGCTTAGCATTTTGAAAATTTATAAAATTGTCATGATGCCGAAGCGAAAATCATATACGGCATGGGAGAAAGTGAAAATTGCGGCAATCATCAATGGCTTCTGAAAGTGTGGGATAATTCCTGAATCGGCTAGCTATATCAGTTCTTCGGACGACGACTCAGCTGCATCTGATACCATTGATGCCAATGAGGATCGATTAGCATCAGTTATGGAGTTATTCCACGACGACAACAGTGAATTTGAAGCTGAAACTGATGACAATGAAAATGAAGATGAATAGAACAATACGGAACATTGATTTTTGATCAAGTCAAACACTATTTAGTAATAGTTTATTATACTGTGTTTAATAAAAAATTTAAATATATGGTATAACTGATTTTCATATTTAAGTCCAATATTGAACAAATTCTTGTCTTGTTTTCGAACTATTTAGTCTTGTCTTGTTTTTGAACGCACCCACCAAAGATACTAAAAGTTTAAGTATCTTTGAACCCAACCAGATGTATAGGTAATATAGCCGCCATAGTTTTAGCTGTGATAATTAATAACAATAAACAAAACTATTTAAACATACTATATTATATTAATTTAAAACATTTACTCTGACTAAACTTAAATCTGCAATAATTACGGTATACAAAACATTGAAATGAAAGGATTTTAAATTTGAAGTGGCCTGCACTGGATTGGTACATGTGGTAATTACTGAACACTTACCCAATTGTTTTTACAACTAGGAATGAAAATCGTGAAACGTGAATATTGACTGCAATAATCGTCCTTCAATATCACACACTGTACCGTTCGTTCATGTTAAAAAATACTTAGATAAGACGCCCATTAATATAAGACGCACCCTGGGTGCGGGGTATGTAAAATTTGTATAAGACGCGACTTATATATGCGAAAATACGGTATTTATATCACGTCCCATAAATGTCAACAAATGATGATATGCGCGTTCTATTTGGTTTTGTCCATAATTAAGTAAAATATCTTTGGATGGTTCTTGTTGGCTTTTTATTCTTAACGAGACTTCAGAAACAACCAGTTGACTCTGTGTTTGTGAATTTAATCGTGTATAATTCTATAGCGATACAAATATATGTTGTGGCGCAGAAACACTTTGCTATGATGCCATATGCCATGAAAATATACTGTTAATAGTACTCTGAGTACTATCTGTGGTTGTTGTTAGCCACGATAGCAATGATTTACCATCTGAATTCATAAATGATAGTAATTTATTCTCTACGGTGATTGATGGAGTCATCACTGGTTTTGTTATATTTACTTTACCAGCAACTAATGGAGCTGCTGCAGAGCCTCCTTCTCGCCTGATTGCATCATTATCATCACCTTTTTGTATGAGTATTACTGAATGTTTAGCTCCAAGAAAACTTATCATACATTTATTCAAAATCTAAAAATATGAGACAACAGAATTGCACATGAAAATAATCTACAATCACCTTGCAACATTGATACGAGTGTTGCAAATCCTAAATTATAATTATCATTAATACTTACAATATCAAAATCAGCAGCCAGTTTAGCTCTATATCCATCTGGTTGTGGATCAACTGCAGTACCCGGTGGTGTCCTTACTTTAATATATTTAACATATTCAGCGTGATCAGTAATATCCTTAGCAAACATTAATTAATGGACCAGCTGATCTTATATAATCATTAGAATAGCTCGCTAAACCCAACATTGTTGTGGCAACATCAACATCCTTCTGAATAGATTCAATCTCTCTTCCATCAATCATATATGTAGCACTACTAAACAACGCCATAATCCCATTGTTAACAAAACCAACTCACGCATTCGCTGCATATGGTGTATTAGCATCAACATTTGTTACGAGTTCCCCTTCTACTTCAATAAATGCTTCAGCTGGTAAGAAATATCTACTTGTATCTTGAACTTTTAGTTCAATTCGTCCTCGTTGATTTGGTTGTATTGCGTTATAAGAATACAATTGATAATCATGTACAGAATCATCTTTAAGAACCGTTGCGTCTATATCAAATGCTATGTCAGGTGACTGTTTGAACATTTATTATATATATTTCAATCTAAATTGTGATCTCAAACCACTTCTTACTATTAAATTTGCAGTAATATTTCTTTGTGCTTGATCATATCCTTGGTTTATCTCTGGTAGTCTTTGATCCATGGTTTGGTTTACTATTTTACTGATATTTGCAGGCATGATTTCCGTAGATGGTAATTTCACTGGTGGTTGTAGTTTTCATTGTTTTTTATTTATCAAGGTTAATATTTTTTCTTTGGCTGTAGAAAACACCTTATCATCAATATTATTAACAGCACCAGGAGCTTTTTCATCAATAATATTAATAGCTTTCATCGATAATTGTTTTAAGATTGGTGATATTTTGAAAGCCATTTTTGTAAATAACACCTTAACAACATCACCAGGACCATCTCTGTAAAATATCTTATAAACGGGTAATCACGAATCTATTACTCTGAGAATGGTCAGTTTAAGATGATGCAGATGTATGGTCTCTTATTTATTATTTTATATCTAATCAGACAATTAGTCACTATGATAACCATCAACGAGTTCAACGAAAAATTCTTGATAGAAATCGATATCCATGATACCTCTTTAAAACAATCATTGACAAATATCAGCGGCTTCATTAGTGATTTCATAATAGGTATTTCCAGCTTGTATTCCTCCTATGTGTTACGTGCTTAGGCTCGAATAAACCGTAACATAGAAAGAGTGAAAATAACAAGCTTGTAAAAACTTAATAAACAATTTATTGAGCACAAATATTTTCCAGAAAAGAAAAAAATAAACTTACGGTTTTAAGAATCAATTCCAAAATTAATCCAAAAATAATTCAAAATATTATCCACTAAAGAAATTGCAAAAGTCCTGGTAATAAAATGTCCAAATAATTCTAAGTTTGAATTCCAGCGAAGTATCCAATATGGAAGACGATGTCACTTGATGAAGTCAGTTCTTGTTAATAAAATTTTATGAGCACAATTCTTTTCCAGATAAATAACAACATAATTCCTCTTGATCCAAACGAGTTGACATAATTTCCAGTACAAGGTAATTAAAATAACTCAAAACGACACAACTTAATATTCTAACAGCCCAATTTCTTCTACTGAATAGCTCGCTCCAAAACATAGTTTATATACCTGTTTTTACATAAACAAGAAAAGGGGTCACGATCTTCTAGAATCTCTCAGAACAAATTTACGTTCAAGAAATCACGTAAATACCGTATGACCCAACTAAAATTAGAAAGATGTTTATATAAAACTCCATAATGTCCTTGGAACCAGCCAATCATTTTAAAAGCTTGTTTGCAACTCTGAATCCAGGTCAGAAATGAGGTCAACACCTGGTGTTTACTCTGTAAAGTACAGGTCAACCCCCCCCCTTCAATGAACAAATCTTAAAACTTAAAATGCCAAATTTAAATCTAACAAGCAAACAATAAAAATAAATATAAATGACTTATATCAAATATACGTAACATATGAGTATTTCTAATTGTGATATGTCAGAGAGAATATTATTAGCACAATCAACAAGACCACTTCCTCGAGAAAATCCACTACAAGAAGCAGGTGCATCATGAAATTCTTCTGGAGATTCTAGTCCCAAATCATTAAAAAAGATTATATGGTTTCTCTTGTTGAGGTGGAGGAAGCTGATAGGAAGGCTCTTGTTTTAAAGCTTTCTGTCTTTCTTTTTTTGTTGTTTTTGTTTTTCTATTCATTGTTTTTGTTCTTCCATTTGTTTTTGTTTTAATTCTTCATATTGGCTATCCACCTTATTCAACAAATCAAGATATGTTATATACGATATATTTTTTTTGTTGAGTCGACTCGTGTTAGTTTTAATTTTATAAAACACCTCAGACCACTGCTGTATATTTTTAATATATTTTTCATGTTCTCGTTTTTTTTAAAAAAAAGTTCTATTTTTATGAATTGCAACAACAGGAGCTGAAAATTCTTTCAGATCAGTTTTATTGGTTGCTTTTAAAGCCTAAGTTGGGAAGTGTACAGTTAAAAAAAATGGCTCGTACCAAGCAAACTGCCCGTAAATCCACCGGATTTGGGGCTTGGAGTTTGGTGCTGAGCTAAACAAAAATTACTATAACTATGACAAGAAAATAAGAGGAAAAATCTAAAGAAAAGAGGACAAGAGAAAAGGATATTTGAAGGCAAGGCAAGGGAGAAAGAAAACGAATAACCAGAGCAAGCACATACAGCACGTGGAAAAAGGGCGGCTTCACGGAGGACTATGACAAACCTGCAAAAATATTTCAGAACTAGAAGAGTAACAGGAACCGATGGAGATTATATAGAATGCAGTTATAAAGAGGGAACACAACAATTAAAATTTCCGGACAGACAAGGGCAACCTTTACCAACGTCAACTGCAGTCCTAGCATGTCTACAACTATTAGACGCGGAAATAATACAGAAAATTTATTCCCTAAATTATACCAAAGATGGATACAACATAAGGTATAGAGGTAACACACCTGCTTTAGAGTATAGAAAAGAAATTGTAATAATGGGAAACAACGTTATGGTTCAAAAACCAGAACCCATCATGAGGAAAATAAAAAAACGGACGGGCGAACTACACATAGAAGGCATCCCAATGGAAATACCAATAGAAGTTGTGGCTGAATGGATAGAAGAAAAGTTTGGAACAAAAGTGGGAAATTACCGCTTAGGAAAAGTAAAGGGATTTGAAATCTTCAATGAAACAAGGATAATGGAAATCGAAAGATCAAAAATGAAGACGATAAAGCGAGCTTGTTTCTTACACGGTTTTCTCATAAAAACCTGGTATAAAGGATGCATCTATGATAGGAAATGCAGCAAATGTGGATCATTTGGACATACCCCCAGAAAATGTCCAAAAGGCGAGTGCATACTTGTTGAAGAGACGATTTTGGAGATACAAACCATAAATGAAACACAAGAAATCAGGATAGAAGACACAGAAAACAAAGCAAATGAACTACAAGCAGAGAAACAAGACGAAGGAGAAAAAGTGGAAATACTACAACTAGAAGGGACACAACAACAACAACAAAAACAAGAAACAAAGACAAAGAAAAAGAAAAAGAAAAAAGCATCTAAAAAAGCGATAAACGAACAAGAACAAGTTTATGAACAACAAGAAAATACAAAAACCCAGAAAGAACAAGAGCAGAATGTACTAAAAGAAAGTACATCTACCTGGGAAGCTGAAAGCACAGGACAGCAGCAACAACAACAACAACAACAAAAACAAATACAAATACCAACAAAAGTAACGCAACCAACGAAGAAAAGGAAAATAAAAGGGAATAGCCAGGAGGAGATGCAGACACATGAAAAAGTGCAAACTAAACTAGAACAATCCCAAACAGAAATAAGTATAGAAGAAAGGCTAGAATCTTATGAAATGGAAAGTTCAACACCCGAAGATCTTGCGGATGCCCGGGAATATTTTGCTAGTTTACATATCCCAAAACGGGAAAGAAGAAGGGAGAAAAGAAAATTGAACAGAAAAGAACAACTGGAAAGACGAAATGACCTGAAATTTGAAAAAAAAAAAAAAAAAATATAATAATATAAAAATGTATATATATATATATATATATATATATATATATATATATATATATATATATAATAAAAAACTTATACTATAGCACACATTTAAAACAAAAAACAGGAGGGCCTTTCCCTCAAATGGTCTGAGAAGATCAGAGAAAAGACGACCCCTCCCAAAAAAAAAAAAAAAAAAAAAAAAAAAAAAAAAAAAAAAAAAAAAAATTAAAGCCTATTCAGTAAATTTATTACATAATTCTTCAATTATTTCCTTATCATTTTTTTTTCTCAGACCAGGTTGAGGTCTTGGATGAGGTATTAGACCAGGAAGATTTTGTAAAAGTCAAGATGTTTCTTCACTTCTTTTTGATATTTCTTCAAGTTCAGGAAGAAGATCCTTTCTTTCTTCATCTTCCTTCTTTCCAAATACAACTTCTCTGGCAGTTGAAGTAATCGGCTTAAACATTTGTTCAGTACCCACTGTAAAATCAACTTGAGATTCTTGTCATTGTTGTAATTTTTGTCAAACAGAATCACAGACTGGTATAAATTTACTAATCACTGCTATTTGCTCTCGTGATAATCTGGTTGTTAATGATTCTCCTACCATTATTGATATATGATATGATTTTATTTGTAACAATATTCATAAAAAAAAAAAATTGATAATTTTTTTTGATAAAACCATAGTAACAGAGAGTCAGTGACCTCAGTTAGAGGGTGTCCATAGTAAAATAAAATCCTTTCTAAAAAAATAAGATGACCAAAAAATAGTAATAGAGACTCGATTTTGTTAGAAGATTTGTTTGATGTTATTGTCGTTATTTTTTTGGTTTCGTAGGAAGTGTTTATTTAACAAGAAGACCCTTATAAAAAGTGGCGAGTTCCGCCTCTCTGCTGTTAAGGAGCATAACTTGTGCAAATGACATACCGGTAATAGAATGCTGGAAATAAAATTCAATCAAGGTTTCTTTAATAGAGAACTCCATACTAAATATTACTGAATCCAACAAATCCTAAGCAAATTAAGGTGCATGATTGAATGGAATATAGACATTCTGGAATCTTAACTCCTTTCAATGATGAAACTTACAGTTGGAAATCAACACTTTTGAGGTCACTTCATTAAAAAGCTGCATACCAATTTTGGAAATTTGGTTAGCATCAACCAAACTGTTGATGGCTGAATGGACAAAATTACAGACTGATGGATGGGTGGACAATGTGAATATTACATGCCTCCACTGACTTCATCAAGCAGTACCCTAATAAAGACCTCAGGTACAGTCGTACCTTGGTTAAATATAGGTACTTAGTAATCTGTGTATGTGTAAATATACAAACCTGACTTTACTAGAGGAATCAGGAAGTAATCCCAACTTCTCTAAGAATTCGTTTGGTATACTCGGAGTCACTATCTCATCTGAAGGGCTTGCTGGTTGGACGATGTCACCTTCAATGGTTATCTGAGGCATCTCGTAGTTAATATCTCCATTTTCTTCCAAACTGTTATTTTCTCCTTCAGCAAGTTCTGATAGCTGTGGCATTTTCATTTGCTTCCTGTGTTCTCTTCTACGAGCCAAATTGTTCTGAAAACAAAAACAACATAATATTAGTGAAATCTCCAGAGGGTTTGACTTTTAATACTAATGTTTTGTTGCAACAATGAGATCTACAAACATCGGTCCTATAAAAAAAAAAAGAGTGAAATCACAGAAAGCAACTGACCGTTTAATTTTCAGAATGTGTGTGTGTGTTTTAAGGGCCTGGGATTGTTTTATATAAGCGTAATGTTAGATTTTGAATGACTTGAAAAAATACTCTTGGTCTGATTTGGACAAGATGAGGAACTAACTCTATCAATCATATTACTTGAAGAATTTTTTTAAATCTTGAGATATAAAAAAAGTCCTATTTGGAAAGAAAATCACAGGTCTCTGTCCCCCCAAAAATAATGGTCAGTTCCTAATGAAAATTATATTATGTGTCAAGAGGATGTTTTCCTTGCACTTTCTTTCTTATTAATTAGTCAGTCCTCAGCTACCGGTATTACTTGAAGAAGGAATGCAGAAATTCTGCCAGATGATTATAGGCACAGGTTAAAAGGTTTAGATCCACAAGTAGAGATACATAGACATCATACAAGTGGAAACTAATTCACTGTGATGGTTATAACTTTTGGGCAAAAAGTTGACTTTTGACTTAGTGTTAGTTGTGGCAATTAATTTGCATTCATTCTGTTGGTCAAATTAATCAATGCCCCAAACCTGTACTGATACTGACATTTTAAAATCATTTTAAACTGTCAATGAACTGACCTTGAATAATAAAATGATGAAAGACATCATTTGGGTTGAAGTTTTAATGAAAACCATGAAAATACTAGTCTGTACTATTTAATGTTTGGAATAGTTGGAAAGACTATATTGATCCACGATTGAATGAACTCTTAATGTACCATTAGACAAAACACCCCATGTTATTCTTCTTGGTGACTGGAATGTACATTTCCTATATGTGTTACCATACAGAGGAGGATTGAAATGCCAACTTAAGAAATTGGAATATTAAAATGTCTAGCAGAACCAGGTCTGCTGTAGAGGTCAAGGTCCCAAGCAGAGACAGAGAAAAAGACTAACCAACAATGTGGTCTTTATTCAAAGTACCTCCGGGGCCCTGAGTGACCGAGTGGTCTAAAGTGCTCTCCATTACAGATCACTGCCATCTCACCTCTGTCTGTGTGGGTTCAAGTCTCAGATTCGGCCAATGTGGATATGTGAGAAAGCTTGCCAGTAGCTTCTTATGGGTCAGTGGTTCTTTCCGGGTTCTTCCTCCACCATTAATACTGGCTGCCATGTATGTGTGCTGAAAAATGGCATTAAACCCAAGAACAGTAGAGTGCCTCCAAACAGGACAGAAACTCATCTACTCTCTCCCAAGGAACATAGACTAATCCTCTGTTTATAGGTAAATTCATCACAAGGTAAACAAAATCTTGAGATGGAGAGAGCTCTGATTTCTCTAAGTTTGGCAGAAGGTCCAGCCTGGCCACAATGGACCAACAGCATAACAGATCTAGTCTGAGGGATTCTTGATGGCCATTGTGAATCAACCAATCATCCAAATAATGGATGGTTGGGATACCAAGTGGCCTTAAATGGACTGCAACTACTCTCATGATACTAGTAAAAGCTCTGGGTCCAGAGGCTAGGCTATTCAGCAGAGCTTGAACACAAGATACTTTCTGTGTTGATACTAAGAGAGTGAAGGTATGCATCTTGAAAATCAGTGCAAACTTCCTAATCACCAGGTCTTTTGGTATGCTTGACTGAGGCTGTTATCTCCATCTTGAATTTTTCCTCCAACAGAAATCTAAGTTGGCAGGAAAGTTGAAAATAGATGGGACTTTTCACCTCTTTTTGGAACCAGGAAAATCAGAGTAGAAGGCCGGATTTGTTTCTTATTTTAAACACCCACTCTTCAGCACATTTTCATAGAAGGGAATGCACCTTTTCATTTAAGCACACTAGAGGAGGGAAATCACAAAATTGAAGCCAGTAGCTATTGGAAAGGACCCAGCCATTGATAGTTGTGCTAGACCAAACTTGAAAAGAGGTTTCATCTGGCACCAATGGAAGCAGTATTCTCTGCTATAGAGAAATCAAATCCCTATTCACCTTTGACTTTAGCAGAGATTAAAGATCCTTGAACATCCTGCCTCGGCTTTTGTGGTGTGCTCATTTAGGGACTGGCTGCCAAGGTGGAACTCTGAAAGGGGGTTCTTGCTTTACTTGTGGTAATGCAGCTTTGAAACGTAATGGCAAATCTATAATCAAATTAGGTATGTTGATTTGTCATGCTATTTTTACAGGAAAAATGTGAAAATCAAGCTTGGCTTTGGTCCTTTAAAACCTCCCCCCCCCCCAAAAAAAATAGATTTTGTTTTATGCACAAAGTCCTTCTTAATTCATCTTGCAAAGACCAACTTTTAGGGCAAAACAGGAGGCCACAATACAGTTAAATTAATGGGATGAAAGTGTTATCATTCAAGGGGCACTGAAGTTCTGGAACCAATAGCTACTCCATTATGGAACTTGTACTTAAATCTACCTTGTGCTAAAAAAAAAAGACCATAACATCAATGTGCCTGGCTGCTACCATGTAGTTTTTGGACAAAGCAGCAAGAGATGCTTAATAACATGTAGTAATCATAAAATCACTAATGCATAAAACCAACCCCCCATCACAAACAAAATACCCCCAAAACAAAATGATTGTTTTTAAATATATGGATTATATGTGCAACATTTCTAGATTATATATTGCATAATATCACATCAACTAAGCAGTGTAATTGTATGCATTAAAATATAAGAAATTGTTACTTTTCTACATACACCCCTCTCTATTTAAAACAAATCAAATAAAAGAATTATATATTTTTAAAAAAACACCAAATAAATCTGAAAAACCGAAATCTTAAGGAAATAATTTAAACACTAAGAAGCTTCCTTCTTATCTTTCAATTACAGTGTATTTTACATGCAGCCTTGCAGGCTACAGTTAGCATATTGACAAATCTGATAGTATATACATGTCTAGTATAATAGTTTCTGTACTGTACTGGTCAGTGCTCAAAGACCAATCTTTTAGGCACATACCCTGGGCTGGTGACTTAAATAAACTCAAGCCCTGACTGAAATTCTACAAGCCTGGACAGTTTATACCTGCCAAGTCTCTAGCCAGGAGAAAAACCTCCCGATTTTGGGGGTATTTCCGCACCTACCTCCTGATTTTGTAATATCTCCCAATTTTTCGCTGAAAAGTCCCAATTATTACATTTGTCTGTCAATTTTCAATTCTCGGAATACCCCCCCCCCCTTACATAAATAGATTTAACATATGATATCCACAGATGACATATATTTTTTCACTTTTCTGAATAATGAAGTGATGAAGTCAGTGACAGATTTAGGAATAAGCTAAACAAGCTCCAGCTTAGGGCCTCAAAGTCTGAACTGACAGTCTGAAAGGGACCTTATATTTTATACAAAATAGGGGCTTCGCAATGTCTAAATCTGGCATTGGACGAAAAAATCCATATCACATGACTGTTTTTTTTCTTCAGGAAAATGAATGTCAAGATTAAACTTTATTCACATAAATTTAAGATTTTTTTTTTAAACTACTAGAACAGTACTATAGTAAAAAAAAAATACAAAAATATAATTGTCACCAATTAGCTTAAATTCCATGACTGACCACTGAATGCTTTGTAATTTTCTTTGCATCTCCATTTCCACCAGTTAACACCTGACACTCCTTCACATATGTAAAGTTTAAATGCCATGATTAAATTAGAAGAAGGAATAAAACAATGTATACCATGCAGTAGATGTGCCCCCAAAGAGCTAATTCAGAATAAATATTTTATTCAGTAACATTATTACATGCTTTAAGACTTAAATCTTAAAAAATAAGGTGGGACATACGTGGAAAAAACAGATTTGAACTGTTAAAATGAAGTCCGAGGCATCTGAAGTTACAAGAAAAAAAGACATCGTTTATTTGCCAATCAACTTGCTGGTGCTTATTACATACACACACTGCTGAACATAGTTTCTTTGAAGTATGTCCGAAGTGCAGTCCTTTTTTCAAGATAAATGCAAGAATAAAGATTAACTGTTAATTAATCACACAGGCTTTTATTGCTTATTTACTTAAATCAAAACTTCAGCTAGTTTGCAGTTTAGCCACAGCTGACCAGAATATGAAACAGGGGCTTGTCCTGGGGGATAATAACATGTATCACAGGGAGAAATGGAGCATTCAGGCATCCCCATCCCCTCTGGAATTTGCAAAGCTGTAAAATTGCTGTAGCCTATAAATGAAACTTAACAAGCCTGTCAATTTTTGTCCCCCAAACTTTAAAAATTGAAATGACATGCATGGTAGTGTCTCTTGGGCGCTCACACATTGGGGCAAAGGGGTGGGGTCAATAGTTGCCTCCCCCAATTTATATTGTCAGCCAGTTAATGTGAAACTTTGATTTTATACCTGACCTCTATTTTTTTAATTGCTGCTACTTAAACTGCACAAGAGATAGTTTTATATCAGTTCCCATTATTACAGATTACTGTTCATACCAACTTTATGTAACAGGCATATAGTGAATGTTTTTAAAAAATTTTGTTTATTTTTTTTAAAATAAAGATTATAAAAAATAGTCTTTTATCTAAAAACAAACTGTGTCAGGGGTTTAGAATCTTTTCATTTTTTTAAAGCAAAGCTTCTAGTTGATTAAAATCTGATCTCTATTTCACCTAGGTCAGTGGTGATTTAATTTTGATTGTGCCATGTTAAGGCATGTATGTCAACATCTTGAAAATATATTTGCTTATTTCATCAGTCCAATCAAAGTTTCCTCAGGCAAACAATTTTGTTTTGACAAGTCTAACAGGCACCTCAGTTTGAATACAGGATGGACAAGGAACTCAAATAATATGGGGGCCCCCGGGTGTTAGGCAATCAGATTCTGTTAGCATTGCTGGTTTAGATAAAAGATCTGTGAATATATTGTTGTATTTATTGTCACTGAACTCTGCCTTCTGCCTGTTATTCCATAACTCACACGTTTAAGACTTTTCCCAGGATTAAAATATCTAACGGTATGTCTGGAACAGGGTCAACTTTAAATGTAGGCATAACATTTGTGTATCTATAGAGCTACCATTTTTTCAGGATCCCTCTAGTAAAATTTCTTGAGAAATGTCTTGAGCACAGAGTGCTGTATGGTGTTGCTTTGAAATCAACTCGCTTGCAATAATGTACCCATACTTTCTTTAAGTATTTATCTTTTGAAAAAGAAAAAAATAATTGTCCATTCTTTTCTTAATGTGCTATTACATCTGTAAGCAATGCAAAACAGTATTGGCACTTACTCTGGCAATTACCAGTCGGGATGCTGGAGTAGCTACTATGATGTTATATCATGAAAGTAACTGAATAGGCATAGAAATTATGCATAAGAGATCACAGAAATTCAGTTTATAGAAGATATGCCAATATTTAAATATTGGAATCATGGTTGCAGATGATACTTTAAGGTTTTCTTCAATAGTGTCTTTATTATTATTATTCTATATTTCTATTAATTTCTGGTCTCCTTTAAGCACCACTGTAACTAAATATTGGAATGTACATCCATATTCAGATTAACAAATTGAATGCCTGGTACATGGTTTTCAGTAAGAACAATAATAAGAACAATAACATGGAAAAGAACACCGAATGCCTTTATGCCAGCTCACTTTTTCCGAATGTCTATTTTTAGAAAGTTATATCACTGCATGTGACGTTTCACAGAGGCAAAAAGTAAAAACGCCATTCTATTTCTCTCATAAGTCTTGTGTGAAGCCTTCACACAAACAATAAGACTACCTAGTACTGTGAATGGTACAATTTATGCCTACAACATGTTTAATAATTCACTATGTAGGAACTATTTAGGTATGGCTGATTATGCATTAACTGGTCTCAGTGATCTTGGTATGGTCCAGAACAAAACATACCCTACTGAAAACATTTTGTCTTGTAAGATTTATTGTAATCACGACATCTGACCATTAAATCCCAGAACTATTATTATTATTGTTATTACTATTATTAAGGCAATACATTCCCACCAGAAATGGATAATGGGGTGAGATGGTAGGGATTTAAGTCCAAAATGATGACTGCAGCTTTGGATATTTACCAAATACCCCCCCCCCCCCCCATTGACAATAACAAAATATATCTATCTAATGTTGGCACAGTACATTTTCATTATTTAAAGAGCTGTTAAAGAAAGCTTAATTGTACTCAAGATGCATTCAATGCAATGAAGCTACACCGATTTACAAATCCTTGCATATGTACTTAACAATAAATGCTAGATTTCCATTGTCAAATTTCAGATTAACTAGTCACAAAAGACTGATTTGAAACATTCAGTGAATGACACTTAAGTGAAATATTCAATGTTTTAATAATTAGATTCTCAAGATGGTAATAGTCAAATTCGTGTTTCTATTATGTTTTTTTCAGCTGTACTGATAACAAGATTTTCAAGATGACCATTGTGTTGCCATACTGGATGTCTGAACAGCACCATTTTCACCCAGGACAAACCTGACAATATAAGAAGTAGTACATCCCTACCCCCAGTGATATGATCATCCATTTGGGATTAGTTGCAATAATGAGATTCTCAAAATGGTAATAGTGGCATTCATATTGGATGTGCAAGCTGTACACTTTTCAGTTAGAACTAACTAGATATCCTAGGAACTCTTCTGGGGAAAATCCCATGTCAACATGGCTTTTTGTTCAGGAAAGGAAGTGACAACAAGATTTTTAAGATAGTTGTCATGGATGCCATATTAGAGATCAGACTGGCAGCATTTTCAGTTGTAACCACATCCAATTTCATAAGACATTGTTGGTGAAAATCCCATGTCAATGACTCTGTTAAAGAAAAGAAGCAATAATAACTTGTGCATCATATTTGTATCAAATTCATTTAGAACCAAGCAGATATCAGAAGTCATTAAGTGAAAACTCTACATTGATTTGATCATTCATTAAAGTGGAATAGTGGTAACAAGATTTTCAAGCTGATCATTGTAGTGACCATATGAGATACCATATTGGTAACATTTTCATTCAGGACCAATGAGATATCACAAGAAGTCTTCAGGTGAAAAACCCATGTCTTACATTAAGGAGTAGCAAACACAAAATGTTCAAGATGATGTGAAATTGGCATTTTTCCATTTAGAACCAGGTAGACATCTTCACAAGTACCCCATGCTGACATGACCATCCCTTCAGGATGAGAAGTGATAATAGTTTTTAAGATGGCAGCTGTGGTGGCCATACTGGAAGTTCAAGCAGCACCATTTTCATTTAGAAATAAATTAATGATAGGATGAATTAAGTTGCATGGCAATCCACCAAGTAATCAGAAGGAGTAGCAAGATAAACTTGCACCAACAGATAGAAGACAGATGCACAATAGATAAAAGACCATTCCATAATCTCTGATGGTTACAAATAATGCTGAAAATAATCGGAATGTACAAACTTTATCATCATCTTTGCATGTCCAAATTAAATTCACAATGTATTTAGAAAATTTCATCTTTTTTTTAAATGGTAAGGAAGTTTCCCCCCATATTGTTTAATTTTCAGACCTTATACGCCTCTGGAAAAGAATGTTACCAAGCTGAATACAGTATGTCTAGTACATTGGTGATGAAGACAAATTGTAAACAAAGATTCTATGGAACATGACATCCCACGTGCAACCTGTACTATGATTAGGGCTGGGTATCAAGTGCCTATTCTGATATAACTGCACTTCAGCCAGAGCAATTAGACAAGCAAGAGATGTTATCTTTTACACATTTAATTCAACATAAAGCTTTCTAACTCTGCATGTATACTCCATAGATTCCAGAAAGATTGCTGCACTATGGTTGACCATTTCATATAAATGATCAGTGGACCCCAGAGAAAGCATTTATTGAAGACCTTTTATCAATACTGAGCTAAACTTACTGTCTGAATGTGTTAAGTGAAGATATTTTATCTAACTCTAGTATACAAACCAAATACACAAAAGCTAAACTCTATAACCAAATTATAGCCATACATATCCACTCTCCATAGAAAAATTAAATGTGCAACAGAATTTGAAAACATGGTATATTTAGTGGGAAATTGTGTAACTTGTAAAATATTTTCTTATGAGATAAATAATTCCAAATTACACTCTATTTTACTATATTTAAAACACTTTGCTCTAGCTAAAATGGCTACAGATTTTGAAAAACTGGTTACAAAAACTAAATGTTTGGCTATGAAGGAAAACTTGCTATGAGTGATTTATTTAAAATCCACAAAGGCACCTTCTTGCTGACTATGGCTTTTTTGTTTCACTGACCTGACAGCCTGAATCCCCACTGGGGCTAGAATGGCTGCAGATTACAGGCATCACCGCCATCTACGGTAGTCCATAATAAGCAATAATTAAATATATTTAGAGAATGTGGAAAAAGAATATGTTATTATTTCTTTGTATATATTAGGTAACTACAATACTAGTGTTGTTCTGATTATCAATTATAATCGATCATCAGTTGGTTGAGCAAACCAATAAGATAATCGATTGTGAACTCCATAATCGTTTGTGTGTAAATGGAGACTACTTTTTAGGTGTATGTAAAGCAAAAAGGTTAGTAAATTTCCCAGCCACTAAAGTTGACCAGAAATTTATTAATCCCTTCAAAATTCCAAATATAAAACCTTATGATTCATAATTAGGAACATATAGTCATTATTACGTGGTCCAGTTGTTAAATTGTTGAGTTAATAAATTTAAACACATTTTGTTGATTTGTTTTAGTTAAATTTCAACATCTTTTGTAGTATTTATAAACAATGACAAAGAAGAAAATCATGTCCTTCTATACCTTAAATTATAGAGAAATCACATATGAACAAAAGAATTTTGGGGGATGGTAGCAGTATTTCAGTTACATATGACTGATCAGCCATAAAAAGTTGTGTTCATTTAGAAAAGTTGTAGAAAAAAAGTAACACACAATGTAATATTATTGTCAGGTTAATGTATACATGTCATTAAAAGAGATTACTCCTTACATTTACAAACAAATTGAACTCTTGATCAAAGATATAACTGTGCAACAAAAATTTAAATTTGCTCTTAGTAACCGATTATAATTGATGTTCAGTTGGTTAAGGGGAACCGATTATCGATTATGAATTTCTGACAAATTCCCATCACTATACAATACCACCTTAAATAATTACAATTGTCACTATAATAATTCCCATAAATTTGTTAATGCATTGTGGTATACAAACCACATTATACAGACATAGTAAACTGCAAACCCTTAACTATAATATACCACACTTGGAACACAGAATCTTAACAGTATTGCCTTGTCACTAACTAAACCGAATAGAGTGCACCTATATTTCATTATGCTTATGTAAGATAACAACATCTATGGAGACAAGGGTTCTCTAGAATGTTAAGTCTTGCTTTACCTATAACATGATATGCAATCCCCAACAGTGACTTTTAAGTCTTAAAAAAAACAAAAAACATTCATACAACCCCTGCTATCAACCAGAGGAGTCTGAATTTTCATCAGCTAAATTTAGGCTCAACAAAAGTTAACAATCATAGGTGGGAGATCCTGAAGGGATTTAGGGATCAGATGAATCCTCTTTCCCAAATGCTTTGCTTGTCAAATAGTGCACTTTTAAGTGAAAATTATTAACTGCAAAACAATTACTCTATACCATCCACTTCCTCAACATCTACTAGCCTTTATAATAAAAGATGGTTCTACCTCTACTCTTATTTACTTACATTTGATTGTTCTGTACAAGACAGCTCTGTATCCAAAGAAACCAGCACACTTTCAAGAACTGAAATCCCACACATACACATAATTCATGTTCTAGTTCAGTAGCTATGGAGGTGTGTCTGAGTTAATTATGTGTTCCACAATGTGAAGAAAGGCACAAACCATGAGCAGAAGTACCCACTAAGTGTAAAACCGGTTTCCATTTCGATATGCAGTGGAAGCAATTAACTATGACAGAGATACATATACAAATAAAGATGGTAATTCAGCATGTTAGTAAATCACTAAGCACATTTTATTGTAACAAATACGGAGATTTCTTTTACTGCTATTAAATTTAGGTTTGCCTCTTGTTTCATGATCTTCCATAGGGTTAAATTCCTTGAGAAAAAAATTGGTCTCATCACTTTCCTTATCGGATCACATGTTACTTAAACAAGAATCTGGGAGTGCACAACTTGTTTATGCATTTAACATGTACCAGATAGTAAATCAAGCTCAGTATAAGCTTGCCCAATGTGAACATGCAGCTTTTGACTGAAAAAAATGTGCCCCAATTTTCTATTTTTAGATGAAATTAAAAAAGCTTAGATGGTCATATATTTTTCCGATTTCATCTACAGAAAGGCAAGAAATACTTAAATCTTCATATGACTATAGATGTATGAAAATTTCTCAGAACAAGCACTGAATAAATATACCATAGTTTGGATATTTCTGAAACAGTTCTTCGAGTCAACAGTTTGATTTTTCAGCAGCTACAGAACATGTCGCATTAACAAGTATGATAAAATCACTAGTTGAACATATAGAGAATTATTTTGGATCATACGAGATGAATAAAAGTTGTTTTTAATAAATTTCTGCTGCAAGGACTGAATCTCAAATGATAACATGTCAGAAAGTGAAATTTTGTAACAACTAGAGAGTAATCTTAAAAGAGAATGAAGAATATGAAATACAGAATGAACTTACTATTAATGGCAAAGATGTCATCTGAATTTCCCCTTCTCCTACTGTTACGTGCTTAGGCTCGAATAAGCAGCAACACAGAAAGAGTGAAAACTAACAAGCTTGTAAAACTTTAACAATGATTTATTGAGTACAATTATTTAAATAAAACAATTGAACTTACAGTTTTAGAGAATCAAATCCAACAAATTTAGAATTCACAAAATAATCCACTAATGGAATTGTTAGAGTCCTGATAAATAAATGTTCTAATAGTTCCAGGTTCGAATCTTGACGATGTAATCCAAAATGGCTGACAATGTCACGTGGTACAGTTCTTGTTTTTAATCATCCAAATGAAATTATGAAACATATGTCCTTTTCCAGATAAATAGAATAATTCTTCTTTTCCAATGAATTGACACAAGTCCAGAATAATATTAACACTCAAACATAAATACACAACCAATAACTTACAGCCCAATAATTCTACTAAAGTTAGCTTCTAAAACACAGCTATATATATTGTAATTCTGAAGTAAACAAGTAATCACGCGCGTTTCTAGAAATTGATAGAAGGTCAGAGGAAGAGTCTACCTTCACCTAGTCACGTAATAATGGAATGTTCTAGAAGGAAATCATTCACTTATAAAATGTTGTCCCTGAAATTAACCAATGAAATTGAAGACCTGTTGACAATGTCTAAAGCAAGGTCAGGAACTAGACCACTGTAAGCCAAGGTCAAAACTTGTTTACAGTAAAGTCCAGGTCAAATGAATTTTCTAGAAAAATTTCCTATTTAATGAATAATAAATCCTAAATGACAATTTTGGATTTAATAATTAAAAATAAATAAAATTAAATCCAATAGCCGTAACACCTTCCCCCATAAAATAAAAAGAAAGGTTTATATGATAAAACTTTCTTTTTATCACAAACCAATTTACATCTGAGATTAAAAGAACTAGTACAAATTACACAATATAATAAATTGTTATACACAGCAAAAACGTCTGCAATTGTATTGTCAAGAAATAGCCTCAAATTTTTAACTTCTCCATGTCCCACAAAATGTCCTAGGAAAGGCACAATAGCACAGCAGAACTCACTTTTAGACAACTTAATTGTCAAACATACATTAGTGAGTCTGTTAAAGAATTATCGAATTGTTGCTAGATGTTCTCTCCAGGTGTCGTTGTAGATGATGACGTCACAAATCTCTAGACCAGAGATGAACATTTTTATGAGACGTTGAAATGGACTTTCTTTATATTGGTAGAGTCCTTTTGGAGTCGCAATGTTGAGTTTTCCTTTGCTCTTTCCGTAGTGAAATCTGCCAAAATCCTTTCAGAAGGTCAGAATTTGGTGACGTACTTGGTATTCCCGATTTTATCAATAAAATAGTCAATTCTTGTTAATGGGAATGAATCTGTTTTTGTCACTCTGTTCACCTTCCTTTAATCAGTGCACATACGGAAAGTTTTATCCGGTTTAGGAACAGTATGCATAGTGAACTCCAATCACTTTTACTGGCTTGATAAAATCATTCTTCAGTAAATACTGAATTTCTTTTTTCAAATATTCCTGTCTGAGTGGACTCGTCCAGCATGGATGCTGTTTAGAAATTTCAATTTCAACGTCATTAAAATTTTGCTTGTCCTGGTAAGAATATCTGGACATAAGTGCTCATATAATAATAACTTTCAGTTCATTTCTTTCTTGCACTTGCAAATGTGAAAGTTTCTGGTCTAGATTTTTTTTATAATTTCTGAATTCCAACAATTCGTAGCTCCAATATCAGTCGAATCCTGATGATATTCCTTCACTAAGAGGGACTGGTACAACTAAATTAATTACATATTTAACATGGCTATCTCTTTCAATATACTGGTACTCCTATAATTAATTTAGATCCCGGGAGCACTAATACTATACTTTAACTAATTCATTTTCTTCTTAACTCTGTACGGGCCATAATATCTAATTTGAAGAAAAGTAAGAAGAATGAATAAGAGTAACACAACTCCATTATCAGACTCAAAAGTTCTCTCCCTTTCAGTTCTTTCAAACAATAGTTTCATTTTTAACTTTAAATGCTTACTTGACTTGGTCTTAGGTAAGGGATCTACACAATCTACCATAATTCCACTGAATGTTTCATCAAACGTAGGAATAGGTTGCAGATGAGCCTTACGTATCTTCTGATTGGGTTTTCCTACCATTTGACAAGTATGACAAAATCTACAATATTTGGCAACATCACTTTTGATTTCTGGCCAATAGAAGTGAGTCAAGATCTTGTGATACATTTTATTAATCCCTAAATGACCAGCCAAAGGAGTTTCATGGGCCAGATTAAGTATTTCCTGTCTGTAAGGTTTTGGAACTACTATTTGATAGTTCACTGACCACTCATCAAAATCAGGTACCTCGGAAGGTCTCCATTTTCTCATAAGAATTCCATTTTTAATGAAATAACAGACAGGAACTTCAGTGGCTTCAGTCTCATTTATGACCCTTTGAAACAAACAGGAGATCTCGGGATCTTTTTCCTGTTTGACGACAAGTGACTGTCGTTTATCACCCTGATTAAGAGAATGAGTTATTAAAAGAGAATCACTATGATCAATACTTTCTGATTGATCTAGACCAAAATTAAAAGTGACCTCATCAAAAACCTGACCTATACAAGGGTCAGTTGAAGGAATGCTGCCTTCTGTAACATCACTCTCAAAATCATCACCCTGATTAAAATAAAGAGAATGAGTTGTCAAAAGAGGATCACTATGATCAATACTTTCTGATTGATCTAAACCAAGAGTAAAAGTGACCTCATCAAAAACCTGACCTTTACAAGCGTCAGTTGAAGGTATACTGGCTTTTTCAACATAAGCCTGACCCACGCAGATATCAGATAAGGGATTACTGCCCTCAACAACATAAGCCTGACCCATGCATGTGTCAACGAAGGGAATACTGCCCTTTTCAACTTCATTCTCAAGAGCTTTCTTTGCCATAGCTCTAGTAACTGTACAAGCTTGACATATATCAGGGATTTCTTCTTCAATTGGATCAACTTTCTGATCCAAATTAGGCTTGTCAGTTACAAGTGGATCAACCACAACCTTGTCTCCAGCTAAGTCGTTGCCTAGCAATAAATCTATTCCCTCAACAGGTAAAACCGAGACTGTTCCGATTGTCACAGGTCCTGACACTAAGTCTGATGACAAATTTACACAATGGAGAGGAACATTAACAAAGCAGCACTCTAACCCCTGAATAAGAACACTTTCATTAGAAGAAGACTTCTCAGATAAAGGCAAAGTACCTGATAATAAAAGACTCTGAGAGGCTCCTGTGTCCCTTAAAATTTTAATAGGGGTGGGATTGGCTGAATCACCCAAAAATGATACAGAACCCTTCGATATGAATGGTTCATAATTCTCCATATCAAAATCAGACTGGGATTTATTAGACCCAACAAATGTATTGCTTTCAATACATGACTGTGACCTTGACCTCTTGTAAATAAGAGCATTTGGAACTGGTCTATCTTGATTCTGTTGCCTATTTTTCAATTTGTAGCAATCAGAAATAACGTGTCCTTTTTTCTTGCAAAAGTTACACGTCGGAAGAGACAAGGATCTAGAATCAAACTTCTCTGAAGTCTGATTTTTGAAAGTTGTGTTAGTTTGAGTTTTAGAAGGGCTTGAATTAGGCGGAAATTCTTTTCTGCCAGTAAATTGTTGAGTAGAAGTCTTGTTAACAAAAGGAACTTTATGTGTCAACGAATATTCGTCAGCAGCTCGAGCAGCATTTTCCAAGGTTTCAATCTTATGCTCATCAAGATAAGTTTTAACATCATTATGGACACAGTTTTTGAACTCTTCAATTAATATAATTTGCTTGAGATTTTGATAATCTTGCTCAACCTTCTTGGCTAAACACCATCTATCAAACAACTGCTCTTTTTGTTTAGCAAATTCGACATGAGTTTGTCCAGCTTCTTTTCTGTAATTTCTAAATTTTTGCCTATAAGCTTCAGGAACCAACTCATAACCTCTTAAAATGCATTCTTTAACTACGTCATAATCACCACTTTGCTGAACAGACAGTGAAGTGTAAATCTCACTAGCCTTACCAGTAATTACACATTGTAGTAACTGAGTCCAATTCTCTCTTGGCCACTTTAAATTTTCTGCAACTTTTTCAAAAAGAATAAAATATTTGTCTACTTCTTTTTCTTTAAAAGGGGGCACTAATCTAATATTCCTTGCTAAATCAAAATTTGGATTTGAAGTATGATGGTGATTCTCACTTGCCAACTCTAATTCTTTCATTTTACACTGATATTCCCTTTCTTCTTTCTCTCTCTCTCGTTCAATTTGTTTTTCTTGTAACCTTTCCTGTCTCTCTCTCTCCTCTTTTTCAAATTGTAATTGTCTTTCTTTCTCCCTTTCCTGAAATTCCAATTTCTTAAACTCTAATTCAGATTGTAATTGTCTCTCTTTCTCCTCTCTCTCTATCAATCCGCATTTGCTCTTTTTGTAATTCAATTTGTTTCTCTTTCTCCTCTTTCTCATATTGTACCGTATTTTCCGCCCTATAAGTCGCTCCTGCGTATAAGTCGCGGGAGGGGGAAATCCAGATAATTTTGGAAAATTCAACAGATAAGTCGCTCCTGCGTATAAGTCGCTCCTGCGCACTAACCGTAATCACGTTTTTGATACCGCCGGCCATTGCATACGACTTGGTAATTCCAACAACGTGTAAGTATATTCTTGTTTGAAATTTTAAAAATAGAAATATAAGCAAATAAGATTTATAAATAATGTTTATTAAGTAAATAATAGCGCCACTGCATGATTTCCGTTTTCTTTCGCAAATGCTACGACGTTTAACTTAAATTCTGCATCATAACTTTTTCGCGTGGTAGTTGTTGGTGCCATAATTAAACTGTATTGATTTACGCTAATATAACAATTTTAAATCATACAACGTTATCGTGAAACTATCTTTTTTTAATGCTCCATGGTATGAATGGTCCGTATTTATATATCGGTCAATTCCACAACCCGAGCGAACTTCAAAGGCACTTTATAAAACAATTGAAGTTGTTCGCCAGCCTTCCAGTTTTTTTTATTAATTACTTTGAAGTTCTCTCAATGAAGCCAGTCTCGGTATTCCGGTCAATTTCCACAACTGGAGCGAACTTCAAAGGCACTTTATAAAACAATTGAAGTTGTTCGCCAGCCTTCTAGTTTTTTTTATTAATTACTTTGAAGTTCTCTCAATGAAGCCAGTCTCGGTATTCCGGTCAATTTCCACAACCCGAGCGAACTTCAAAGGCACTTTATAAAACAATTGAAGTTGTTCGCCAGCCTTCCAGTTTTTTTTTATATTAATTACTTTGAGAAGTTCTCTCAATGAAGCCAGTCTCGGGTTAATCCAGAGTTTTTATAAACTATTGAAGTAAATTATGAAGCGCTACCGGTACATTTAAATACATATATTGTAGCGACATCTGACCAACACTTTGCTTGAAGAACGTGGTGAATAATAAAAGGAAAACAATGGCAATCGTAATTTCAATATTTTTTTTTATTAATAACAACAAATTTTAACATATATATTATAACTAAATATTATTTGATTATTTAATTTGATATTCTTGTAGTCTAATACTTACGTGTATGTAAGTTTCGAGCAATTGGCTTCCCGGTATACCGTAGATGCATTCGCTATAACACAGCATCACTGCGCATCAGTCATATCAGTCGTTAAAAAAATTTATTTATCGTATAAGTCGCTCCTGCGTATAAGTCGCACACGTCATTTGAAAGAAAAAAAACGAAAAAAAGTAGCGACTTATACCCCGGAAAATACGGTAATTGCTTTTCTCTCTCCCTTTCCTGAAATTCTAGCTTCTTCAACTCTAATTCCATCTTGAATTTTAATTCTAATTCCTTTAATTTTATGTCAGAGTCTGATGCAGACTTACTGACCGGAATCAAAGCACTTTGTTCCAAAACATCCTGTTCTACCAAATACTGGACCAAAATCTTTTTGATATCTTGTTTCGTTAAAGAAGCCTTCACTTCGGAAAGATCGTATTTCCTGGCAAGTTGAACCAACTCATCTTTTTTGAAAAGATCTAATTGCTCCTGGGTAGGATTAGAAAGAAATATTTCTACCTTAGATGTAATTTTGATACAAGCATGTTAGCCTCACTAAAGATTTAAAATTTTCAAAAACTAGGGGAAATTCAAATTTAAATTCAAATTTATCTCAAATCTCAATCTCAATCTCAATCCCGAGACGATAGCCACCAATTCTATGTTACGTGCTTAGGCTCGAATAAGCAGCAACACAGAAAGAGTGAAAACTAACAAGCTTGTAAAACTTTAACAATGATTTATTGAGTACAATTATTTAAATAAAACAATTGAACTTACAGTTTTAGAGAATCAAATCCAACAAATTTAGAATTCACAAAATAATCCACTAATGGAATTGTTAGAGTCCTGATAAATAAATGTTCTAATAGTTCCAGGTTCGAATCTTGACGATGTAATCCAAAATGGCTGACAATGTCACGTGGTACAGTTCTTGTTTTTAATCATCCAAATGAAATTATGAAACATATGTCCTTTTCCAGATAAATAGAATAATTCTTCTTTTCCAATGAATTGACACAAGTCCAGAATAATATTAACACTCAAACATAAATACACAACCAATAACTTACAGCCCAATAATTCTACTAAAGTTAGCTTCTAAAACACAGCTATATATATTGTAATTCTGAAGTACCGGTAAACAAGTAATCACGCGCGTTTCTAGAAATTGATAGAAGGTCAGAGGAAGAGTCTACCTTCACCTAGTCACGTAATAATGGAATGTTCTAGAAGGAAATCATTCACTTATAAAATGTTGTCCCTGAAATTAACCAATGAAATTGAAGACCTGTTGACAATGTCTAAAGTAAGGTCAGGAACTAGACCACTGTAAGGCAAGGTCAAAACTTGTTTACAGTAAAGTCCAGGTCAAATGAATTTTCTAGAAAAATTTCCTATTTAATGAATAATAAATCCTAAATGACAATTTTGGATTTAATAATTAAAAATAAATAAAATTAAATCCAATAGCCGTAACACTACCCCTATCCAGATCCCAGTTATGTGTTGTAAATACATGTAAAACGTTTGTATACCCATGACTGAAATAGGAAGTAAAAATTCTAACCTGCCATCCAATTACATAGCAACAGACTACTCTCAGAAAGCAAATAACATGTTATTTATTTTCTTAGACTAACAATCTTTAACTACCATAACTGAGAATTTACATTTGGCATCTTTTTAAAATGTAATATAAGCACTGAAAAATCAATGAAACATTCTATTTGAAATCTTAAATAAAACTGTTGTAATCAACAATATAAAACAACAAAGATGGCAAGACAATACATGTTTTCACTGAAAAACTTCATACCTGTGATACTTTCAAAAAATTCCAGACTGAAATTGGACAAAACAGAGTTCAATATTCTCTTTGATTATCTCTGTAGTGTAATTGAAGTTACAAGTTGAACTGTTTTGGGGACGTTTTATCCTCAGTTTCAAGAATACAAATCCTGGTCTGTAAGTCATAAAATGCTTAATGGGACTTTGACAAATGAGTGTGAGCTTCTTTCTCAGATAGTTTCAAGTAAAGGACCTGGCTGGGAAATATAAAACTCTTAATGGGACTTTTAGCATGAGTTTGAGTTTCATATTCAGTTTAAAAAATACAGGGCCTGGCATGAAAATATAAAACATGAGAAGACTTTCAGACTGATTTTGAGTTCTGTGATCAGATAGTTTTAGGAATACAAGGCCTGGCCTGGAAATCATAACACATAAGCCTTAATTTGTGCCTGATATTTTGTTTCAATTAATCACAATCACTATTCAGGTGTGACAAACTTAAAAATAAAAGGGAAGGAATTGCAAGCAAATTTGGTTTGGTGTGATTTACTTACAGTACAAGCCTGGCCAAGCATGCTGAAGATTAGAAGGGGATTTAATCAATGGAAAATATGGCTTCTCCTAACAGCTAACCCCTATAGGTTATTATTGAGGCTGTAGACAATAACAGAGTTCAAAATTAACTTCCACAACATGCTGGATAATTATTTAGAAATCACTGTACTTATTGAGTGCCTTGAAAGTAGTCCTTCTGTTGCTCCCACTGGCAATCAGAAACACATGGCTGCAATGTATATACTCATATAAGATCCAGCTGTGTATAACATAAGACTAGCAGATCTGAGTCTATGTTTATTTTACTGATTAATTCTAACACTGATATAGACCCAGATATGCCATATATACCAGTGCATTATGCATTACAGGTTGAATCATAGGGTACCAATTCTTATTTCCTCTCACAGTCTCTCTCCTTCATTTATTTCAAGTTCTCAAACCCAGTTTAGCTACTAAGGTACAAAATGCAAAAAGTAAACAGCTCCATCACAACAGCTGCATTCAAAGACATTTAGAATGATTACAATTGGAATCATCATCAATGTCTGACAAATCCTATGCTTAGGGCCCAAGGACTACAACATTCTGGTTCTGGATTAATTAATAATGAATTCTGATGGTAAAGTGAGTTCATGATAATGACTGTTTTTCCAAAACAAAAGGATATAGATATTTCATCCCAAAAATCCTGGCCCATATTTTGTCATATTAGGCTAGGAAACTATGTACTGATGGAGAGTAACTGGGAATGTTGCCATGCGACATGTGTTCTAGGACGTTTATATGGTAATTTTAATACATTGTTGGCTCTATTTATCATGTTGAGGAAATGGGTGCAAAATGCCTGTCAAAAATCAGAGGCCACACCTGGGTTGATTACCTGGTCTGGGGATTTGTCATGAATGAAAAAAATCTAACACTGTTGCAGCCTTGTCAAATTTACAGGGAGGCATTAATTTTGTACCCATTGCAAAGTCTGCACTAACATCTACCCAAGTAATTGCATTTTTATGTTTTTATTGTCTTTATTATCAATATTACTATTATTATTATTATCCTCTATTATTATTATTATTATTATTATTATTATCCTCTATTATTATTATTATTATTATTATTATTATTATTATTATTATTATTATTATAGTATTTTTCAATTATCCTGACACAATTTTTTTAAACATCTTTCTTTCAAAACCTCCTTGCACATCTCTACCAAAATATATTTTCTGGCATCAATCTATCATCACCTTTGTTTCAGTCTTGATTGATAACTTAAAATTAGGTTGTCTCTTATTCCTGCACAACTTTGTATTGTTATATCTCTTGTAGTAATCAAGAATTTGTCACAGTTTTTGTGCTAAATGTTTGTTCTGTATATTTATACTTCCTCCCCTGATGATGAGCATGCATGATATGTTGCGTGTGCATTAGAATTGCTAATGAGTATGATAAACCACTGATTAATGTTAGGTACTTTAATTACGTCCCATATACTTATAGTGTTCTCAGCATTCAATTAGTCAACTTAAATGAGTTGATTACACAGGTAAGATTTGCATGCCCTTACATTTTTTATTTATTCTAACCATGTTTCCTGATTTGATGAAAAGGCTAATTAATGTGACAGTACAATGCAGGTAAACTTTTAAAAAGAGTGTAACAATACTTCCAAAAGTTGGATATCTTTATTATGTTCTCATTGAAATGCTTGTGGGCATCACTCTGCTGGTCAATTGACACTTTTAACATTTGAATACACAAGGGCATAAAACTTTTATGATGATTACATGGAAAACAAATAAAAACAAATAACTGAACCATACATTTCACAAGACAAGATTTATTTAATAGGTATTTATTTTTAAAGTACGGACACCAGTAGGCATTACTGACATTGTAATCGATCAATATTTTCATTGTACAATGTTATTATTGACTTGATGGATAAATCTTTTGCAATTAGGCAGTTCAACCTCCAGACTGATGAACAGCAATGGCATAATAACCTAATGGAAAAGCCATTAGCCAAGAAATATGGCTCTTTGTGCAGTATGGTGCTTTCTGAAGAAATCCAAATCTGTTTGCTGCATGCAATTATGAAAACAGCCCGAGTCATATTAAAAGCACATCAGCACAATCTGTTAAATACTGATAGGCCATTAGATCAGTATGCTATCTCTCAAAATTTTACAATTCAAGTTAAGTAGACTTTTGACAAATTTTAAATTTTAAAATAGTTTTGCAAAGGCAGCTAATTTATTGTTGGATCAACATTGCTTATATAAATCTGAAAGTGTTTTAGCGAAGATACTTATCAAATTTTCTCAAACTCTGTGAAGTACTTTTTTTAATTGAAGCTGCTAAAAGGTTTATATAGTTTTGAACAGTTTGCCATATTTTATGGCAAATCGGCATCATTTGCTGAGATATGAAAGACATTTGTTCATGGTTAGGATTCTTTTAGTCAAATTAGGTTGAATTGTGTTGAATGATATTAGAGACAACATTATTTAAAGGTTTTCTTTTTTTTTTATTACTTGTAACCAAACTGGATGGCAGAGGGGCGTCACTTGTAAAGAACTGAAAGCCCTTCAAACCCTGATGGAGATAAAAAGTGATTTTGTGACTTTGCTTTATTTTAGTAATGGTGTCAATATGAGTTAAAATGGCCAGTCTGCAATATTTGCAAGATATGCTCTTATTTTAGAGGGGAACAACGATAAAAAGGACTGAAAGTGCAACTCGTCTTAAATAAAAATGTCTAATACACTGGCCATGTCTATGTAAAAAATACAAAAGATCTTATTTATGTCAGGAATGTCAATTTTTAAACAAAATCCAATATGCTATTTTCACCACAATTTCATCATGCTGAAAGAATTGCCATGTAAATCCATTTACTGATTTCTTTTTTTATAGGCTTTAAGGGAGAATTAGTTCTTTTATAATGGAGTTAACATTGTTCACTACGCTAAAAAACCAAGAATGACAAAAACCCTAAGTATATCTGAGCATGAACTTGAAACCTATAACTGCAATATGAAAGCATTTCATTTAAATTCATAGGTTGATAAGTTACTTCTCAAAACTGTAATGTAAAGCTTTAACATTCTAGATTTCTATGATGATGATATTCCTGGGAAAAGTCACTGAATGTAAGACATCTTATCATTCTCATGCAGGTGAAACAAAAACAGCAATAGGTATACAATCCTGACTCCCCGTCTTCCTGATCCCTAAGAGATACACTTTGGTTGTGGACTGCATGTTTTCTTCTAGTTCAAATTCATTGCAATTTAGTTTACTGCTCCGAAATAGTACTTGGGTATTCTTTTCCCCATCATGAATGAGAAACAGCATTCAAATTACCCACTCACTATGTTCAATGCACTTTTTTCCTAGAAATAAAATGCACAAGACAGGATGTGGCCTGGCATATCAAAAATATTACCAGCTCTAGCTCCAAGTCAAGAATTTAATTTTTATCAATAAAAGATAACTGGTGCATGGCACAAGCTTATAACCAAAACATTATTCCAAATCTGTGAAAACTTAGGATATACTACTGGTATCACAATGATTATCATTGTATGCCAAATGCATGAATAATTCCATGTGTGGGCTTATCTGAACATAGTCCTTTTATTTGTGACTTGGCAGAAACTAATTTACAATTCGGAAAGCATAAATCCCTATACATAAAAATCATGTTTCTTTTGCTTTGTTTTTTTAAAACATCCAAACATTGGATGTTGCAAGTATCAAATAAGATAGCAATTGGGAAATGTTATATGATCCATACAAAATATATATTTAATATCTACAAATTTTTAAAAAAAATCCAATAAATACACATTAGAGCAGAAAGACTTGTACTTGAGCTCAACCTAAACAATCTGTATGACTTTGAATCTAAGTCTGCACTAATTTTTCACTCCATTAGATCCTAAAGACTTTTCATCAATAGAGTGAGGCATAGGTGGTAACAGGCTTAAGATACATTATTTGCTGAAAAAGTGGTAACCACTCTCAATGAAATGCCAATGAAATTAATCTTGCCATCATTTCTTTTCATTCATCTAGTGAGGCATAGGTGGTAACAGGCGTAAGATACATTATTTGCTGAAATAGTGGTAACCACTCTCAATGAAATGCCAATGAAATTAATCCTGTCAACATTTTAAAAATAATTAATGTCTACAATGATCAAATTACACTTACATCTGAGCAATCAAAAATGCATCAAATCAGTTGCCAGAATCTGCTGCATGAAGGCAATTAAATAAAGTTTTAAAAACAACGAGTCCCAAGTGGACCTGATATCACTCAACCACCTTACATAACATTTTACCATTGCATGCTTAGCATTGTGCAAACACAACTTATATAACCTGCCTCCCAGACATTAATATCATTACATGTAATTTCCATAAAGCCTTTGGCCTCACATGTATACATAGCATGCTACTATGTCATTGGTGGAAACAGGTGCACTTCAAAGAAAAGAAAACATATTTTATTAGTTACATGTCACCTGAAGTATCCTTTATAAACAAGTCACCCACACGAGGTATCTCATTGTTATTCTGGCGTTGTAGTGGAACGGTAAGTACCTGGTAAGTACAATAATAGGAGCGTATTTAGGTAGTGTTGTAGTCAGCTTAAGAAGTTACAAAGTCCAAGCTATACCTGTTTTTTGTCATAATTTCTTTTGTTTATTTATAATTGCTACTGAAGAGGATAAAGTCCTCTCAATTATGAACCTCTAAGCTGACTCGAAATTGTTGGCATTACAGTAACAGACGATACTTAAGAATAAGGTTTTCTTCTACAGTGCTTTTATTATTATTCTATATTTCCATTGATTTCTGATCTTTAAAGATGAAAAGGTCATGCGCATAATAAAAATTATCAAACATCTTGATATTAGCCATTTTACCAAGCATTAATAATAGGATGTTACTGTCAAGTAGTATTATGCTCACCAATCAAATGCAAGATCACATCATTAAAATGCATGTACATTTATCTTGCTCATAAATTTAACTAGTCTTAGATCTTTTTGATTTCAGGCTATTTACCAAGCTGGATAAAAAAAATCAGATCATATCGGATCGAGTTCTGCAAATCACAAGATCACCTCATTAATATGTGTGAATCATGCCCATAATTTTATTCACCCAAGATCTTGATGAGTTAAGCATATTCAACAAGCGCAGCAAATCATATGTGTGAATCTTGCATGTTAGCTCATTATTCTGATATCCTTATGATATAATCCCACACTCCCTTGAGTTCAGCACATGATAGACTATAAATGGCAAACAATATAAATGGTGTATGAAGAGTCTAGGAACCTCTTACTCATAGGCATCTACTGGCAATCTTTCTTTTTTTTCGGTGGTGGTGGGTGAAATTGATTTTTTAAAAAAAATGGTATACTTGTGACCCTTATTGAATGGAATCAACGCTAGGCCAACTACAATATTTGCTAATGGTAAATACTCTGGCCCAGTGTTAGTTTTACTTAACACATCATCACAAACTATTTCCACACCATAAATATCAATATTTTATGGAATTTTGCTGCTACAATAAATTTCCATATTAAACTGAGGTTTGGTAGTATAGGGCTTTCTTGGTGCAAAATTCATATTTGGGGCTTATTTTGTTTTGTTTTCCTGATTAGAAGGTTCAATCTGTTGGGGAAAAAATGATGATGATGAAGTTTGTACCAAGAAAGATTTGCAATCAATTTAAGTGTATTGAGGTTAAGTTTAAAGTGGTTGCACACTATATAAACTACTTGAAATGTTAAAATTAACAAAATTGCCTTTTAAATAATGTTCCAAAGTTTTAAAAATATAAAGTTTTTGGGCGATAATCATAACTTTGTCAAATAGAAACAGACATCAAAAGATACATGTACCTTGCAACGGGATAGTTTTTGTGATTGGATACTGGCTATGGTCAAAAAAGGGATAAAAGTTTGCTTTTATGCAGAGATAAAGATGAAAAAAATCAATAATTGTAATTTCATGAATATGGATAGAAGTGATTTGCAGGTTGTTAGTGGTATTGCAAATCACTGACCTAATGTCGTGAAAATTGGTAACAGCATAATAATTATGCAAAAAATGAAATACAGATTCCATGTGTCATGGACTTTTGAAAATTGTAAGCACTCATTTTATGCACCATGATGACAGTAGAAGAGCATAAAACAAATTTTGAAACAATTTATTATGAACTAGAGAAAACATACTTTTACGGCCTTCTGTAAGTTGCCTCTCTTGTTGTGAACACATGGCTTGCAACCTGGAGATGAGTCTGACCGTCATCATGATTGTTTTTTAAAAAAATAAGGCTAAGTCATTCCAAGAATATAAAAATAAAATGTTAGTGTTGTACAAGTAGACAGCTCACCTGAAGAAGTAGACTGTAACTTGGCAAGCTGAAGGTTAATGAAGAGTTTGACCAAATTATTCCTTAGCAATATTTCTGCTGTAACATATAGTTTGCTTTACAATTTACTAGCATTGCAAAAATGTTAAGAGAAAGTAACTCCACACAATCAAACTAATATGTGCATACTGATATTGTGCACCTAGTCTTGTCCAATGGATGGATGTCAGTTTCAATGAGTGAAGAGGCTTTATATGGTCAAAGCTCTACCTAATATGAAGTTCTTGATACAAACACCATATTAAGAGTACTTAATGCAACCATGACATTAAGAGTATTTTAGACAAACATGATATGAAGAGTAATGCAAACACAACATGACAAAAAACATTTACTATCAACATGATATAAAGAATATTTGATACAAACATCATAAGGATATTTAATTAATAAAAATCTGATACGAAAGGTATTTAATGCAAAACGATAAGAAGGGTACTTAAGACA
Organism: Unio delphinus; assembly: GCA_029339505.1. Classification (NCBI taxonomy): domain Eukaryota; kingdom Metazoa; phylum Mollusca; class Bivalvia; order Unionida; family Unionidae; genus Unio; species Unio delphinus. The sequence goes on from JAQISU010000076.1 coordinate 7,994,071, forward strand.
ATCATAAATGGAACCACACAAGTATTTCAGATTAAATTGTATGCTTTAACAATTCTACTGCCCTTGTGGCTGCTTGAAGCATGAAAATTCATATTATGGCAAATTATTCAGCATAATGTTGACTATATGCTGGTAAATGAACAACATATGTAATTTTTTATGTAAGGAAATTTTTATTATATATTTATTCTCCAAATTAACTGAAGTTTTCAATGAGAAACAAGCACAACATCCACTGTAAAGTCCATCAGGGGGTGTGGTTAGTTTAGTAAGTAAAAGCATATCACTAGCAAGATAAAATGGATTCCTGTTTGTACATCATGTTTCCAGAATGTGCTGGCAAGATTTAGAAAATCTATGATTCATTATTACATCTGTAAGTTTAGAGATAAGTCTCCCTAAAAAGTTTTCATGAACAGCAAGGAAGATGGATTAATGGGACAAAATTGCATTGCAGAAGATAAAGAATACCCATAGATCCATGTTTATTGGTTTATTGGATGTGCTGTTGATCCAGTCCACTGCAAACACAAACACATTGTGTATAATACATTCCTGGTGTCTACACATTAAAAAAAAGGTGAAATGATAACTTTGATATTCACTTCTGAAGCTGAAATCTTGAGTAATTTAAGGTAAATGTGCAGCTGATTAATTTGATTACCATATCGAGACTGTGATTTCTTTTACAATGATACATGAGTAAACTTGATTTAAGGCTTCTTATAAATCTTCAATTTTCAAATTGCACCATCCATTTTCACTGATGTGGTTAATTGGGTCAAAGGACTGGCCATTTCATTTGTTAAAGCATTCATGAGTTTTGAAGAAAGAAAAACACTTTCCAGCTTTCAATGAGCTTGAAACAAATATTCTTACTCTGATATTCTGGAAAAGATGAACTAATTAAATCCATCATATCAACTGGATTTAAAAGAAACATATTATCTTGGCTCAGCAGAAAATACCATACTTAAATTTCCTCTCCAAAACCATACAAATTCAATGAATTCCATCCAAATGTTTGGAGATGGAGTGTAAATACTATCATGCATATAAATTAGTGGCAATGTATGTAACTGTAGTATCACCATGACAATAGAAGAGGAGTGAGGGCATGGGGCAAAGGATTTTCCTAAAGTAACATTTTGATTTCAAAGTGGTTGGAGTCCTAAATTGACCATATAGAAGTACAGTAAAACCTGTCTTGAGAGACCAGGTTTTCCACGTACAGATTTATAGATTATATAGTGCTATTATGTGTTATGAGAGACCACCTGTCATGAGAGACCATTATGTTTTGGCAGAAGGGGTAGTCTTTCAAGACAGGTTCCACTGCACACACTTAATGCTTTTTCTTGTCCTGTTATCAATTACATCAGACATAATCACTGGTTAACATATGAAGTGCAAAGCTAGCATTTGCAGCTTAGAATTATACACAGGTGTAGCAGACATGTGCTTGTGATTTGTAGGTTAAATGCAAGGCTTAAGGGGTAACATTCAACAAAAAAGAACTAACTGATCTGATTATTTTCAACCATACAGCTGTATATTGCATGCTCCTTGTTTTTTTTTTCTTATGTTTCTTATCCTAGTGATTTACTAAAAAATCTGTCCTCCATTCCCTTGATAGTATAATTAGGTAGTTTGATAAAGTTCCTTCTCTAATCATTCATCACAGCCATATCAACATGCTCCCCTGCAACAGAGCTGCCAGCTTTATTTCTAGTTCTTCTCTATTTCTCAATATACTGAACCATTATGTAATCTGCTCAGTGTTTTGGCAGTGGCTTAACCAAGAAAACATTTCACTTGTTCATTTTTAAGGCATTTTGTTATATTTTATAAGACATTCATGTTTGGTCCAGTCTGAAAACAACTAATCATCGTTTGACAGAAGCAATTAGGATGGCAAATATAGGGGTTGACACTATATTTAACTATTTATTTACACAAAACATTTTCATGCATGGTGAATATATCAAATATATCTGCTGGAACTAACTCTAAAGCAGATATTATAGTCTCCTAAATGGAGAATCCAGTACAACACCTTCCAACATATAAGTGGGATCCATCTGCAAACTTCACAAACCCAGATCTGCTATAACATTATGTACTGGTAGATCTGGGTCTATGCATGTTTGTTAGGACTAATCAGTAATAAAAACAACACAGACCCTGATCTGACATTGTATCATGCACTTGCAGATCAGGATATATGTTGTCTGCAGTCAGGCCTGACTTATGCATGATTACATACAGTTTGCATGTTTTGGTGCAATGTAATAAAACTTGAATGTGCTTCCTTGCAGAATATTTCTTTTGGATGTGCTGATGATTAGAACTAAAGAAATATTTAAAGTATCTTAGTGAAAGCCCCCAATTAATTCAATACTAAGAACAATATTTTCAATATGGACATTATTGTACCATATTAAAGGTTCTCATTCTCAACCATCAACATAATGCTATCACCCTGTTATTAGTCCATGTCTAGAAGACAGCCAACAAGGCAGCCAATTTGAAGATTAAATCAGCATAATTTTTACGTATGAATAACTCTGTATTCTAAAAATAAATATGTATAAAAATGTGTATATGACCATTGGTTAAAGAGAAGTAACTATTACAAAACTTTTCAAATTCTAAAGTCACATTGTAATCATTTTCATTGAGGACAAATTATATACAGTATAGTGGGAAGTATTTCAGTGAAAACTCTATGTTGATAAAACCATCCCTTCAAGAATAGTGATAAAAAAAAAAGAAGAGTATGACAATGGCCAACATTGATTAGCACCATTTTGATTAAGGATCTGTGTGATGTGGATTTTTAAAAAAATGTAGCTTTAACAATTTTTCAGTCATATTGCTAAGATGTCTGTGGTGTGGCAGTTTATAGTGATGTCTAGCACTGGGACATAATGCTGCAGACATGTAGCATGATATCCCACCCAGTCACATTATCCTGACACCAGGCCAACCAGTCCTAACACTAACCTCTTAATGCTGAGTGCCAAGCGAAGCAGTTGTTAGCACCATTTCTATAGTCTTTGGTATGATTCGGCTTGGGATTGAACCCACGAACTTGCGCATCTGAGGTTTATGCTCTAACGATTAGGCTAATGGAGTGATCAACCAGGTTGTATGCAATGTCATACTGCATATACCCCTGTGTATGCACTAAGAACAATGTATGATTAAGTATTAAGGATCTAATAAACATCATAAGAAGGACAACAGGCAATTCTATAATGTCTTCTGATCTGTGATCATTCTAGCTCATAAGCAGTAATTCAAATATTTGACATTCGTCGTCATTTTAATAGTTGAATCACATTACAAACAAATTAATGCATAACTACTGAATAATCAACTTAGTGAGAGATCTGTACTGCTGCATTAGTCATTCCAATGAATATACTGTTAAACCAGTCAAATTCTTGTGGGTCAGTTGTTCTTATGGGGGGGGGGGTCAGGCTCTTACTCAGGGTATCACGACACCAATTGTTTTTCCATAGACCTCAATGCTCATGTTTTGTGAAATAAATATACTTTCTTGCCTACTTCAGCGTGCAAGTCTCACACTGTCACAGAGAACAATCTTAGATTGTCAATTTGACAAGACCTAAACCAGGTACTCTATTGCATTTAAGAGAGATAACTCTGCTGGAACTAGATTGGGATAAGAGTTTTCTAGTCACAACAGACCCAGTTTCACCCATGTGTCCCACATTTTTAAAAAAATCATAAAAAATACAAATATTGATCTAGATATGAATTAACTTAATCTTGCATGTTGCCAAGAGGCTTAACTATTTTTAAAAGCCTAACAGAAAGAACAGCTCTTACTTACATAATGCACCAATCACAGCTAGTGTTGATGTTTATTTTTGAATGCAATGTTCCATACACCTTAGGGGGCAGGGTCCAGTTTTTATGTACAAATTTAATGTTGCATGCACCTGCCTAATATAAAAATTCATTAAAAATATAATACGCGAGTGAGGTCAAAAAGGTACATATTTCTGGATAGGTATTATGTAGTGCAACATAATCATATCACACACATGACCTGACAAGTCTACTGAAGTTCTTAGAATAAAATATTTATGTACCCCAACCCCTATTTTATACATGCATTTTTCACATCCGAAGGCCATTTTTGACAGCATGTGGTGCTCACAGTGCAAACGCAAGGCCTTTTCCTAGATGAAAATTTTGAAAACATTGTCTACTAAATAGCTTGATGCAATTCATAATAGTTGTCATCCATGCCGTTTTGGAGATATTCTACTTGCCTTGAACCCACGTGTCTACTGCTATGGGAGGCTAGCTCTTCTTCCTAGCCGACTATTGGTATTTCACAATCAACATACTGCAGAATAACTATGGAAAGTGTACATGTCTGACATCAATTTCAAGAACAACACAAGCCTGAAACACCTAGTTCACAAATTTATCCATATCTTTAATTATTACACAATAGTAGCTCAAAAACTCACACCATACCCTTAAGTTAAGAAATTTGCCAGGGGCCAATTTACGAAACTGGACCCTGCCACCTTAAACTCTGCCTACCTGGGGTTGTACAATTGGTACTGTTATACCTCCACCAGTTATACTGACTGCTTTGTAATGTCTGTCCTGTGCTGAGAAATGGCATTAAATAATTGGAAAAAACACCAACAAAACCAAATTAAAAGAGTTGTCTATACTAACATAATTGATTGTGCTGCTAAAACCTGTTTATAGACCGTATACACAATGGGTCAGTGTATGTACCTGGATTTAAGGTTCAAAATTATAAGTTGTTTTTTTCTTCAAACCTATACTTTTACTACTTATAAAACAAAATATATCCTTTGCTAAAGGAATAAACTTGTCAAAAGAACAAGGTATTTCCCAAGTTCCAATTAGTTAATTATTTCCAAGGTAGACTGTACACTTATAAATCAATACCTAATGGTTTTAAAAACTAGAGGATAAGACAAAAACCTTATGTGTATGTTGTACATATCCCAATGAGATATGTTTCAGGCTATAAATCAAAATCTCTCTACTCTGCCTTATTCACTATCAGTTCGTAATACATTACAAGATGCCAAGGGTGCTCAGAATAAAGAGACATCATTGAACACACTCTTCTGAAATTAAAACATCTTTGTCAGCAATCATAACCAGTGCTATACACATGATGGAATTCTTAAATACTAATGAACACAATTTTTCACACACACATCAATCCATACAAATTATAATTATTTGAATCCTCCAATATTTTCAGTGAGAAATTCTTTATTTAAGTATAGTTAAAAATTTTAACTATCTTAAAAAAATTTTTTTATACTATAATTATTTGCACAGCTGAGAAGAAAATAAACTAATTAAAAGTTTACCCAACCTTGCAAACATTAGTAGGGGGCCCAGAATGACCAAGGGGTCTGAAGTGCTTACTGTTACGGATCACTGCCATCTTACTTCTGTCTGCATGGGTTAGAGTCTCGGGCTCAGCCAATGTGGGTATGTGAGAAAGCTTGCCGGTAGCTTCTCATGGGTGACAGTGGTTCCTTCCAGTGTTTTTCCAGGTTCTTCCTCTGTCATTATTACTGGCCGCCATGTATAACCTATCTTGTGCTGAAAAATGTCATTAAACCCTTTAACAACAACGGCAACAACAAACATTAGTTATTCATTTGATTTTGCGCAATTGCTGATTTTCGATATCTGAAGAAACTTGAAGTAGTAACTATAAAAGAAGAACATTTTAGAAGATTTGCCAAATTGTGGGAGGTTACACATCCGAGGGGTTCCATTATCATTTATGACCAAGTAGTTTACATAAGAAGTCTTTTGGTGAGAACCACATGGGTTTCAGTGGAAGCTGGTACTCAACAATTTGTTTTGCCACAGATTTGTACAAGAATCACCAACAATTCCAGAATTTCAACAAAGTTCATTGAAAGCTTTTATAATTCACAGCTATGTTCCACTAGAGATCATTCATCCGATTAAGATTAGGATCTTCTTTCATTTAATAAAGATTAGTCTAGACCTGGTAGATGCTTGTCAAGGAGTCTGATCAGGCATCAAATGAAGCACTTGCCTGACACATAATTCATCCCACATCAAGGAAAACCATAAAGGTTCAGTCTCTTTCCTATAATGTCCAATCATGATTAGGAGCAGTGATGACATGCAAATAATGAAGTGAGGAAGGTATGTCCTTGACTTTTGGCAAATAAATAAAATTATTTATTTAAAAAACAACTTAAAACCATGAAACAAATTATGCAGTAATGGATGGGACAGCACGAAACATACCGTATATACTCGCGTATAAGCCGAGAAATTTAGGACAAAAATAAGGCCTGGAAGAAGGGGGGTCGGCTTATCTGCGGGTCAAGTTCCAAACCTGAAATTTATAATGCTTTTTCCCCTCGATTTCCAATATTTATTGTTTCCGTCGATCGCCGAATATGAGATCATATGCCTAATGATGCCACATGGCTGATAAGATTTGTCCTGACGTGAAGTAAAACAAATATTTTTTTTCTAACATAAGTGGTAGGATAATGAATGAAAAACATGTTTTTAACGTACTTTACGTCTATTTGACAGATATCCATCCACCAGAAAATACAGCCATACGTGTTATTTGAACCACGCAAATACGTGTAATTTTAAAAAAAAACGCCATATTAGTAATCTCTATTCAAGTATTTAACCCTCAGCCAAGCAGTAATCATTAAACTCTACGTTTCGTAGAAATGCACGCTAGTTTATTTCAGTGTAAATATGAAAAGAATCTACGTGAAAAAAAATAAAAGAATTACGATACTGAAGGTATACAGCCATACGTGTTATTTGAACTACGGAAATACGTGTATTTTCCATAAGAACCGCCATATTAATAATCTCTGGTCAAGTATTTATCCCTCAGCTAATCAGTAATAATTAAACTCTACGGTTTCGTAGAAATGCACGCTAGCATATTTCAGTGTAAATATGAAAATAATCTACGTAAAAAGAAATAAAAGAATTACGATACTGAAGGTATATACGACAAACATTTTGATCGAGAGTAGAAATACATGTATGACAGTCTTCGAGAAACAATAGCGAGAGGCTCCATAGGGTTTTGTTGAGCGCACGCTTAGGAACGGTAAATAACAGTGCAATATACGAGTCAGCGTGAATAATTGTAAAACAATATAATTTGTTGGATTTCTTTGACAGGTGTTTTAGAAGTAATCGGGAGCCACAGTTTATATACAACTATTATTTAGTTGTTTGTAAAGCAAAGTGGTTTGTTAGCGGAAGATTGTTGTACAATAGCTACCATATGCTTAATCTGCGGTAAATGCCTCGGGGATAATAGGTTTGTTTTGTTTCACAAATGCCAATGACTTAACTAATAGATGCCAACTCTCAGATGTATTGTTTAATGAGATATGGTAGTGGACATGGTTTCTGCTCAAAGTTATAAACTGTCACAATACTTGAATAATGTCCACGCTGAAACCAATCATAGTTTGATCGATTGAATCACACTACCCGTAGTTTAAAAAACACAACACAAATAACAATGATAAATAATTATCAAAATACAAATTGAAAACCAACCACACATAGAAATAATTACAGGATAAGGTATATAAATAGTTTACTACTACTGAAAGAAATTATTTCAGTTTAATCTCTGTAGAAGTTTATGTTCAATTCAATCGGATAAAATTAATAATGTTGGAAGTAAAAGATAGCGGTCTGCTTATGATGCAGCATTCAAACTTAAAGTTATTGAATATGCAGAAGCAAATAACTGTGCTGCAGCACGCGAATTTGTTGTGAACGAGAAGCAAGTACGGGGGGGGGGTGACGACGTATATGATGAGAGCACGCCCGTAACAGAAGCCGAGTTTCGTGAACTGTTTGGCGAGTCTGATACAGAGCCCGATTTTGAAGGATTCTAAACGTGATTGAACTTTTTAATTCATGATTTTAGAATGAGGATTAATTAAATTTCCATTAAGACTTAATACTTCAAAATTGTTTTTATTTCAACATATAAACTATATCTCTTTCTTTTATTTTATTTAATAATGTGATTTACCTAAATAAACGTATTCAGAACTCACTTTGTATAAAAATTATGAGTCGGCTTATACGCGGGTCATGCACTTTATACCACTTTTACCAATTCAGTTTGGGGGGGGTCGGCTTATACGCGAACGGGCTTATACGCGAGTATATACGGTATACATAACAAGATATGTTGTTGATTTTGTAGGGTTTAATGCCATTTTTCTAGCACAAGATAGGCTATACATGGCAGCTAGTATGAATGGTGGATGAAGAAACTAGGACCCCCTTCCCCACCCCAAGAACCACTGACCCTTGAGACATAACTAGATATGCCAAATATGCTTATTGATATAATATATGAACAAGACAAATGATGACTGACATATTGAATATTTAGACCAAGGAGATATTCCTCAGCCTCTTCTTTTTAATTATCTGACATTAATTAATGGTGGCCAGCAACATGGTCATATTAGATGCCTAGTTGGTACAATTTTTATTTAGTATTAACTAGACATCAAATGAAGTCTTTTAGTGAAAGATCTCTGTTGAAACAGCCACCCATTCAAATTGAGTGGTAACAAGCTTTTCAAGATGGACACAGTGGTGTCATACTGGATGTCCAAGGGCATATCTGACAGGCACCAGTTTATTCAGGACCATTAGACATCATAAGAAGTTATTTTAGTGAAAGTCTATCTCATCCAAACTGGCTGTAATGTATGCCCTAAGGCATGTCTGATCAGCATCAATTTGAGTTAGTTCCACCTAACTATTTAAAAATGTAATTTCATTACCTTACTTTTTTCAGAAACTGCACCAAAAGACAGTATGAGATTTTAAAATTTGTCAACATTTGTTACAATCACTTTGAGATTTCTCTGACTAACTTCTGCTGGAGAAGAAAAATAAGTTATCTTACCTGTATCAGGCCTCCTATTTCCAACTACTACTATGAAGATACAACTAAAACAAAAAATGGTGTTTTAGCCAAGCACAACTGATGAACAAGTATTGACACCTCACGGTGCCAGCCAGAATATTTGTTCAGTAGAAAATGGTATTATTTTGCTATGTAAACATGGTATGGTGTGTGAAGCCATTAATGTCTTAATGGTTTAATGCATTTCTTCACAAGAACTATGTGGTTTTAGATGTGGTTATCTAAGGCACATTAAACAATTAAAACAGAAATAGCATATCATGTGCTATTTAGAGGTGATTAGTCATGACAAAGAACTTTCAAAGACTGTTATTGAAATATGAAATTTACCCTCACTGAGCAAGGGAAAATAATTTTTATGAGTAAAAAAAAAGTGCCAAAGACATATATTACAAGCAAAAATGTGAATCATTTCAACATGTCACCATTATTGTAATGCTTATCTCCCTTGTTTTGGATATAACAGGAGTCCTTTTCAATACAAGATATATATTATACTAAACTAAACTCTCACAGCTAATGATAAACCATGTAATTATACTGTTTGCATTTTGAGCTCAAAAGTATTGTTTTTTTTAATGGTTCCTTTAGTACGGATTTTTTTCAAAAAAATATATATACAATACATGCATATATAGTTCAGGTAATTTCTTTACCACAATAATTCCTACACTGCTGGGTCTGATAAAATAATAGATAATAATGAACAATAGGAGCTCAATACATGTGTATTGTTATCAATTTATCAAGCATTACCAATACATATAGTCCAATGCACTGTATTTTTTTAACATAGATTATATTATTCCGCAATGTATCTTTGTTATCAATCTGTGTAATGGTGGTGATGGCCAATTGATAACAAAGATACATTGCGGAATAATATAATCTATGTTAAAAAAATAAAACTGCTTATACAACAAAGAGTTTCAAAACATGATATTCATAAAAATAATTTTTAACATAGAAATAATTGCAGTGCTGATATTGTAACTTGTGCATAAAAAAAAAGAAAAGCCAAATATACAATTTATTCTGGAACTAGTGCTTGCATTTGCTCAGTATCCAACAAACCAATGCTTTATTGGGCTGATATCCCGATAAAACCACATGCAATGTTAGTTGTCTAACAACTTTGCACCATTTTCAACAGTACACATTTTGACTTCTTCAGCTTTTTGGTACATTGTCAAGAACCACATCTGCACAGCATAGTGAATTAACAATGTCATCATGTCACAGCTGTAAAATATTTCATTTTCTTTTACAGTCATATGGTCAACAATATATAATATATAGTATAAAACAATCCTGCCTTTCTACTCACATTACAAAATAGTGTGACTCTGCTATAGTATGCTCCATTATAACACTGTGAAGTATAGAATTTTGAATAAGCATTGAACCTTAAAGTTGAATGCATTGAGCATTAAGAATTAATATCACATTTAGACTGGGAAGTCTTCGTGAAGGGTAACTTCGACCTTCATTCTTCACTTCTCCCATGTCAGTGTTAAAACTTCCAAGGGGCCAGTGTTCTGACTCTATGAAATTAACCAGATATCTTAGCACAGTTTTGAAAAAGAGACAGCTGAACTTTCAATCCATGTCAAATATTTATAGTTCAAAGGGAAGAGTTATATAATGTAATTTATCTATTGTTACATAAGCAAATTCTTTGTCCATATTAACAAACCATCTTAACAGTGCATTGTTATATCATAATCTGCCTATTTTGGCATCTTGCATGAATAATGAGATATCCACTTCTTTTTTGTTATATTTCTGATTGCGAAGATCAATCAGACAAAGCATTATCTCATAATCTATCTTTCATTGGATTTTCGTCTGCTTGCTAGCAATTACATGTACATGTAATATTGTAAATATTTACAAAAACTAACATTTGTATATGTGGATGGTATTAAAGTGTCATCAGACCAGAACACCTGCATCACTATCATCTGTTGACCCTTATTAAAATTCTTAACCACAAATGTATTTTTAAAAAAAAAACAAATAGAAAAAGCAAAACAAACAAACGATGGCCAATTTTTTTTTTTATAAATGTACAAAGAAAGAAAATCTTGCTGTAATTACAAAGAAAACAGATTACCTTTGAAGCACCTATTTTTATGAAAACGTAATAAGCAAATGAAAAACAAATCAGTCTCAATCATGCAATACAATTATTTGATGTAGCGACCACAATAAGAAATGGGTAGTGACTTCAATAATGCGTGCACCCTTCATCAAAGAATGCAGAACCTTTCTTCAAAGGAAGTCAGTACCAAACTAAAATAAAAGAAATGGAATCTGATGGACTGTTTTATTTTCCAACTTAAATGGAGCACCTTTACTGTGCCATGAAAGCTTCCTTTTTGCAGTTAATGCTTACACATGCGAGCAACAGTGGCTTAAAATGCAAAAACTAGCTTTTACCATTTTGGGAAGTACTGAAAAGTGCTTTATCATTCATTATGTGATTATTCTATTTTTTTGCAAGGGATTAAAACATATACAACCTGTGACAAAATTATTGAATATTTTAAATCTGTGTGTGTGTGTACATTTTCAATGGAATTACTTGTATTGTGGATTTAGTGTATGTGATGAGATTCACAGGTGAGTATATGGTGTTGATACTCTCTATTCATGCTATACATTAGACATATATATATATATATATATATATATATATATATATATATATATACACACAAACACATATGTACCAATGCGTAGTTCTCTGAATAAAGTAAAATAATATATATACCTTCTGTTTTCACTACAGGTGTATTTCTCATTTAATGTGCATCAATTTAAGATGACATCTATGCCAATGAAACATGCTGCTTTGCACCTACAATTATTATCTAAACCCCACCCCGGAGCAAATATTTTGGGATACAATTTCTTCAGCTAACTGACCTGTGTTATAGTGGGGTCACATTGATATGGGAGAAAAATGTATTTTTTTTAAAAGTCAATATTTTTACATCAAAATTGTGTCCGGACTTTAGCCTTTTTGGCCTGAGATCTAAGGAAGACCATTCTGAACTTCACACAGACAGGTAAACCTTTACAAAAAGTAGGATACGTTGGAAAGTTGGTGTAAAAAGTGGCCAGGACACAAAAATGATTGATCCAATAACCAATAAGCTAAACCTTCCCCACAAATAAAAAAAACCTCCAATTTTAGCAGAAAATGACAAAATTCTCAAGGGGTTAATGAGTTAAAGAGTCAAAATGCTGCAGTGAAATGTTTTAAATGATAGGTACTGACACATGTAATGAACAACTGCAACAGAATGGCATGCTTGACATCAGTGAATTATGATTTAGTGGAAGTTCTTTATCATTAACATGGTTATAACTGCAAAGCATTGCTCTGATGTACAAATGTAGAAAGATGCAAAATTTAACTTTTCAGCTTGTGAATCAATTCAAGTATTTCTCGGACATGATTTACTGCTACTTATGAGAAAATACCAGTAAGATGTTCCTACCTGTATCCAACATGAGTTGTAATGAATTGTTCCTTCCTGCCACTTTGGGTTTTATTGAATGAGGAAGACAATGTTTCATGCCTAAATGAAGATGACTATCACGAAGCTTACATGCCACAGTTATTCAATACCATGCAGAATCAAAAGATGTATTATTCATGAGAAACACGATTCCCTATTGTTTTATAAATATATTATCCTATGGAGGGTTGTTCACATTTTACAGTCATCTACAAAGCTCCATACATTTTCAAACAATGGACAAAGAAATAACAAATATATTACCTGTCATAAACCATTATAAATCTGGACAAATATATCTACAGCCATTACATTTGGAATGAATGAATTTTCTAGCCCATTTTTAAAGCCTTTAACCTTAATAACTCAAACTCACTTTTATTTGAAATCATAATTGAATTCCTAATCTTTTTCCCCCCTCATGACCCACATTGAAGTTCATCAAAAAAGGCTGTAAACAAATGCTTTTTGTCCAGTGTAGAGACTCCCATTTTTAATTTTTGTAGCACATATATTTTCATCAACCAAAGTATAGTTACCAACTGTTTCACGATAGCTTTCTCAAACATTATCCAGTTAATAGGAGCACTTCGAACAATGGTACCCTGTCCCAACTCTAGGCTAGTCAATATTTTTTTTAAATACCTGAGCAGACAACAAGTCAAAACTAAACTGATGTGAATTTGTGAAGTTCAGTATGCTTTCACAAATAAACTACAATCAAACATGAAAAGTGTTTCAGTACTCTAGATGCAAGGTTTTAAAGTTGTCATTCCCATAACTGAAATTTTAAACAGAGAATCTGGAATAAATGCATGATTCTGCACACAAAAATGGAATGGTTGTCACCTGTTTTTCAACAGAAATTACCTTCTCATACTAGGTATTTTTATCAACAGTGACCCTTTCTTCTTTAAAACAACAGAATAAGATTTTGTTTCTGGAAGAATAACAATTTTATTTTTCTGGCTGCTTTGGAACTAATCAATCTAATGCTTTTATAAAGCAGCAAACTAGAGTCAATGATATTGCACTCCTTGTGTGGCATGCAGTTAAGGTCCATGACTGTAAAATCAGTACTGCTTCAGAAACTACCTTTAATAGATAGTAAAGTGATATACTTTAAAAAAAAACAAAAAACTTCTTATAGTTTCAAGACTGCCAAAAGAAATGGTGACCCAAAAACTAACGAAAATATAAAAGGACACTGACAAAAGGACACTGACTTTAACAGGATAAAATAGCCTCAGTATAGCAGGTGTTCATCACCAATGACGGTTAAACTGTGTCAGTAACCAGCTTATAATATGGAGGTGTTAGTATTAAGCTAATGACAATGCTAATAAGAAGCAATGCCTGCCTTGACTTACAAATATCAAGGACATATGTCCCTAAAGGACACTTTCGGAATTTCAGCAAAAATGCTTATAAAGTTGTATGTAATGGACACCTGTCTAATATGAAAAGAATATTACTCAAATATTTTTATTTGGAATGTATCTAAACAAAAACTGTTCACTATAAAACAATGACAATTTAACTAATTCAGGCAAGAAAACATTAAAGTACACTACCTTTGTTGAATCAGTATATCTGTAGATATCTTCATCCATGGCCATGTATTCTAAAATTCACCGGAATTCACGCTTTCAGTTTTGCTTGGCACAGACTATCCAAGCATATGTAAATTATACCACTGTTTCCAAATTAAACTGTCAAGTCCAACTGCAAACACAGACCCAAATCAATCATCACATATTGAACCAGCTGATCATGGTCTATTTGGTTGTTCTATTTATTACTCCAAAGAAAATGTATAGAGCCAGATGTGATGTAACAGCAGATCTAGGTCTATGCAGTTGGATGCAACTAATATGTAAGTATATACATTAGGACTCTTGGTTTTGCCTCTGCTACAAAACATTATCTTCATTCCACTTATCCAGTCCATCATTATTGGTTTACTTGATTTACTGCCTACTCTGCTATGCAGCAAAGTGAGGAAAGCTGTGTTATATATACATTCCCCTATTGAGTGTCCAAGTGACAACCAGGATTCTACAAGCAGACACATTTCTATAAAATCAACACAAGCACAGCATTTAAATACTACATGCTCAGACTTACTGTAACTGTGGATAATTTTATATAGCTCCCTATTCCTGAATGTACAGAATGATAATTTCTGTCTTCAATAAGCATAACACCGAGACACATGTACAATATCATGAATTTCCCATAAAATGCTTTTATCCTATTGATGAACTTTTTCAATGCAATCCACATACTGTCTTTGACAGAAGAATACATATCTAAAGTACTGTTAAACATGGAAGAGTCTAAAAATCATTTTGGTATCCATCATTTTTGGTTAAGTTAAATCATTGACTGTCTGTCATCTGCTGTGTTGGCTGTGAACTGCCATGGTGTACTCAAATGATGACTACATGTATAAGTAATTGTACCTTTTTATGCTGGTATATGGGCCCTTGAATACAATGCTGTCTAAATCAGCTACAACTAATGCGGCAGGAAAACAAATACCAGAATATTCTTTCTGTATGTGAAACTGTAAAGCCTGATATTTGAAAATTTTACCTCTAGCAGGCATTAGTTGAGAAATGATATCAACATAAGGGATGGAATCAGTATGGATATCTTGGAATCAATTATCAGAAGTTTACAATCAACAATATTCATTTTATTGTTTCTCTCAACAATAATTTCATACTCTTCTTTCCCTCCCAGTTCTATAAATGTACTTCAGTTTTTGTCAGAAATGGATCTACCTATAAAGGAATTGGCATACTAATTAAAGAAGCATGTGTGCTGAATTCATAAATTTCAAACTGGCATCATAAGAAAAGAATATGATGAATTAATGTTTAGAGACAGACAGCTATAAGATGAACTGCTACCAGATTAAATTGTAAATGTTGTCTTCCAAAGAAACTAATATACATATTTCAGGACTCATTGAAACCAAATTAAATGCTAACTACAATGATAATCTATTTCACTGACAAGGCTAGAATAAACCATAATGCAGGGACATAGAAACAGCAGAGTGGGAGGTCTTGTTGTATACATTAGGGAAGATGTAAATGCAGAAAAAAAAATTTGATATGGAGTACCACAAGTTTCTATTCTAGATCCATTATTAACTATTTTGACCGCTCTGGTGGCCTAATGGTTAGAGCGTTTGCCTCAGATGTGGGAGGTTGTTACAGGTTCAATCCCAGCCGAGTCATACCAAAGACTTACAAAAATGGTACTAACATCTGCCTTGCTTGGCATTCAGCATTAAGAGGTTAGAGTTAGGACTGGTCAGCCTGGTGTCAGGATTATGTGACTGGGTGAGACGTCATACTACATGTCTGCGGCATGATGCCCCAGTGCTAGACATCACTATAAGCTGCCACAATGCAGACATCATAGTGATATGACTGATATTTTTTTAAAGTCACGTTAAAATACAAATCACACAATTTATTGATTTTGTATATTAATGACCTACCACTGTTACTAAGGGACTCAATATCATCTACAAATCTCTATGCAGATGACATAACATTGTCAGACATCCAAAACACAAAGCAGGAACTCGAAATTTCTTTACAGAATACCCTAAACAAACTGGACAACTGGTGCACATGCAATGGCATGATGGTAAATACTGGTAAAACTAAAATATTACTTATTTCAACATGGCAATAAAGGACAAATATTGACAGTGATGAACTAAGTCTGGCATAGAAGGATGCAAACTTGCAAATGGTCTGTCATGACAGACTACTGAGTGTCTTGGTAGATAATAACCTATCATGGACTGAACATATAAAACACATGTAGAAAGGTCAATTTAAGTTTATGGCTTCTCAGTAGGATAAGATATTTTCTCCCTGAAAGGCAAAGAAAACTATTTTATAACAGTTACATACAACCCTGTGATGGGACAAATTTCTGGCAATCTATCCTGAACCCATTAGCTGAGACCAGAGAACCATTAATTCGATTTTTTGAGAATGGACGCGAATCAATCATCACACTGTCATCAGAATGTCATTTTGAGGAGGGAATGCTATTCTAATTAAACTGTTTGGACAGCAGCCAGACGGACTATTAGGGGCACAGTAAATGTTATTTTCAGGGTAAAGCTGTCACAATTGAAAAGTTGCAGAAACTCTGTAATTATCAAACTACCAGGTTAAGTTGACCCTGATATTTGGTGCCACTGAGGAAGGGACCGAGAGATTTGACTGATTGGCTATGCTAGTTAAGGAGATGTTTTCTCACCCAAATTTTCCTAGGTTTTCTATCGCCTCATCAGAAATTTTTAATCAGTCTAAGCTTTTTCTGTAAGAGAAAAAAAAAAAACAGTGGAGACTCCGAGGAATTTGCAAGAAATTCCCTGGTAAAAAAAGTGTTGTCCAAGCTTTTCGAAGTATAACAGTGTTGAGTTATGCATAGGAAGTCGTACATTAATCTTTCGATAAGTTTGACAAATTGTTTAATTTGTTGTCGTGTTTGCATAACATTAGGTTTTAAGAATTGAATGCATTACTTAACTTAATATGATTACGAGAATCCATGTGACTTCACCTAAGTTAGAAGATTTCATGTATGATTTAGAGAGAGTGTGAAATGACGTAACTGACTGCAAATGTATCTCATTTATTCACTGTGTACCTTGTGGCGGACTCAGAACTGCAAGGTCTCATGTTGTCTATATTACTGAGTGATGTTAATGCGTGACAAATTAGCCATTTGACTAACTAGGGTCATTATAGGACATGAGGAGTCAATTGATAGTCTTAGCATCTGTGTAGCACTGACAGAAATATCTGATAATGAGTGGGGTAATGCAAAATCCCCTGTATTTTGGTACGGATTGATTAGAGTGGAATCTGGAGATCCAGGCATCTGAATAGCTACAGTGGAAGTTGAGTGAAAGGAAGAACAGGTTATGAAACCATAAAAGGCGTTGACTTCGACTGTTCACTTGATCCTATGATGAACTAAATCTATCAGTAAACAGATCAGCTATTTTATTTGAATCCAGTTGTGCTTTGCTTTGTAAATTGCGAAAGTTTTGTTTCTAAAAGCGGAGATGTTTTTAATGTAATGACGTCAGATTGTTGTGTTAGGTAATTGATTAAATTGTTTGTTTACCTGTATGGGGGCTCATGTTTGTTTGTTCTATATATCTGCTCAGATGTCTCTATATATTTCCATCTATAAGTTTCACCACTTATATTTACTCGAACCTGGCAATTACACAGAGGGCGGTCATCTCCTAGATACTGAGTAGCGAAAGAGATGGGGTATATACACCGCCCCGTAACAAATCCTATTTAGACTACTGTAATACAGTATGGGGTAATTCAAATGATAAAAACAGCAAAGCTGGCACATCTTCAAAAAAGAGAATTGGGGCTAATATCAATCCAGAAAGAAAGAAGGAAAAGTTAAAACTATTACCTATTAGAGACCAAGTCCGTTTGAGAAAAGCCAAATTAATGTACAGGATATCTAATAATAGTACTACAGAATATTTACAATCACTCATTGATGTAGAACCCTCTAGGCAAGAGGAGAAGGGGACGACCAAGAAACACCTGGCGACGCGACCTTGAGGCAGACATCACTAAGATGGGTTACACCTGGAGTCAGCTTGAGGGGATGGCACAGGACAGAAGCCTCTGGCGATCTTTTGTGGACGGCCTATACTCTGGCAGGGGTGATGGGCAAAACTAACTAACTATTCCTGTATAGGCTACCTGGAAATACTCCTCATCCATGTCTACCAAACAATATAAAATTCTCAAACCAATTAAAGAATTTAAATTTAAAAAAATCAAATACTCTGGGACTTTGCTATGGAATAGTTATCTAGTTGAAATTAGAAATGCACACTCTATTTCCTTCTTCCAAGCCCAATATATCCAGTGGCTTCAGAGATGCAGCTGAAATAAATTTAATTCCTTTGTATGAGGGCCTCAAGGTAGATCAGTTCTTAGCAAGCTGTGTTACCCTCTTTAAAAAAAAGTCATAATTTTTATTATTATTACCACTAGGTCTGCCACGACAGTGTAAGTTATAACAATAACGAGGGCCCCCAAGTGGCCGAGTGGTCTAAAGTGCTCTCCATTATGGAACACTGCCATCTCACCTCTTTCTGCATGTGTTCAAGTCTCAGATTTGGCTAATGTAGTTGTGTGAGAAAGCTTGCCAGTAGCTTCTCGTGGGTTGGTGGTTCTTTCTGGGGGTTTTCCCAGGTTCTTCCTCCACTTAGAACTTCTGTCATGGAAGTGGGAGGTTGTGGGTTTGAACCCTGGCTGGGTCATAAAAAAGACACAAAAATGGTGCTAACAGCTGCCTTGTTTGGCGCTCAGCATTAAGAGGTTTGTAAAGTGCCAAATTTTTCATCAGTAAAATCCATTAATTAATTCTTAGTCTAGCCAACAATTAACTGTTATCTTGTGGGAGAGTTTGCACGGAGAAATGTTTTCCTAACTCAGGTCACACTGGTAGTATGTTTATAGTAAAAACGAACTAGTTGTATGACAGGCTAGAAAGGGCGAAATTCACATGAAAAACTGTCAGAACTGAGAGAATGGCAGGGTGTTATTACAACCCCAGGTGGCATTTTTAGCACATTGTTAAGCAGTTTCCAAATGTCTGTAGGAATAGCATCTATTCCGATTGGTCAACTGTGGAATGAGGGGTGGGTCGATCCCTGAACCTGAGGGGAATATACTCTAAGATCCAATGAAGTTTAGTCAGTCTTGAAGTTCTCTGAGAGAGAGAAAACCAGAAGTAAAAATATGTAGTTGAGACTCCGGGCGGTACTTTAGGCAAATACGTCCGTAAAATGGTGGTTCCAGGAAAAATTGAATTGAGGAACGATTGTAAGACGCCAAAAACACGAGGTATTTAACTCAAATTCACATTTATTATGATGTAATTTATATGATGTTTCTTCGTTACAGATGCATGATGTGTTGATATTTTGTAGGAATCATACACATTTATCATGATGTAATTTATATGATGTTTCGTCGTTACAGATGCATGATGTGTTGATATATTGAATGAATAGTTCGGTTATTACATTGATTTAGTAATGTACTTTTGAATTCTGAATTAGAATTTTCACCATATATACGTAGGTAGGTTAATGGGTGTTGTAGAAAAACCCACTGTGTACATTTAGGATTGGAAAGTGCTACATTAATTTTGAATTTATCATATTAGTGAATATTGATTGTGTGCTATGATTTACTGCCTCACTTGACGTAATGATTTACGGGAATATATGTGACTTCCCCAAATTCTTATGTCGATAATAGCGGTATAGCTGTATTGATCTGAAGACTTGTGTAGTATTTGCTAGCCGTATAAAGGTTATCACTGATAGTAAGATCTGATTGTTCGAATCAGAAAGACGGACGGACAATCTCAACTCTTAAAACCTAACGAGATACTTAGGGCGTTTTATCCTTTTCTTTTCAAAGGAAAATAGTTTGTTTGGAGAGAGAGAGAAATAGCGAGGAGGTCGAGATCCAAAGGAGGAAAAAGAATAATTTAGAAGTCAGAGTTGTGAGAACCCCACGTCTATCCAAAGGGCAAGTTAAAGTCGAAACGCAAGCCGGAAAACAGTCGATGAACAGGTCATTGAGAATCTACCAAGCGGTCAGATGTTAATGAACACTCAATTTCGTGATGAAATTTGCTATCAGCCATTAACGGCTAAATTTGTCTATTTTATTAGTGTTTGAAATTTAATTAATGTATCAATTATTTTAAACTTTGGGTTTAGAGTGCTTCTGAACTAAGAGTATTCAAAAGGAAAGAAATTGCAATTTACTGTGTCTTTCTTCTCTTGATTCTTTTGATTAAATTCTTTATTTATCTTTACGGGGCTTGTGTGTTGTCTTTGTTCAAGATAGTGTCTCAGATTGCCATATCCATTCTATAAACGGGCAAATCACACGATGTAGGTCATTCCTTAGATAACGAGTATTAGCGGGAGACGGTTTCGGGTGCTGTTTTTTCCAAGTTGTGCAATACCTCTGACCAGTGGGCTTTTGCAATATTGTACCAATAACGCTTGATACCGACTACCCCGTTACAAGGTTAGTGTTAGGATTGGTTGGCCTGGTGTCAAGATAATGTTACTGGGTGGGACATGATGCTACATGTCTGCGGCATGATGTCCCAGTGCTAGACATCACAATAAACTACCTCACTGCAGACATCATAGTGATATGACTGAAAAATTGTTAAAGCGACATTAAAAATCCTAATCACACACACACACACACACACACACACACACACACACACACACACACACACACACACACACACACACACTAACATAATTAGACTCATGTATGATGATGTGTGTTCACAATAAAGTACTGTTATATTTTTATGGTTTCATAAGAGATCACTATAGTATCTAATCAGTTTTTAATGATTGGGTAGCACATGTTAACATTTAGATGAGTAGTTGGTAGAGCATCAGACTTGTGACCTATGAGTTGCTTGTTGGATACCCTCTCAGACACTCCCAGTTTAGCCGAATTGATGTATGTCCTAATTTAAAAGGCACTTCCATTTCCTCTGCAAACTAATGCCAATAATTTTAAACAACATGACATCTGGAACTGTTCTGGTTCTAAGTCTATAATGTGTTAATTGGAAACATATTCATACCAAGCAAACAGTGTACCATTGTGTTAATGTAAGTAGTCAACTACATCTGATTAGCAATTTATAGTTTCACAGAGGCATCTTTACATCTTTCAGTTTGTAGCAATATAAAAAAAGTAATAAAAATTGGTATCCCACAACAAAAGAGAATTCACAGTATGCAAATCCTGAGCATAGTAAATACCTGATAGATGGAAATGTAAAATATGTATAAAATGGAAGAAGGTATGGGAGGATGCAAACAAAAATTCTGCTCTCATTTCAAAAGTGTGTAGAAATTACTTTAAATTTCATGATGTCTTCCTTTCCCCAAGTCCTTCTTAAATGGCTCTAAAATTATTTTACCTCAATTACAATATTATCACTTAATAAAGTTTTATATTTTTATAAAAAAAATACTTTAGGGTTATGTTCTTTTGTAAATATTGATTTCTTACCCTTTGTCATTTACTTACTTTACCTGAAAAGTTGTACCGGATAATCCACCAAGGTATCACAAAGGGAGAAATTTTTGAATATATGAGAGATTTAATTAAAAAAAAAATAGAGGCAGAGCTTAAAGATTTAATGCACATTTGGTCGATTTTTCAGAATGTTATTTCTAATTTTAAAAAAAAAATAGAAACTAGCATGAATTCAACATTGTCATGTTTAATGGCATAGCAACACAAGTAGGCTGTTTTGTTTAGGTAAATAGAGTAAATTGTTTTGCCAAGCACACACCACGGTGACTGATCTAGGCTGGTCCGATGGTAAGATCTGAATCTACACTCTTTTGGTCAGATTTTTTATAATTAAAAAATAAATAGAAATTAGCATGAATCCAACATATTAATGTTTAATAGCATACCAATCCAAGAAGGCTATTTGCCTATAAGCTAAGTGTAGGTACACAAGACAAGGACAGTAAAAATAAGGTTACTGTCAAGTGCTAAATTTTTCTTCAGTGACATCCAGTAATTAATTCGTAGGCTAGCCGACAATCAACTGTCTTGGAGTCTTGACACGTTAAAATTATGTGATTCCTCACGCAGAGCTTTCAAAAATGATTGAGACAAATGATAAGGTGATATTTCGATCCTAAGTGGCATTTTTGGAATCTTGATAGACGGTTTTCATAAGGTCAGTAAGAATAGCATTTATTCCGATTGGGCGAATGCATAGGGAAGGGGGTGTGTCAGACCCCAGAATCGGGGAAATATATACTTCGTATCAAACGAGGTTAGTCAGTCTAGGAAGACCTCTGCAAGAGAGGAAGTAGAAACTACATAGTCAAGACTCCGAGCGTGCTTTGAAAGACAGACGTTCGTAAAAGTGGGTTCCAGTTAAACTGAATGTGGAACGATTGTAAGATGCCAAAAACACAAGGTATTTAACTCAAATTCACCTTTATCATGATGTAATGTATATGCTGTTTATCTTTGTCATAGATGCATAATGTATCAATACTACGATACAAATAGTTCAGTATTACATTGATTTAATAACGTACTTTGATATGTTTCTTTGTTACAGATGCATGATGTGTTCATATTTTGTATGGATAGTCGGTTTTACAGTGATTTAATAATATATTTTGAATTCTGAATTAGCATTTTTTACCTTATATACTTAGGTAAATGGGTGATGTAGAAAACCCGCTGTGTACATTTATGATTGGAAAGTGTTACATTAATTTGAATTTATCATATTAGTAAATATGGATTGTGTTTTATGATATATTGCCTCACTTTACGTAATGATTTACGGGAATATATGACTTTCCCGAATTCTGATGTCGATAATTAGCAGTATAGCACTATTGATCTGAAGACCTGTATAGTATTTGTTAGCCGTATAAATGATAACACTGATAGTAAGATCTGATTTTTCGAACCTGATAAAACGGATTTACTATCTCAACTCTGAAAGTAACGAGATACTTAGGGCGTTTTACCCTTTTCTTTTACAAGGAAAATAGTTTATTTTGGCAAGAGTGAGAATCAGCGAGAAGTCAAAGGAAAATAGTTAATTTTGGCAAGAGTAAGAATCAGCGAGAAGTCAAAGGAAAAGAGAAAAAAAAAGAAGTAAGAAGTCAGAGTGTGGAATTCCCGTTCAATCAAAGGGCAAGCTGAAGTCGGACGCACGCAGGGAAAAGAAAGAAAAAACCAGTCGACGAAAAAGGTCATTTTGAATCACCCAACAGTCCAATGTTAAATGAACATTCGATTCCTTGATGAAATTTACTCTCAGTATTAAAGGCTAACTTCATTTATTTTTATTAGTGTTTGGATTCTTATGAATGTATCCATTATTTTAAAGCTTCAGTTTATGTATTTCTGAACTAAGTGTATTCAGAACGAGAGAAATTGTAATTCACAGTGTCATTCTTTTCTTAATTGTATTTCTAATTAAATATATATTTTATCTTTACGGGGGCTCGTGTATTGTCTTGTTCAAAGTACCATCTCAGATTACTATATTCACTGACCGGGCAGATTACACCGTAGAGATCATCTCCTAGATAACGATAATTAGTGGGAGGCGGTCTTCAAGTGTTGTTTTCCAAGTTGCGCAATACCTTTGACCAAGCCTTGTGCAATATTGTACTAATCACACTTTGATAACCCGCCAGCACCCCGTTACAGTTACATATATTTATTGTTTTCAAGATGTCTATTTCCCTAAGAGCATTTTCACTGTACTTTAAAGGCATACAGCAAAACCATCCCTCCTGACAATAAAAACAATTTTTAAAACATGTCTAATGTCTACAGAGGTTATCACATTATGTAATACATTTGATCAATTTAATTCTTTTGTCACAATAATCTTACTGGTAGCATAAATATATGCACAAATTAAACACAGATATCTAAAACATTGGACTAAAACATACTTCCACTAAAACACAAAGATAAAATAACCAGCTGAGAAAAAGGTAACGATGAGTAATGTCATTTGTTATTCAATTTGTATATTAAGAATATGGAAATAATTCACAGGCGTTGAAAAAAGTGATTTTATGTTAATCTTGTATGCTCTTCTAAAAGTAAACTTAAGATTTACTTGTTTTTAAAAATATAAAACTGAAAGGTAATTCTGAACTGAAATATAAAAAAAATTACCCATCAGTATCTTTTTGTAAAGAAAAATCTTTACACACTTCACTTTCTATACAGTAGTTATGTGCCTTCCCATGATAAACCAGTACACAGGCATAAGTAAATCTCCAAGCACCAGACTTCAATAAGTAAATCAGAAAAAGCAGGCACTGACCTACTCATGAAGAAACAATATTCCTGTACACAAGGTGCTGTGAAAGCTGACACCAACATGGGAAAAATTCACTCTGACAGGTTTGCATGTGAAACATTCCAAAAGGTTGTAAGACTGACTGTAATCAGTAAGACTGACTGTAATCCTGAGGAACTGGACAGATCATACCTTTGTGTGAAGGTTAAAGACAGGAAGGCAATGATAAGAGTCAAATTCAGAGTACACAACATGAGGACCAAGGCTGAAGCAAATTGTAAAAAGCCGAAGGGAAAAAAGAACAAAATCTTTCTTTTGGAGGATCTGACTAATCAATGACTCAAACTAGTTAAAAAAAATTAATCCAATTAATGAGAAACAACAAGATAGATATTTGATGGCAAAATCTTAAATATAGAAACATTCAAATGGAAAGAGACATGAATCATATCAGCCCTCAACCTCATCCCACAAGCTCTTTCACTACCTATGTTGTTTATCCATGTTCAATCCGACTCTAAAAAAAGTAATGCTAGCACACAGTAAATTTTTGGGTAACAATTGTGATAATTTGATGTTAAAATGCTGTGTAGGCTTCAAAGCTTGTCCTAGGATGTATTGTAATTTATGTGCAGTGTTAATGCACAAGTGATTAAATACACAAGGAATATTCAAAATTAATGATGTCCTGAAAATGCACTTGTTAACACATTAAACCCTGGAGCTTTTTCCCTTTTATTGCATGAAATGCGAGTAGGAAACACATATTGGGGACTGTTTCGGAATCCATCCAAATATATTGACTTCCAAGCAATTTTCCATAAGCCCAATGTCTAGTTGTGCTAAAAACAATGTTTTCCATTGGTTATTCTGCTTGTGCATGAGCAGAAAAGACGTGAACAGTTGGAGTTCTTTGTCTTGTTTATTTTTTTTTTCCTTAAGGGACCCATATTTTTAATATGGAGAAGAGTCTTTATTAAAATGACCACCTTATCCTACTTTTTGCACAGGTTCACCTGTCTGTATATACTTCAGACTGGTCTGCCTTAGATCTGAGGCCATAGTCTAAATCTAGACACAAACTTGGATTCCGGCCACAGGCAAATCTTTGGTGGAAATAAAAATGGTCCAAAAAATTAGATTTTTTCCTCTGTATTTTGTAGTGCAACTAAAATGTCCAGATTACTTGGTACCATTGTACAGCTAAATCTGTCTGTCTTTCTATAATACAATCCACTTTAGTGTATCATACATGACCTCAAAACTACAGAGCTTGGCAGTAGGCTACAACCTCCTCAGGATTGTGATAATAGGCCATAATATTTATATCATTATAAGTTGACTATGTACACGTTTGTTGATGGCAAAACTTGTATTATGAACATGATTTTCAAGCTTTATATCTTAGTTAACAGTCATGTTAATTATGGAATTTAGTTTATCAATCATTTTCTTTAGTGACATCTTCAACACTGATTGATAACCATGTGCTTTTTAGGCCAAGCATCATGTGAACAGTGTGCAAGAAAATTCTCACACAGTACTGATGGACATCAGTAATGATGGTCCAATTGTATAAAAATATGAAACTTCTGGAATTGTGTTTAAGTCATACTGCTACATATAGAAACCATGTGCATTTTGTACATGCAATTGAAAAGAAAATGAATGACAAGAATGCATGAAGAATTCCGTCAAATATTACTGGTATGGCCCATTGGGCAGATAAATAGGAAAAATACACACAAAACTATCACTTATAGATATTATTCAAATTTTTCAAAGAAGAACATTTTCTCAATGACCTATATAAAGTTTCATGGAATATAATCCAACATTTTCATGACACAGACAAAACTCTTTGGGGGCCTCGAGTGGCCGAGTGGTCTAAAGCACTGTCCGTTATGGATCACTGCCATCTCACCTCTGTCTGTGTGGGTTTGAGTCTCAGATTCGGCTAATGTGGGTATGTGAGAAAGCTTGCCAGTAGCTTCTCGTGGGTCGGTGGTTCTTTCCAGGTTCTTCCTCCACCATTAATACTGGTTGCCATGTATAGCCTATCGTCGTCGTCGGCATCCGTCCGTCTTCGAGAGACGATGGTGTAGCTTCCGATTTGGGTGTCCTATCTGCACCTTCGCGAGTGGCTGAAGAGTCTGACCCTTGAGTGACAGTCTCTGTTGCACTTGCTGCAGGTGTATGCTGATGCTTGCTGAGGATGTTTTTGGTTCGCCTTCCTCCTGGCTCTCTTTGCAGCGAGGTTTGTGTTTCTCATCTCCTCAGCTTTCTGAGTGCCCTGTCTGACAGCAAGACGCCATGCGGAGCGGTCGTCAGCACAGCTCTCCCAATTGTTTATGTTGATGTTGGCTGTCTTCATGTCCTTTTTGCAGACATCTTTGTAGCACAGACGTGGCCTTCCAGTCGTTCGTGCACCTTCTACTAGCTCGCTGTACAGCAGGTCCTTGGGTATGCGGCCTGGGTCCATTCTCCTAACATGGCCTAGCCAGCGAAGGCGCCTCTCATTGAGAATGGAGAACATGCTGTTCATGACGGTGCATTTCAGAATCTCTGTGTTGGGAACATTGTCCTGCCACTGGATATGCAGAATGCGCCACAAGCATCTCAGGTGGAAGCTGTTGAGTTTCCTCACGTGACTCGCGTAGGTGGTCCATGCCTCGCTGCTGTAAAGGAGTGTGCTGAGCACGCATGCCTGGTAGACGCGCAGTTTGGTCTTCTCGGTGAGGTTGTGATTGTCCCAGACCCTCTGGTTCAGTGTCGCCATAACTGCTGATGCCTTGGCAATCCGGCCATTTACATCAGTATCAACGGAGAGCGAGTTGGAGATGGTGGACCCAAGGTATGTGTAGTCCTCAACAAATTCCAGGTTGTACCCATCAATGGCGATGGTGGGAGAGGAGTCTGCATCCTGCACCATTACATTCGTCTTCTTCAGACTGATGGTCAGTCCGAACTCCTTGCAGGCGTGGGAGAGGCGGCATATTAGCTGCTGCAGTCCATCTTTCATGTGTGATGTCAAGGCTGCATTGTCGGCGAAGAGCAATTCACGGATGAGAACCTTTGTAACTTTAGTCTTTGCACGGAGACGGGCGGTGTTAAACAGCTTTCCATCAGTCCTGGTGTGTATGTACACACCCTCCCTGCAGTCCTTGAAGGCGTACTGGAGGAGAATGGAAAAGAAGATGGCAAAGAGAGTTGGCGCAAGGACACAGCCTTGCTTTACTCCGCTGCTGACTGGGAAGGCCTCTGATGTTGCGCTATTGAAGCACACTGTGCTGTGCATGTTCTCGTGGAACGATGTTATGATAGCGAGCAGTCGTGGGGGGCAGCCTATCTTCTTAAGGATCCTGAAGAGTCCGCTCCAGCTGACCAGGTCAAATGCCCTGGTCAGGTCTATGAAGGCAATGTAGAGGGGCATCTGCTGCTCACGACACTTCTACTGCAGCTGTCGTAGTGAGAAGATCATGTCTACAGTTGACCTGCCTGCTCGGAAGCCACACTGGGACTTGGGGTAGACTCGGGATGCTAGGGTCTGCAAGTGCGCCAGGACAACACGGGCAAACGCCTTTCCAACAATACTGAGAAGAGAGATGCCCTGGTAGTTGTTGCAGTCACTGCGGTCTCCTTTATTCTTGTATAGAGTGACAATGTTTGCATCTCGCATGTCCTGAGGGATGTGTCCTTGTCCCCAGCAGAGGCAGAGGAGTTCGTGCAGAGGCTGGATTAGTGCTGGTTTCCCTTTCTTTAGGACTTCAGGTGGAATGCTGTCACTCCCAGGGGCCTTCCCACAAGCGAGGCAGTCGATGGCTTTGCTAAGCTCTTCCAGGGTGGGTGGTGTGTCTAGTTCCTCCAAGACTAGCAGGTCTGGGATGGCGTCTAGGGCGGTGTCCGTGACGACGTTTTGGGTTGCATACAGCTCAAGATAGTGCTCAACCCAGTGCTGCAGCTGCTTGTCCTGGTCTTTGATGACTTCGACAGTCTTGGACTTGAGTGGGGCGATCTTGGAGGTGGGTGGGCCTGTTGCCTTCTTGATACCCTCGTACATGCCCCTTGCATCCCCGGTTTCAGCAGCTATCTGTATACTGGTGCAGAGGTTCAGCCAGTAGGTGTTAGCGCAGTGACGGGCGGTCTGCTGGGCATTTTTCCTGGCAGTCCTGAGGGCCTGTATTGTATCAAGTCTAGGCGCAGCCTTGTAAGCCAGGAGGGCTTTCCTCTTCGCCTCAGTCACGGGTTCCATCTCCTCACAGCTGGCCTCATACCAGTCTGTGTTTCTTTGCTCTTTCTTCCCATAGGCAGTAATGGCTGAGTTGTACACAGCGTCTCGGAGCTGGGACTACTTGGAGTCGATGGTGTCATCAGGTGTCTCTTTGGTGAGAGACTCGTGAAGTTTGCAGATGAACTGCTGTGTCTTCTCTGGATTGCTTGCACAGCAGGTGTTGATGCGTGGGTGACCATTCTTCTTGGCGTGATGCAGTTTCTTGGGTATTATTTGCACCTTGCTGGCCACAAAGGAGTGGTCCGTGTCGCAGTCAGCACTGTGGTAGCTGCGGGTGAGAAGGAGGCTGGCTAGTTCCGCACGCCTGGTGATGACTAGATCTAGCTGGTGCCAGTGGCGGGAACGTGGGTGTCTCCATGATACCTGGTGGATCTCCTTGCATTTGAAGAAGGTGTTGGTCACACATAAGCTGTGAGTGCAGCACATCTCCAGCATTCGCTGGCCATTCTCGTTGATTTTGCCCCTTCCTAGCGGGCCAAGACAGGTGGGCCATGCCTCGTAGTTAGCTCCCACTCGCGCATTGAAGTCTCCTAGTAGGTAGAGGCCCTCGGTACTGGGGATATTTGATATTGCTTGATCCAGAGCCTCAAGGAACTGGTCTTTTTCTTCTGGGTTTGAGTAGAGCGTTGGGGCATACACGCTGAAGATGTTAGCTGGGCCTGAGGATGTTGATAGCCGGAGGGCAAGGATCCTCTCAGTGCCTGATGATGGAGGCTCAATGAAGGCGACGAGGGTGTTCTTTACAGCGAAGCCGACGCCAAGCTGCCTGGGTTTGTCTGATGGTTTTCCTTGCCAGAAGAAGGTGTAGTTGGCTTCCCTGATGGTGCCGCTGTCGGCCAGTCGGGTCTGTTGAAGACAGGCAATGTCGACATTCAGTCGGGAGAGTTCTCTGTCAATGACAGCAGTCTTCCGTGCGTTGTTGATCTTCTGCAGGTCAGTGGTGAGTCCAGGGCACAAGGTTCTGATGTTCCAGCTTGCGAAACGATGAGCTGGAGTCTTCGTTTCCTCTTTGTATCTTGCTTGGTGCAGAGTTTTTTGGCCTGCTTGTCGAGATGGTTCTCTAAGCTCCACGCACCCAGTGAAGCAGGCAGGCCATGGCGGGAAGCACCTTATTGACTAGGGGCTGCCCAGCTTGAGGCGGGCGGTAGCTTCCAATGAGACATGGCGATCTCTCCCACCGTCGAAAGCAGCCCCTGGCGCCATGTATTACGCCAATCAAGCTATGGCTTATAACCGGTAGACTGCTGCTTCCCGTGTTGTGCCGATGCTGGAGTGTCCTCTCCAGTGGAGCTACAAAGCCTGGGCAGTCTAGAATGGAGAATCAGCTGTTGCCCATGCAGCAGATCCCCCCTCTCCACGCAGCTGGCGGACCCAAGGAACGAGAAATGTCGCTACAGCTTGGCACCAACGGCGTCGCAGGAGTTGCCGGAATGACGTTGAAGTCAACGTCAGACCACCTTAGGGACTCCGTCTCCGGATTTTCTGTCGGGGTTTAATCCCTTAGCCTTCCCGTGAGTGGGTATAGCGGCAGGGCAGCGGAGGTTTGGGATCAGAGTTTTCCTTCTCCTAGATGAGCTTCCATCCAAGGTTTACGAGCCCCATCTACCCGAAGCGACTGGTTTTAAGGCGCCAGTGGCCGCCTTCACCCCTTCTCCTGTCAGTGAAAACATGGTCCGCCGGACTTAGAAGCTAAGCTACTCGCGAAGGCCAGGAGCTGGATTTTAGTTGAAAGCGGCGATCAGAGTCGCAAGCCCTATGGTGCATTTTTGGGGGAGTGGGGAGCTTGTCTCCCACTCCCACCACGACAATGTCAACCTTGGACCACAGTATAGCCTATATTGTGCTGAAAAAATGGCATTAAACCATAAAAACAAAAACAAAGATCTTTGTTTGTGGACTGACTTATTTATGGAAGTAGTCTCTAAACATGCACCACTAAAAATTCATCAAGTAAAGTATGATATCCAACCTAATGACTTACTACTGAAATCCTAGATACCATGAAAACACGAGATCAATTCAAGGCAATAGAAAATCAAATTTAATAACTAAAATAACAAGTATGGTTAAAAAAGCTACAAAATCTTATTATCAATCAATGCTGGAAACAAAGAGCAACACAAACTCCATTTGGAAAGTTTTCAATGAAATAATTGGGGGAACATACAAAGATCACACACACAAAAATGCTTCCACTTCTGGTCAATGACACCATCATCACTGATGACACTGACAATGCAAATGTTTTAAATTATTTTTTACTCGATTCCTTCTTCAAAATCATTATATCCAGTGGCTAAAATGATGCAGCTAAAATAAATAAATTCCTTTGTATGAGAGCCTCAAGGTAGGTTAGTTCTAAGCTAATTGTGTTACCCTTTTAAAATAAAAAGTAATTATTATTATTATTATTATTATTATTATTATTATTATTATTATTATTAAAGCCAATAGTCCATGAATTAACATATCTCACTGGGAGATAAATCCATGCATGACTAGGTTGTGGCGAATGCTGAATTATTTTCATGGGAAGGACAGGGCAGGGCAGGGTAAATGGATGTAGGCTAAAACACATTTATATGTACAAATTAGAGGAGGGGGAGAGTGCTCCCTCACCCTTGCCACTAAGTGTAGGCATCCATGTGACCAGGCCTGATGAATTTCAGGAAACAACATGTCCCATTTGGCTGGTAAAATCAACATTCATTGTAGGAATATGCTTTATAAATTCCATGAAATAGCATCACTCATTGTGCAAATCATGATAATATTCAATACATGACTAGGTTCAATGAATTCCATGAAAATATATGGCCCTCTGGGTTGATAAAGTCAATTGCTGGAACCTAGAGGGATGATGGTCATATAGTAGATAGTGATTCCAAACATTTAACTTCTCCAATATACGTTGTGCCAAATACAAATTTGGGTTTTGATTAACTGTGATTCAAGTAAAAAATCTGTACTGACTTTTGTGGACATCAAAGTCTATGTCTCTACTGAAGATGGTTGTCAGATATTGTCTTTCTTTCATTTATCATGTCAAGCACTTGATCCTCAAATATGTTTCTTTTTGTCTTACTTGAATTTAAACTCACATTGTTTTATTTAATAGATTTTATTTCATAAACCTTTAATTAAAGATCCAAGATTTGTGATTGTTTTATTTATCTCCCTTTTTTTATTAATTTTTTACACTAGTGTGATTTTAATATCAATGAGCCATTTCTTAGCATAAATACATTCACTGATTATAAGACTTTTGTTGTTGTTGTTGTTATAGGGTTTAACACCATTTTCAGCACAAGATAGGCTATACATGGTGGCCAGAATTAATGGTGGAGGAAGAACCCGGGAAAACCCAAGAAAGAACTGCTGCACCACATGAGGCTGCTGGCAAGCTTTCTCATGTACCCACATTTGCCAAGCCAGAGACTTCAACCCAAGCATGCAGAGGTGAGATGGCAGTGGATTATAAGACTAGGAGCAATGTTCCCTCTAAGCTGCGTGCGTGCACAGCTACTCAGGCATCCCCACGCAGCTGAATTGTAACTTTTTGCTCATTCCAACGTTCAGTTTTGCTCATCTCCGTAATGCCATAATATTTATATCATCTACCATTTGCTTAGAGGGAATGTTGACTAGAGAACAGGCAATTTCATATCCAAATACCAGAATCTATTTTACATGTATTTGTCATGAAGGATAGTAGAAGCTAATATACAGTACAAGTTACACATGAAACGAAGGAAATAAATTAAATAATTTCAGTCTCGTCTCTAAATAATTAATCTGTTTTGGTTTTGTTCTCAGTGTTTAAACATGATAGGCTATACATCATATAGCTGACTCAATATATCATAGAAGTGACTCTGCTTTTAGTGTGAGTCAGAACATATCATATAAGTGACTCTACTTTTAGTGTGTGTCAGAACATATCATATAACTATCTCTACTTTAGTGTATGTCAGAACATATGATAGCACTGACTCTCCTTTTAGTGTATGTCAGAACATATCATATAAATGACTCTACTTTAGTGTATGTCAGAACATATCATATGACTGACTCAACTTTAGTGTATGTCAGAACATATCATATAGCTGACTCTCCTTATAGTGTATGTCAGAATAAATCATATAGATGACTATACTTTTAGTGTATGTGAATGTATAAACAGTCACTTTTATGTACTCTGACTATTGAAAAGATTACCAGAATACAAAGCTTTTAATGTTTACCTTATGGCTCTTGATTTGCTGTCCACTTCTTGTGTAATGGAGGCTTGATAGAGGAACTACGAGCTGATAATATTTGTGATGCTAGAGTGCTTGCACAACTGTCTAGATAGTGAGATTGATAGTCAGGC
Organism: Unio delphinus; assembly: GCA_029339505.1. Classification (NCBI taxonomy): domain Eukaryota; kingdom Metazoa; phylum Mollusca; class Bivalvia; order Unionida; family Unionidae; genus Unio; species Unio delphinus. The sequence goes on from JAQISU010000076.1 coordinate 8,027,253, forward strand.
TGAATACCACAACCTGTAGGATGGAGCAATTGATCACCTGGTATCTACAAGGTGATAGGGTAGACACTAGATGTACCTCAAGGTGATAACTTAATATTCATAAGATATGTCTGATTGATTCACAAAGGTGTTAACACACATTTCTGTAACTCAGCTGTTTTTTTCAAACCAAATACCACAACCCTACTCTGGTGCAAAAAATGTTCTAAAAATAGATGGAATTTATGTTTCAATGCCTTCAAATTTCAATAATGTAACAATGAAAACCAAACATTCAAAACATGTTTTATTTCATGATTAATGCTGAATTTTGAAATGAGATGAAATGCAAAATGTGCACAACTCTGTACTCGTGTGATACTCGTCATATTGGGGATCAGGATCTCAAAGACTTTTGGATATTGCTCTCTGTAATGATGCAAAATAATTTTGTAGAGATAACTTTGCAGTAGACTAAGTAAAAGTTGCTTTATGCCTTTACATTGAGCGTATTATGCCTCTTATACTGCTCCTGTACAGGTACAATATGCCCATACTTTTCGTATGGGAAGTGTGTCATGATCAGCGTAATGCATAACCATTAAAATTGGTGTATTAGCTAGGCTCACAGTAACTTGGCAGCTTATAATAATTAATCTATCCTGCTTGGATGTATGAACTGAATTTGAATTAGAGTCCTTTAAATAAATAGTCCAAAAGGTATGTCAGTGTAAGGTCTTAGCTGTAAAAGACGAGCTAGGGCATAAATGAGAGAAAAATTTAGGAAAACATGAGTCATTTGGAGGTGGTGTCAAAAGATGATACTTTCCAGAATAGTTATTATTAAAGCAGACTATAGACAAATATTCTGACTTCGATGAGAGTAATATAATATTTGGTGGGTAAAAAAAAAGTAATCTTGACTGGCTAAGCTAAACAACGGTGCGTGTTGCCAGATGCAAGTCAGGCTTTTGATAAATTTCTCTTGTGTTAATAGTTAGTCAAGGTTTCTGAGATAAGCCAGAATTTAGTTCCAAGAATTAGTAAAAAGTACATTTCTTGTTTAATGGTCTAAAGGGCACATATTGGAAAGTTTTGGACATGAAAAGAGAGATTCATCTTCATAGAAAACTGAGTCTCCTAGAATAAAGCACAAGGAAAAATTAGCTCCATACTGTATAGCACAGTGGGAAAATATCAGTTTACAGTCAAGATGGTTAGTGACTTGAAGAGGCTAGAAAGAGAGACAGAAAGAAGGAAAAGAAATATGGAAATGCAAACCAATCACTAAAAGTAATTTGGAAAAGATTAATATGTGCCACATGAAGGTGGTTTAAACTACAGATACCAGTCTTCCTGGCAATTTTCTGTATAATATATCAAATAGTACACCTGTAAAATGATCAATTATTATTAGTATACTCTTTTGTATGTAATTAGTATCATAAATTTAATGATATGTGTAAGTGAAACTGACCTATAGGCAACAGTTCTTGAAAAAGTGATTATAATTTATGCTTATAATGAAGATAATATACAAGAAAAGGTTAGTGAATTTCATGTTTTAATTGTCCCTCCACCTTAATCTACAGCATATATTGTGAGTACCTTTTCAAAGCAATGTCTGGAAATAAGCATTCCTTGCAAAAAAATTTTGGGAAATTATTTCCTATTGCGATTTTAAGTATTGTCCCCACTTCAATTAATGGGCACACTTTAATTTATGTGTCCACTTAAATTTATATGCTCACTTGAACTTATCTAAATATGCAATCTGTATTGATATCACCACAAAATATTTGGTTTGTGACACCTTCTAACTGAAGAAATGGCATAAAGCTTGAATAATTTTTCATCAAAAATTGAAAAACTGTTTAGGAAAAGTCTGACATATTTTAGGCATTTTTATTTATTTTTCCTAATTTATGTTGGTGCTTAGTCAATTTTTATTAACTGTTGTTAGTTCACTTTTATTAGCTACTATGAATTCATTTTTTTTTTTAGCAATCATGAGGCTTATTGCTATCTGGTTATGAGATTTCAGAGAAACTTAATTATTATCTCGTTACACTTACCCATATCTTGGTTTATCTTGTAAAATGTAGGTCTGACCACAAAGACCTTATTTTGACCTTTGCATCTGAAATGGCTTTTTCACTTATTACTGGCATGTTCTGAGGAGATTTTACCTGCTTTATGATGCTATTTTCATTGTTTCCTTCAATGGAAACTAAAATACTCCTGAATATTACACATGCAGTTTTGAAAACATACGTTAAAGCTATTCTGCCATGAGGTGTATATTTAATGAAAATTTATATATTTATTTTGACCTAACACTCAGTAAATGGTTTCAATGCTTTGTGACAAATATATATATATATATATATATATATATATATATATATATATATATAAATTTACTTTGCAAGTCAGGCCAATAAAAGTAATGGTTTACCTTTAAATGTGATTTTCAATATGAGAAGATTGTCATAAAATTTTGTTTTATCAGTATCTCAAACATATTTTATCAGCTAAAGATTTTCACTATATTTTTGTGTGCTAAGAATCATTTTTTATGCCATGCTTGTAGCAGATAACAACAGTATCACATGGTTTCCAAGTATGTAATTCATGTACAGATTTTTCTCATGGATTCCATATGGAATACTTCAGGAATCCATATGGAAGAGATATGGACTGAAAAACTTATGGAATCAAACAATTTATTCCATAACAATTAAATAAATACTACACAGCAAGTGAGAATTCTATATGGAATAAAGTTGCAACTTTAATTCATAAGTACTTATATCCATATGGAAAGCAGGCTCATGTGTTAAAGTATCATGGAAAATACTCTGAAGAATTATATTAACCTAAACTATCTGATTCAAACAGAAATATTGGTGGGAGTAAATGCATATGCCAGTGTAGCTGATGTTGGAAGAAAGAACATATATACTCATATAAATTTGAAGAAAACAAATGCATGTCAGTTTTCGTTAATTTATTTCCAGAGATGTTTAAAATAGGCAAAGACATGACCAAAAAGTAGAGAAAATGTAAACATAATCAGACTATTACTTAAGAAAGAATATTATTATATATAATATTAATTATATTAATATTATTAATTATGACACATAGATAAATCTTTGGACTTGATCTGATGTTTTACTCTGAAATTTTTATGTGCTTCTTATAACAAATTCTGTACAAAAATCATACCTTAGTGAAAATATGACTGAAATTTCAGTAAATTAACAGTCAAATTTTTATGACATTCACTCAAATGCTTTTTTTTTCACTAAAATTATGGTATTTTAAGAGATTTTACCAAAATTTCTGAAAATATCAGTGAAAGTTTGAAAATTTCACTAACTCTGCCAACATTTCTGAAAATATCAGTGAGTTTGCCAAATATTCTTAAAAATATAGTTATATTTTGTGATTGTATAATCGTTGACATTCAAATATCAAAACATAATAATAAATCTTGTTTTTGTTTCTTGCACATCAATGTGAATGATTTTCAGCAACAATTATATTTCCTGTTTCTGATAGCTGTAATTTTATTGTTCATTTAAGTGATGCCATCATGGATTAGGTTTTGTATGCAAGAAAGAAAATGAGGACATGAAAAACCTAAATCTTATTTGATACTGTCTATCATAATAAAATATATGATCCATTAAAACATTTATTGTGAATATTTATCTTGATTCCTAATAATGTCTAAGAATCATTAGGCAGTTGAACAGAAATCTGAAGCAATTTTTTTTGTTTAAGCAGAAAGCACTAAAAAAACATGTCTGAAAATATATTACCAAATTCCATATGAACTATTTACAAATTCCATATGGATTATTTTATATGAACTATTTACAAATTCCATATGGACTCTTTTATATGAACTATTTACAAATTCCATATGAACTATTTTACAAATTCCTTATGATATTTACAAATTCCATATGGAATTGTAATTTTGTTCCATATGGACAATCTACAGATTTAATGTATGGACTAAATTGCATATTCCATGGGATTTTGTATAAGGAGTACATAAAGAATACATAACATTTCCATATGGACATTTCTGAAAAAGTATGTATGGATTCTTATTTTACCGGAGGTGCCCCGAGTGGCCGAGTGGTCTAAAGCGCTCTCCGTTATGGATCACTGCCATCTCACCTCTGTCTGCGTGGGTTCGAGTCTAAGATTTGGCTAATGTAGTTATGTGAGAAAGTTTGCCGGTAGCTTCTCGTGGGTTGGTGGTTCTTTCCGGTGGTTTTCCCGGGTTCTTCCTCCACCAATAATACTGGCCGCCATGTATAGCCTATCGTGTGCTGAAAAATGGCGTTGAACCCAACAACAACAACTTATTCTACCGGTACTATATATGGAAAATTTCATATGCGAATTATTACTTAAACTCTTACTACTGGTATCTCTGAAAGGCAACCACCTAAAATTGAAAACTTTGTTAATATGTATTGCCCATATCTTATGCATCAATGACCCTGAAAAATATGATATAAACAACTGACAATATCTTTAAATGATATCAGATGGGAATATCTCAAGATAACACAAATTAATGAATTTTGAGGCAATATAAAGGAATTTACCAAAATTCTCCAACTGCATGATGTTGACCATGATTTATTCAGACCCATTAGCAGATATTGTTGATTTTTAATATTTTCTTGCTTCTAACATTCAGACTTTTGGCAAACCATTTAGAAAGTACACCATAAAGGCAGAACTATACAGAATAGTCATGAAACAAAGACAATTATTGGAAAATTTCACTGCAGCATTAAGGCATTAGTAAAATTCATATTCCACCATTTAGTAATTTTAATGTATGTAAAAAATGGAGACATGACATTTTATCCATTTTATCTTCTGCAAAGGAAAGTTTATTAATAAGCCTTCACTGTTTGGTGATATATACATTGAACCATTTTCTTTGTACATAACAATCAAGAGTTTTTGTTGAATTAGCATCAAGGCAGAACATAGATTTGTTGGTACTAATTTCTTGAGTGACCATTATGCTGAAGAAACGAAACTTCACTATACATGTATTTACCATCCATACAATGTCTTCTTCCAATAGAAGCAGTAGTTCAGAATGTGAATGTGTGCTATTGCAATAGACAGTGTTGTTATATAATCAAAAATGAGTCATCTTCTTGAGAATCTTGAAAACTGTCTCTATGCTGCTCTGGAAGACACCAATCTGACAGAAAGTGTGAGTGTTTGTTTGGTCTAGTTTGGTGCATTATGGTACATGAATACAAAAATGTTATTTCCTATTGAGGCAATTGGAGTAAAGTGCCTTGCCCAAGGATACACAACGGAGATGACAGTATTTAAACCCACACACTTTTGGCCACAAGTCTGGCATGCTAACCAATGAGCAATGTTGTCATGAACTATGTTCTGATATGTGCAGACATGCCAAGGAAGTTCATGTATTTTATAAATTAGAAGGTGTGCAAACCCCACAAACCTAGTTTTCTGATGAAAGAGCATGTCGGTGTAACTGCAACTGTCTGGGTGGAATATGGCACTATTTCTGTAGCTACCACTGAGGAAACATCATATTCTCATAGAGATCACAAAGGAAATGCACACTATAATCATTTACGTATAAATATTTGCTTCAGATAAAGATATTATTAGACAAAATATTAGATGGTAAGCATTATATATTAGTCTGAAGGCATAGAAACATAGATAATCCATTAAAAATGGAGTTATCAATGGTGATAGTACTATATCAAAAAAGCTGACAAGTAGGTCATTTCATTAAAATAAACCTATCTTTAACCCTCCAAACTAAAGTTCAAGACTGTCTCAGTGCAAACATAATAATAATAATAATAATAATAATAATAATAATAATAATAATAATAATAATAATAATAATAGTTATGGTAACAAGTTTAGTTACATGGAGTCAAATAATTAGCTGCATGGAACTAATGCTTCATGTTGCCCAACAATTTTGTTATTATTTACATACCTAACACAGCTGCACAAAATGAAAGACTTGTACAAAAACAATATGTTCAGAAATAGAACTAAAAAGAAAGCACAAAAAATAGCAACAATTATACAAGTTTATACCCCCCCCCAAAAAAAAAAGACACTCACCCCCCATTAATAAAAATAAAATTTAGATAACATAAAATATAGAACTTGGAAAAGAAATGTATTTTTAAAAAAATTCTTCAACATGTTACACTGTATATACAGGACAAAAATAGCGAGGCAATAAAGTGGAAGATTTTGAGAATTTATTCTTTAAATTGTAATGTACGTGTCAAATAAAACGGGTTACAATTCTCTTCCACGAAATTAGATTGTATTTAAATGTATATTTGTGTTTTCTCTAGCCTCCTTGGGGATTAAGTTCAAAATGTCTAGCTCTCTGAATACTGAAATAACTTTTCAAGAGTTCTATTTTTGGCTGTGGAATGGAAATTGACATTAAATTGGGAGTGTTGCCTTGTTTTCTTTGAAAGCATAAAATAGTTTCTTGTGATATAAATAACAGATTCATTGTTTGCAACAGTCATTTACTTTTAGGAATTTAATATCATTCATTACACTTGGGATGTTTTCAGCATCATCTGTCTTGCAAATATTCTTGTCATAAGTGAGATGTTTGGTTGATAGGTAAGGCCTTATCTTACTTAGTAACCTCAGACACGAGTTGACTCAATGACACATGAACGGAATAAGTTCATTCCATTGCATGTTGTTATCAACCATCACCCCAAGGATTCTGTCAAAGCTAAACATTTGTAGACAAATTTCATTTAACTTGAGACTGAAATTGTTGCTTTTCATTTTGATCTCTTTTCATGGATGGTAATTATTAATAATGTCCAAGCCCACTGATATAGTACTTGAAAATTGTGCAGCTCAGAAATTATGTAACCTCAAACTGTGGATTTATCCACAAAAGTAAGGGTACCAGTTGTTATTCAAAATCTGTGTGGCTACTTTGAACATATTAAAATGGAGGTTGTTGGAACAGACTAATCTCAAAATACAAGTGCCATCCCAAACAACATGGAACAAATGCCTGATGTTATTGTTAGGGTAGCTACAATTTACCAAGTCTCTAGTTTCTCAGCCTGGAAAAGTTTGTAGATAACTAACCAAAGGAGGCCTTCTGTGTCATATAGCCACCTTCTTACAAGAAAGACATGCACCTTATGGAGACATAGCTGGCATCAATTTCCAAAACACAGCTTCATCTGATAGAGGTCTTCAAATGCCAACTTTGCCATACTGATATATTTTAAAAATGACTGAGCATATGCAGAGTGCGTGGAAGTCATTTGGTTGACAAAACATGGGCAGCAAACACATCCTGTACATAATGATTGATATGTTTCTACTGGCAGACATGTAAAAGAATCTACAGCACCTAAAGGAAAAGAAAAAAAAAAAAAAAAAAAAAAAAAAGAGTCCCTCAAATGAGACTGAGGCTTTACTGAATTAACTAATTTTCTGGAAATCAAGATATTCTTCTGTGATAAGATTTTCAAATCAGTTGTGGAGGTGGACATATTGATGTCCGATTGTGTTCATTATCATAGATTCAACCAAATATCTGATTACAAACACTTATTCAGGAAAAGTAGCGATAGCATTTTCAAAACTGCTCCTACAGCAGTGCCATAGTTGCAAAATTTTCATTCTTGACCAAGGACGCAGCTTAAAACTAACTAAAAACTGTATGTTGATATATCTATGTATTCAGAAGGAGTACCAATAACAAGATTCTCAAGATGGCCATACTGGATGTGCAATCAGAACCATTTATATTTAAAATTAACTTGACACTATGAGAAGTGTTCTGGTCAAAATTCCATATTTTTTCTTTTTGTTCAAGGGAAGTAGAAAACAAAACTTTTAAAAATGGCTGCTCTGGTGGCCATATTGGACTTGAGAGAGAGAGAGAGAGAGAGAGAGAGAGAGAGAGAGAGAGAGAGAGAGAGAGAGAGAGCACTTTTTTTTTATTGTCCTAGCTAAGTAAGACCAACTTATACAGGCAAAACAAAATGTCATACTTTCTTTAAAACTTGTTAATTTTTCAATATAAGGTATATGTATATGTATGTGTGTGTACATGTTTTGCACAGGGAACCTATGCTGAAACCAATACATGAAACTAACCATATTATAGTTTATTTAGTTGTTTTTTTTAAAATGTTATTTTTCAATTCAATTCATGTAAACCATAATTAGAACAGAAAAATGGTGTTTTGGTTGGAGGAACTAGAAGAAGTGTTTTTTGGGGTGGGTGTGGGTGTGGGTGAGAAAAACTGTTTTGAGGGGGAGGAAACCAAAATTTGATGATTTAACTCACTTTTTGCAATTGCCTAGCTTACTCTTTTTGGGATGGAAAGTACCCATGACTGCATGATTAGAAGTCATCCTCTCATACGATGAATTTTAAGAAAGATCTCAATTCTAACCTGTCACCTCGTTATTTTTCACGATATAGCTTTAAAGCAAGTGGGACATCACTACTCTGCTTGGACCATTTTCTATGCTACTAATATTAGCCCCAAAGACAATATGCCTTTGCTTTGGTGAGCCATTAAGCAATAATAGGAGAATAACGTTGTGTGAGAGCTTTAAAATGTGGCCTTCATTATTACCTCTAATACGATAAGTTTTCTTGATGATTATAATATGGTTATCAATCTCAAATGGATGAAGCCAAAATATCAGCTAAACCACTAAGAGGGAGGAAAAGATGCTTCCTACCATTTCTTCTAGCTTTGGAAGCTACCATACACATAAAGCCCTAACTGAGCATAAAAGTATATCATGATCATCCCCAGCACAGAAACTAAGACTGGAGATCTCTGAAAGTTGTTGTTGTTGTTGTAAAGTTTAACGTTATTTTTCAGCAAACGATAGGCCAGTGGTGGTCAGTATTAATGGTGGAGGAAGAACCAGAGAAAACACCTGAAAAGAACCACCGACCAATGAAAAGCTACTGGCAAGCTTTCTCACATACCCACATTAGCCAAATCCGAGACTTGAACCCATGCAGAGGTGAGAAGGGCAGTGATCTAAAACAGAGAGTGCTTCAGACCACTTGAAGACCCTGATCTCTGAAGTAAAGCAGCTGATGAAACTGATCTAAAAAGAAAATTCTTTTTGTCAAACCACAGAAAATGACTAAATATTTCAATTAGCTGCAGACAGCTGGCTTCTATGGATAGGGCATGACACATACTCCTCCTTCATCTTGAGGTTAAGGTTCTCAAATGAAGCTTCACCCAAAGGTCCATAGATAGGTTTAGTTATAGACCACAAGACAAAAGAGAGATTCCATCATAGCATTAGCAAGCGAAGTCATGATCTTTGGGGCTTGAATTACATATATTGGGAAAGCTGTGAAAGTCCACATCAATGGTAAGGATTTTTAAAAATTTTAGTGTCTTGGATAGTTGATAATAGAAACAGAGCAAATATAAATAGTTCTTCAGCCAATACAATATGAGAGGGACAGCAAGGATAAACATGTTTCCTATTGCACCAATCACATAAGAATCTTCACTTGGCACAGTTGATGATGGATGCACTTAAGTAACCATGTGACTGAGCAATGCAGTGATTTTGTTTGAATCAAATTTGAAGGTGTAGAATATGCATGCTTTGTTAAGGAGAAAGCCATTGTGCTGTGACAGAAGGTTCCTATTCTGGGGTAATTTCCTGGGCTAGTCTCAGCAGGCTGAGAAGATCAATAAACCAAGATTATTAGTTCACATAGGGGCTATCAAAATGAGGTTACTGCCTTCATTTGAAATGTTCCTTATGAAGAAACTTAGGAAAATCAATAATTAGTGAAAACTTTATTCCTTTTATGTTCCAGGAAAATCTAAGAGTAGAAGACTGGAGACAGATCACTGAACACATTCTCTAGTGCACCCTTCTAGAGAACTGAGTGAACTTCTTTAATCAAACCGGATTCAATTGGTGGAGGCACATGACGAACCTTATCTGAGGATGATGATATTGAAATGAATTTCAGCATCCTCTTTTATGGTAGAGGACCCATATATTGTTCATTATCCCTGACATAACTCTAAAACAGGTTTAGCCTGGCAGTCACAGAAACAACTAGAAAAAGAACACACCATACGAGAGGATGCAAGTTTCTTGGTCTATATGTTCCCACCTTCCTTGTGAAAGGATGAAGAACCAACCATCTTGGAACCTGCTGCTGAGAGGGAGCTTTGAATTTGGGTTGTTGCCACAGAACTTTGCTGACAGGTCAAAATGATTATACTTTGCTGCCAAATAACATGGAAATGGTGTAGATGTGAGGGGGCCAATGTTGTTGGTCTCTCAAATCCCAGGAAGCCACTGAGGAGTCCTTTGAAAGTTCTTATTGTGCTCTATTCAGACCAGGGTGTGTCTAGGGCAACATCTCTGCAAAGATGAAGAATCTCTGCTGATAAAGCCATGGACAACACATTCCTAGATGTTTTGATCAATGCTTCTAATAAATACTGTTAGGTAGCTGGCAACAGAGATTACTCCTTTAGCTGCCTGAAAGCAGTTGCAGAAAAAGATCCACATCTGAGGTTATGGTAAGTAGAGATCTAGCCTTTAGTTGTAAGGCCTCAGTGTTTTAACTTGATGGTGATCCCAGGTACCCGCATAAATGCCCACCTTTGCAGCTCTAGCTTTTGGGGGGACTGGGATGGGCTGTAAACCCTGTAACTAAACAAAAACAGCCTCAATGTGTGTGGGGAATGAGTACAGACCACCACTTACACTGCCTGGCAAACTCCTGGCCCTTCGAGATGTGAGATCTTTCTTTAAAGTCACTATATGGCAGAATTAACTTTCATCATACAGTAAACAGTATTTTCCACTGGAAAAGATTAAGTTCTGCAAAATCAACATATTAATTCTCAATTGCTAAGAGACACTATTGATAAGGAAAGACACATTTAAGAATGTTAACAAAACTGCAGCACTGTAATAATTAGTGCATATACTTTACAAATTCACTAATAAATATTGGCAGATGTAATATATTTTACAGTGTATACAACATATAATGCAGGAAGACTAATGCAAAATAGAATAAACAGCATATACTATTAAAATACATATATAGAATTATGACAGTAATCCACCTTCATATACTTCATTTATCGGTATTTGTTTGTCAAAATTATTCCAGACAAATTTTTGCAAACTGGTGCCAGCAGAAAAAGTTTTTAGCACTGGCATTGCATTTTATTGATATAATGGATCCATTTTCCTTTAATTTTATCTGATTCTATACCATTTCTCCTTTCAAACATAAATCTCACTTACACTCCTGAACTTCTAGCAGATTTAAAACATTTACAACATATTACTGGCTTATAAGCTGAGCCCAATGGTACCTGTATAGGCCCAGATCTGCCACTGTATGATGGGTGTGTATATTTGGTTGAATACAGTTTGTTGGGCATAGAACAAACAAGATATACCCTATCTACTGGTAAATTATGCAAAGCTAGCATATGTTTTTTGGCATTTGGACTAAACTAATAAGCGAGTACAGATGGTATCTAACAGGTTTCAATGGCATGTCAGCAGAACAATGTTATCATAATTATCAGTTTTAATGATAACATCTTTAACTTAGATCTGAAATAAAACACACTGGCATCATCAACCAACAGAGTTCCTATGAGCAGCAGGGGGGAGGGGGGCGAATCCTGCATTTGCCCGAGACATCATTTGCTCTAAATCTAACAAACATCTCGAGAGAATTAATTCGAATCCTTCTTTTTCAACCAAAACAAAAAGATTACTTGCTTGAAACATAAGTTTTTCGCAAATCATACTCCAAAACCGTTTTCATTGTTTAGTCAAAAAAACGGTCTCATCGTGATGTCATCGCCCCCCCCCCTTGCTGCTATGGGTTTTTACGATTTCAACCAAATATTTGATCGAGTCTTTAGGACTTTACAAACAAACTAATCGCTAACACCTCGTCTTGTAGATCAATCAAATTATTTGACTGGTCGGTGAGTCGGAAATTAATTCTCGTTAGCGAATTATTATGGCATCGCATGTAGACAGGATTAATTGGGTTTTCAATAATTAGGAATCCTGGAGGAGCTGTTGGTGCAAACGAATAAAGAATATATCCTTGCTGTGCTTGATTTGATTGCTCTAGATTAATTTGATAGCTTCCTTCGATTGCGTCACATGTTAAATTGAGCGCAATCACCGTTGAAATATTTACATTATGCGGGGCAATATGCCTACCGCCGCCATCTGGGTCATTATTATATTTAAGGATAGTTGAATCTGGTTTTTGTAATATCGCGATAATCTTAACAATTCTTGTTAGTTCATCAGCGTTATATCCGGGAAACTTGAAATTAAGCAGATCGGCTTCTGTGATATTGTAATCGGTTAGGAATCGTTGTTTATTGTCGCTGTTGTCATTGGTTATTGTTTGAATAATTAGTTCATTGATATATTCCATGTCAGATATAAGTTGATTTAATATTTCAATGTGTTTTTGTGATTTTGTTTGCCGTAGTTGTTCTAGTTGTGTTTTATGTAATTGATTAATTTCATTAAAATAACCAGTGATGTCAGTTAGCGTAAATGAAATAGTAACAGATGAGTCGGCTGTTCTTTTAATGATAAAATCCCATTGCAATGTGTTTTTGTTGGTAAATATAAATCTATCGGCGATTTTTCCTTTTTTTATATCAGATAAATTATCTCGATACATGGGATTGATTTCATGATATGATTGTACGTCTGTGGTTAAGTCGGTGGTGGCTCCGGGTGTTTTTTCAGGCCATCCTAACACTGTTCTTAATGAGCTGTTATAGATATCTACAATGTATCCCTCTGTGCTTATTTCGATCAACGACGAGAGCGTCGGTTCATGAAGATTAATAGCTATTTTTGATTCTTTTCCCGTGATTGATTTTATTCTACGCTGAATTTCAGCATCGATTTGCTCAATTTGGTACGATCCGGTTGGTAACAAAACAGTTTCCCACGCTCGAGTACGATCGGGTTTATTCTTATACGAGAACACCAGTGCGTTATTGGGTTGCTGACCGCCAAATGCAATCAATCTGATATTGGGCCAGCTATGATATACTCGTAATTTTGCCAGCACGATCTTGCGCACTGGAATCTGAGAAGGGAAGTTCACACTAAATTGTGGGTTTGTTGATGTTATTGATATCATGCTTGTTCATATCGGAGTGGTATTCTCCGCGATTCGTTGAAGCAGTTCGAGTGACATTATTGTTAACGCTGTCTTCAATTTCCAATTTCAACATCACAGAGTTATACAATTGGGTCATCGTGGAAAATTCAACATCGGATATGAACGAAATATCTATTGACAGCGAGATCAACACGGATAATTTTGAGTACGCGTCAAATACCACCCGGTACCGAGCTGTATAATCACTGAGTTTTTTCTGAGAACAAGATGATAACTTTTTAGTTATCGCGGTGGCGACTGCCGCGATTGTTGTTGCCGCGGAGATAGCAATTGGAACTGCAATCGGAGCCATCATGGTCACCGTCGATAAAATAACCCCGGCGCTGGCCATCACACCGGACACCGAGTACACGGTGATGTCGATGATTGCTACACTGCGTCGGTATTTTTTCATTTTTTCACGATAGCACTCAGAAAGTGATTTCAAGTTCGCGGAAAATTCTTTCACGGTATCATATTGATATCGATGCGATTGTGATACCTCTGGGACTATTATCGGTTCAATTGATTTCATCGATGTCATTGTTATTTTAAACCTGCTAGTGTTTTCAATTATTCGCCATCATTAAGGGGAATTGCTGGCCTATAGGTATAGTAGCTTCAGCCGGAAAAATCATCTACAAGTTCTAAACACCAAGTTATTTTTGATCTAACGGTGGAGCTAACAACCGCAACGACATTAAAGTCTTGTCTGCGACCCTCGTCAATTAACATCGCGGTGCCACCAGAGTAGGTTTCACCGTCCGCGATCATATTAAATTGATCAATAGAGATCCACGTTAGCCTGTAGATACCATTGACCCATGTTGGCCTGTAGCCAGCACCCTCCCTGCTGCTGACACCCCAGATACTGATGGACAATGTAGTATAAACGTCTCTTATCCAATCCATGGTTCCATGATTAACCATATACACGATATTTTTTTAAAGCTTATGTCTGGATGCGGATTCTTAACTTTTTAAAAATTTTTCTTTTAGTCTAAAAATATTGTCGTAAATATCGAGATAATTCGCCCTGATTCTGGAAGGATCTATTGTTTTCCCCCTCTCCTCCTTGTTAGAAAAGAATGAAGCCAGAAGGCCGTTGATTCCAAGCCGTGCTTGTTCTTTAATATGCCAGTCGATGTGATGAAGTTTTGTCGTGATATCTTGGGGTTTATTGCCATCAAAGAACTGATTAACAATTTTGCTGGTGAGCTTTTGTTCGTCAATAGCTTTTTTAACTTCAGCGAGGGTCAGGCCTGTCAGAGATGTGGGTCCAAAGAACTTATTAACAATTTCTCTGGTGGGCTTTTGTTCGTCAATAGCTTTTTTAATTTCAGCGAGGGTCAGGCCTGTCAGAGATGTGGTTTCAGATTCACGTGTTCTCTCCCCAAAAATATCCACGATGGTATTAAGTGTTGCTTGTCTCACCATAAACATATTAACATCTTTGAGAGTAGTCATCGTAGATGTAGTCGGGGCACCGAAGAAATTATTAGCGACGTAGGCATTGCGAGTATGCTTGCCAATAAACTCGCTAATTTCAGCGAGGGTCGGGCCTGTCAGAGATGTGGTTTCAGATTCACGTGTTCTCCCTAAAAATGTATCCACGATGGTATTAAGTGTTGCTTGTCTCACCATAAACATATTAATATCGTTGAGAGTCATCGTTGATGTAGCCGGGACGCCGAAGAAATTATTAGCGACGTAGGCATTGTGAGTATGCCTGATAATAAACTCGCTAATTTCAGCGAGAGTCGAGTCTGCTACAAGTGGGGATCCAAAAAACTTACTAACGACGTCGTTGGTGGGTTTTTGTACCTTTTCAAAATTTTCTATTAGTTTAGAAATATCAGCGTAAATATCGAGATAATTTGCCTTGATTTCATTTTCATTCATCATCCTCCCCGCCTCCTTGTTAAAAAAGAATAAAGATAGAAAGTTTTTAATTTTAGTGAGAGTCATGCCAACCACAAGCGGGATTCCAAAGAATTTATGTACGACATTTTTGCGAAAAGTCATATAACCTCCTATATAATCATCCAGATCATGGTCGTGGGTGGCAATTATGCCGTCGAGGGTGGCAATCCTGTCGGTGATCGTAGACACAAGTGCGCCTGGTTTAAGAAATATACCACCTGATTTTATCATGTTGGCGACTGCAGCCTTTGAAAATACAATTTGAACCCCTTGCTGTTTCTTTAGCGCATCATTGAAATGTTTTATTTGACGATCCGTCAATGATATTTTATGTGTACCGCCGGACATCTGCGCTGGTTTTAACGTTATTGCAGTTCCACATTCTTTAGCGGATTTTGATCGCAATTTCTTGACCTGACCATCAGTCAGCTTGACACTAACAACACTATATGGCATTTTATTGTAAAACACATTTATGCTTTCAATTGATCTATTTGTTAATCGTTTACATATTTTCAACTGGTGCATCAACGATTCTCATTCGTCCGCCAGCGCCTTCTAACAATATTGATTTATCACTGAGAATGACAGCAACAGCTCTATAATTAGCAATAGCGCCACGAAGGACATTAGCTCTGAAGTGTATATCAACGACGGATTGCCTTGTTAAATCAAGATGTTCCAGTGAAAAGTAGTAGATCGGATACAAGTTCTTGAAATCATATTGCGATATTTGCAAACCAGTATCAACATTTTGATCACGGCCCATATATGACAGCATACGATGGTACACGCGAGCAATATGGTTTTGACTGAAATTAAGTTTTATGTCTTCGGATGGTTCCTGCTGGCCATTTATTCTCAACGAGACCTCAGTAACTCCTAATTGATCAAATATCATATGACTGTACAATTGTGAATTCACTCTTGTCATATCCTGCAACGCGATAAATATATGACGTGGAGCTGAAACGCCTTGTTGTGATGCCAAGTTCCATGTAAATGTACCATTGATATTTGATTGCTTAACATCTGTTGTTGTTTTAGCCAACTTAGCAATGATTTGCCACCTGTTTCCATAAATGAGAGTAGCCGCTCTTCCGTGTTAATTGATGGGGTCATTACTGGCATCCACAAGACCAATTTAGTTAAAAATAACTTTACCAGCGTCAGCATCTGGATTTGCAGGATCCGCTGGAATTCTCCAGATTGCATCATCGTCACTACCCTTTCGCACGAGTACTACTGTATGCTTCACTCCATAAATAACTTTTCGCACATTTCTACAGAATCCAAATATATGATGCAAAGGAATCGCACATGAAAACGATCTACGCTGTCCTGCCAACATTGCTATTCGTGTTGCAGCTCCTAGATTGTACTGGAGATCAGTATTTATAATCATATCCTCGATAGCAGCAGGGGTGGGAGGACCAGCATGATCATTTGGTCATCGTACAATAAACTGAGTGTGTCCAGCAGTGTTTTTATTATCTTTTGCAAACATCATAGACGGACCTGCTGATCTTGTATAATCATCGGAGTATCTTGCTAACCCAATTATTGTTGGAGCCACATCAACATCACGTTCTATAGACTCAATCTCTTTTCCGTCAATGAGATATCTCGCGGATTCATAGCGCCATGATACCATTATTGACTAAGCCGACTTTGGCACCATCTGGATACGGTGCGGTACAGCAGAAGTATCAGTAAGTCGTACAAGTTCTCCTTCTACTTCGATAAACGCTTCAGCGGGTAGAAAGTATTTGGTGGCATCATGGACTTGAAGTTCAATTCGTGATCGAATATCTGCTTGTATTGCATGATAGGAATAAAATTGATAATCGCGGACGGAATTGTCCTTGGATACTGGGGCTTCCATATCTAACGCGGGATCAGCTGTTCGTTTAAACATTATTATTATTATTCACATCAGTATTTTCAATTGTGAAATTCTTTGAAATTATCGTCGTTTTTGTTTTTGTTTCAAACCACTTCCTGCTATCATGTTTGCGATATCATCTTGGTTACTGTTTGCCAGCGGCGCAGCCACGGATGACGGAGTCACCGAAGCAGCCAACGACGCTAATTTTTCTTCCACTGCGCTATTTATTGCTTTGCTGACACTTGCAGGCATCACTGTTGTAGATGGCAGTACAACTGTTTGCTTTTTTCGTCGTCGCACCAATGATATTATTTTATCTTTTACGGCAGAAAATGCCTTTCTGGCAAGATTTCCAACAGCGCCGATTCCCTTATCACGAATAATATCAATGGCCTTCATTGATAATTGTTTAGCTAACGGCGCCACTTTTGGGGCCATTCTTGTAAATAGCCCCGCAATGGTACTCCCGAAACCATCTCCGTAATATGCTCGGCAATCGTAAGTTCACCTCGTAGACGCTTACGGGTTTATCATGGTTGTAGTGTATGATCATCTTGTTATAAAACTAGTAGTATTTCAATTAGTGATCAATCGCTAAAATCCATAGGATTTTCATCATAACCATGGGCATCTCTGTGATTTTCAACTAATTCAGCAATGAGTTCTCGATATACATCAATGCCCATGATACCGCCGGCAAATAATTGTCTACAGATATTAGCTGCTTCATTAATTATCTCGACGGAGTTGTTTCCAGCTCGCTTTTCACCCATAAGTACTTCCAATCGTGATATATCCGAGAGAATATTACCAGGGCATGTCACGGTTGCGTTGAAATCCTTTGAATTTCCAATCGAATATCCTTTTCCACTTGTTTTCTTAGAACCGGCTTCTGCTCTTATGTCTATTTGTTCCGGGATTGGATCCTCCGTATAACGTGGTGGTTGTGGACCGCCTTTAACCGCAGCTAGAAAGTCATCATAACCAGGGTGCTGCAACGCCGAGATTCTATCCCCGCCATGTTTCACTAGATATATTTTTGATGCCCAATCCTTTCTGGATTTTATAAAAAAAATTTTAAACTCGTCTTTTAATAAATTCTCTCTTTTACCCTTTGGAAAATTTTCTCTAGCAAAATCAGCTAATTCAGAATCTGTATGGTTTCCTCTAATTTCATTTAATGCTGCGACTGTAAATATATTTTCAGGTGAATACTCTTCCTGCAGCTGCACCTTGCTGTTCTTCTTTGCGTTCTTCAATTTCGCGTTGAGTTTTTATATCACTGGATAGCTGTTGTATCGGTCTCTGCTGCTATCTTTTCAAGTGTATCAAGCAGCGGCGCCTTCTTTGCTCGTTCTCGTTCAGGAATATCTCCGTATATCGCTGCTTCAGTTAACTTTTTCACATCTTTGGTCGCACTTGTTATCGGAGTAAACAGTTGTTCACTTGACACAGAAAAGTCAGTTTGCATTTGTTGTCGCTGCTGAAGTTTTTCGCGAAGTCTGTCTCGTACCGGTATAAACTTTTTAATTGCTGCTAGCCGCTCTCGGGCTAATCTAGTTGTAAGCGATTCACCTACCATATATTGTTTGTGAACTGAGTTTTCAAATGTGAAACTATCACAATTAAAAGCTGAGTTATTAAATAATGTACCATCAAGCTAACATATCCATCTCCGACAGGGTTAAACTGTATGACGCTATCCGTGAGTGTTTCAGAAATAACATCGCTGGGGGTTTCAGAATTGTAATATCTGAGAACAGCGATGAACGATTTTTGTTAACGACGAGGCAACAACAACAACTACGTGAAAATGGAGGCGTCGCGGTGATTACTTGCTACCACAACCAGATCATCCAGTACGCACATAACTGCATGAGCAAGCCCAAACTGCTGAGTATTCTTTCAGGAGAAAATCCTATGTGACAAGTGTAACAAGTGTTACAAAAAACGCTAAATTTTTTTTTACTGAAAGTCTATTTTTTATAGTAACGCTCACGTGGTTAGGATACTGGTTTTTCCTCGTTTAACATTTTTCTAAGATCACGAACCTTAGAACTAATTTCGGCTCGTTTCTGATACTCTTGGCCGAGCTTTTGACGTATTGCTTCAACGGTGCTAAATAGCGTTATAAATACATTAATGTCGCTACCGTACAAACAAGCATTGATGGACTTTTGAATTCCTTTCACGAGCCTGTACATCTTAGGTAAAACATAACGACCCTTACTAGACTGATACTCAATGTCTTCATATTCCGAGGTAATCCTGTTGCAGTTGAGATCTTTAGATAATACTATTCCTCGATTTTTCAAATTTGAAATTTCAGCAATTATTGCATTTACATCGTTGGCGCCCTATGACGTCAGAGAGACCCAGAGGTTACTTTATTAACTTAATTAAGTATCCTTAAAGGATTTATTTCCCTTGAATCGTTTCAGATGTATATGAATTTTATTTTATGGCCATTTTTCTTTGACACAGCTAATTTAGTTGTATTTTCTGCAACAAATCGTATTGAAGGACTACAAATATCGAAATATGTACTGGCTTCATTTATTGACTGAAATATTTTTTCTTCGTTAGTTGATGTATCAAATGATTTGACATGTTTTGCCTTTTTTGCGTGTTTGCCGGTTCCACCTAATTTTGTATTCTGATGCTGAGTAACAACTCGTAAGTTATCCAATTTGTTATTTTGAGGGAATCCATCAACGTGATCAATCACAAATCCGTCTTTGATTAATCCGTAAAATGCTTCATAGATTATTCTGTGATTAAGATATGTCTTCTTCCCGGCTGTAAACATCAAGTATCCCATATTATTTACCCGTCCAACCAGTTTCTTTAGTCTGCGATGCCTAACAACACCATCACGGGATGCTTCATAATTAACAAGCACTGGGTGAGGTCTGAAATCTTGGATCATTTGTATAATAATACTACTTGTCTAATTTATTATTTGCTTTAATTATAAGTCTATCAATGTAGTCTTGAGGGGTTTTTATGATTTTGTCGCTGACGGAGTCATCCGTAGGATCAATGACTGCATTTTTTATTCGTTTGTCATAGTAGCGTTTTAGTTCCCTGTATCTTTTGCCACCACAACTGAGATACAACTGCGATTTTCCCCTTACCCCCACCCCACATCGGAGGCACGGAAGGGGGCCAAAGGAACCGTTGCGAACGCTTTGTAAATGATACCCACAGCATGTTTTGTTACATGGAGTTGTTGATCCAATCATTAGCCACTTGCAGTGATTCATTATACTATATTTTTCTTTTTAAATACTTGTTTTAATTATATGACTGAGGAGTTCGAGAGATTATCAGCAATTAAGCCTTTCAAAAACGTTAAATTCAATCTCGATAGAACCCTCAAAGATGTGCCAAAAAGGGCAATAACGGATAGAGCCCTGATAAATAAAATACGCGATTGATTAATGAATTCAAGCACGACGGTGCATCTCATAGCTGGTCAACATTTCGAATTGATGGCGTTGTTGATGCCACCATGAACGACAGCAACGCAGCGTTGATGTAATCACAACTTGGCAACAAAAAGTATTTTTTAGAGTGAAATTCATTATCCGTGTAGAATCAGGTGGTTGGATTATATGAGACAAATCTGAACCGATTCTCAAAGACAATAAAACAGTCGTTGTTAGCCGTGATTCTAAGCCGGGTCTGTTAACTGGAATTGACAAACCATACTATGAACGAGCATATCCTAAAACAGCAGTTGTGTATGGGATACATCCGTTAAATGAAAAACCTGATATAAGAAAACTTAAACCAATGAAACAGTCGTCGCCGGCGACTTTGTCGTCAGTGGCTTTGCCACTCAATTGTGTAGCAGCACGAATAACAGAACATTTTACAAATGCATCCCGAGGAAACAAACTTACCGATTTACGGTGTAGCAAAATAGCTCAATGGGAGTTAACGGTGAAAGATCGCGGAGCAACTATTAGCGATATAGTGAAATTAGAAACATCACTGAGATTTCCAATAACAGTTATGACGATAACCGGAGAAGTTTTATACGAATCAAAATATAACAAAAATGGAGCCCCAATTAAAATTATTGATCATAACGAACACGCATGGACGTCCGCGGTCACAATATTTCCAAGAAACAGAACAATAAAGTATATACCCGACGAATTCTTACGAGAAGAATTTTCCAGAGATGGTTTTTTCGTTGAAGAGAAACTATTCGATGCTATTGCGCATTTGAGTAAAAATGACCCCGTGTCGGTGTGGTTACTTCGCAGCACTGAAAACGACACGAATACGTTTGACCAATTTGTAAGACCAAACGGTGAATTATACCGCACTGAAGCATTTCATAACAAAATGAAAAAAAACAGCTATTGGATTTTTAACGGCGTATGGCGAAGGCAACAACAATGATGAAATCATCAACGATGAAATCATCAACGATGAACAATTATTGACAAACTGTTTTACAATCCCATCGGTTGCAGCTCATTTTGCAAGAATCAAAAACGCATGGAAACCAACGCGCGTAGAATTCTTGCCAGACATTGAGGCTAGTTGTTTAGAATTTAATCATGGCAGTTTATGGAATCAAAAATACGACCATGATAATATCATTTCAGTTGATATGGTTGCTTGTTATCCAGCGAGTTTTCTTGGTTATGGAGAGTGTACTGAGTATTTTAAATGATTTGGACACCCCGTACATGAAATGACTCGTGTTGCAATTAATGGGCCGCTGCCTGATTTTGATTTAACTGGATTCGCTTGTGTAGTATCATTTGAGTTCGCAGCAGGACTTCATCGCTGTTGTTATGTTTGGATTGGTAGACACATGTTTGAAAAGAAGTGGCTGCTAATAGCGTTATTACGGTTCATGATTGATACAAAAATGTTAATTTTGCTGATGGTCAGTGAAGCAATTATATCATATCGGAAACAAACCAATG
Source organism: Unio delphinus (assembly GCA_029339505.1). Lineage (NCBI taxonomy): Eukaryota > Metazoa > Mollusca > Bivalvia > Unionida > Unionidae > Unio > Unio delphinus. Next base: position 8,049,292 of record JAQISU010000076.1, read on the forward strand.
TCTGGTAACCAACACCGGAACGTCTTGATAGTATAATTGAGGAATCCAGAAAACATATTGATGCCGACGAAGAATATATCATTAAGTGGTCCAAACGGGTATTTAATCAACGAAACATCAAAGCAAAAGATCTCGGCAAAAGAATCGGAAAATTCACTCAGGGAGGAAAAAAATGCGACTATAAACGATATTGTTCACGACTGATTATGGATAACACCGAATACGACTTCGTAATCGCGGATGCAGTATCCAAAAACATATATGTGGATCGTAAAGATGCTTTTCTGTCCGATGGAACAAAATTGGGTACGGTTGTTACTTATAGCGACGGTTACAGATCCCCGTATACACATTTGAGGTCGTCGATGCTGGGTTATGCTTGTATTAATTTATTTTTAATGATAAATAGATTTCCTGACACTGCGGTTAGAGTTGCCGTTGATTCATTTTACATTAACAGCAAGTACAGTTGCGCAGTTGCTGAATTCACTAATTCGGATGAAAGTTGGGGATCATGGAGAATTAAAAAAGAAATGCTGCATGATTATTCTGAATCAGCAGATGTTGAAATTAAAAGTAATTACTTACGCGGTGATAATTTATCAGAACATTCTAATGCACCACCGATATCTGACCCAATTTGTAGATATAAAACAGTTTATTTAAACGGCTGTGGCGGGTCAGGAAAAACGACTCGGGCGATTGAATTATATCGAGGTAGAGCAAATATGATTGTGCTGACACTGACCCATAGACTAGCGTGAGATAAAACAACGAAACGTCAAAGCTTGCACTTATCATAGTTTTTTTCGATACAACGGCGACAAATGGACCCCTGATCGAATGGGCGAGAAATTCATCCCTGCGGTTATTATTTGGGATGAGATATGCACGGTTTTGGTAGATGTATTAAAAATGTTTCTTGATTGGTTACTGCAAAAGAATACAGCGGTAATAATGTGTGGAGATCATGGCCAACCACCACCATTTGTCAGCGCAGGTCCACATGATTGGTTAAAGAATTTTTTGGACTATTATGAAGAAATCGATAGCGATTACAGGTCGCTTGACGAACAATTACGGGAGGTCAAAAAATTAATCAGATAGCAACCCAATAAAATACAATGTGAAATAATTCGGGAAGTGATTTCTGAAACTCCCATGGAGGAATTTTGGGAAGTATGGAGGCCGAACGATTTTGTAGTGGCAAGTAGAAAGATAGTCAGAGACACACTTCAGAAAAAGTTGTTTGAGCTTCATAAAGAAAAATATCCCCTGATAAAAGTTCCATTGTGTTACAGACCCGCTGACACACGGCGGCAAAACATCGAAGTCGAAATTCCAGGACAGCGCCAAAGACAAACAATAGTATTAAATGATATTGTGCTGGTTGATATCAGTGTTGTCAAAGACGCATTGCGTGCTAATAAATTGCCATGGACACTGGGTTACGTAACAACAATACATTCCTCGCAGGGATTAACCATCACGGATACAATTGTTTGGATAGTCGATAATCGCATTGAGTGGTCAAATTTAGTCTATCTTGCAGTGTCTAGAGTAAGGCGAATAAATCAACTTCGAAGAATTGTTTTCGATGACGACATCACAATGGATGATATTGATGCTAGCATCATTAATAAAAACTCTGTGGTTACAAACAACAAGACAAAAAAAAACAATGAGAATTTGACATTGATGCTAAATTAATAATTACGCTGAAGCAACAACAGAATAATCACTGCGCCAATTTACCGTAGACAGAAAAAATAACAGCCTCGGTCATGTCAGAAACAATGTAATGTTGACTTGTCTTGAGTGCAACAGACGCAACGGCGCTAGTTAAGACCATGCGGCGGCAATTGAGTATCATCAGGAATCACTTGCAATTCTTCGCGTGTAAAACTCCGCTGAGGGGCAGTTGAATCCAATTTATAGATTGGTGGTCTACCAGTTGATCGTGTTATAGTAGATATGCTATGCGTAGTGACACTCCAAATAGGATCAGTAGCCCTTTTTTTACCACCTTCGAGTTCTCCTGGTTCATATAAATATCTCACGGTGACATTGCTGAGAATTGGCTGAGAAACGCTATCTCGCTGTGGCTGTGGTATATACTGTTTTTTTATTGCATTGTTAGGTTTCATATTGATTGCTCTGGTAATCTCGTTATTCAGCGCTGCAACTACCCCTGGTAACCTTTTGACCCATTCACGGGATCGCTTTTCTTGGATGAATTCTTTTGCGTATTGATATCCAAATAACCGCTCAGCAAGATTCCGATTAAATCGTTCTACAATTGCCTGATCGCGATGTAATGCAGTATGCCCCCGTCTGATGGTGACATTGTGATCTTTCATTGCTGATAAAACAGCGCTTTGAAATTCCTTGCCAGGATCAACTTGTAATAGATTTGGCCAGCGTAGAGGGCCTCGTCGATAAATCTTTTCAAATGCAGAAGCAACTTCAGGTGATGATTTTGTTTTTAGCGGTTCTGCTTGTTTGTATCGACTCGCAACGTCAACTACGGTTAGCGCGTATTTGTAACCGTTGTCATGTGGTAAAAACAATAAATCAGCTTGATGAACTTCATTGGTTCCGGTAACATCAAAATGCAAGAAATTGATTTGTTTAGGACGCGGTAGATAAATTTGCCATATAGCCTGTTTGGATAACCAATTAGCCGCAGTGGCCTTTTTCACTTTTGCGGCTTTGGCGAGTTTATTGATTGCTTTTATAATATGCAACATCATGAGCATGACACGCATTATCAATAGCGTTTATCGGATACTTGCCGGGTCGGGGCCGATTTTGATCATCAAGTCTGATATCTAATCGTGTTCCGGGGCCACAGTAGCTATATCCTGGAAGGTGCTTTTCTCCGAGGTACTTTGCCCATGGGGTTCCAGGGAGCTTTGCCAATTTGGCTGCGATATCACCTCCTCGTTTTTTTTAAAAACATCTCCGGATTTCATAGAAACAAATCTAAACTTTTTTATACCACATGTTGCACATCTACCAGTAAGTGCTGATCTGTTATTTTTAGTTGTAATCGTCGTCACATCATTTGTGTTAGTACGAGTTTTACACTTCACACAATATAGATCCATAATTTATGTATAGAGATATGAATATAATTGATTTTTCAGCGACTAAAACAAGAGAACCAGCTAAGCATCATGCAGCGCTACCAAACTCTATCCGCGCAATTATAATCGGGCCATCTGGATCCGGCAAGACGCAATTGTTGCTCAATTTAATAGTGAGATGGATGAAGTGGGATAAGTTGTATTTAGTTGCTTCTAGCGTAGATGATCAACGATGCTATGAAGTGTTAAAGGATTTTAACGAGAATGCATCAGAAATTAAGGGTGAGAACGCCATTGATTTTATAACTTGATATTGACGAGGCACCATCCGTGGATGACCTTGATGGGAGCATTAATAATTTAGTCGTATACGACGATGTGATGTTAGACAATCAAAAAAACCCAGCTAGAATATTTTCCAGAGGCAGGCATAAAAACACAGACGTGATATATGTCACTCAACGCTACACTCAGATTCCAAAAGTGATCAGAGATAACTGTAATATTCTTGCTGTGTTTAACGGCGTTGATACACATACGTTACGAAATATTTGGCAGACATGGTGTTCCGATATGGACTTCAATCAATTTAGAAATTTCGTTAGTAACGCTCAGTCAACCCTGCATGGATTTATAACAATAAATTTACATGATCCTAGGACACGATATCATATCGGACTTGATCAAATATCAAATATTTGGTTAAAATCGTAAAAACCCATAGCAGCGGGGGGGGGGGGGGGGGCGATGACATCACGACAAGACCGTTTTTTGGACTAAATGATGAAAATGGTTTTGGAGTATGATTTGCGAAAAACTTATGTTTCGAGCAAGTAATCTTTTTTTTGGTTGATAAAGAAGGATTCGAATTAATTCTCTCGAGATGTTTGTTAGATTTAGAGCAAATGATGTCTCGGGCAAATGTAGGATTCTCCCCCCCCCCCTGCTGCTCTATGGCTTCTTCAACAGAGAAATTATATTTTATAAACAACTATTTTCATAGTCATGAGCCTTATAACCTGTTGCGAAATGTTGGTAGTTAACACATTAACCCCTGGAGGTTTTTGCTGTTTTTGCATGAAATACGAGTAGGAAACACATTTTGGGTACTTTTTCTGATCACATCCTAATACATTGATTTCCAAGCAATATTCCATTAGATAAATGGCTAGTTGTGCTAAAGAAAATGTTTAACATTGATTAGTTTGCTGGTACATGAGCAGAAGGTGACAATTTCCATGTTATCCTACTTTCTGCACATGTTCACCTGTCTGTGTGTGCTTCAGACCAGTCTGCCATAGATCTGAGTCCATAAAGTCTAAAATCTGGACACAAATTCAAATTTCGACCATAAGCAAATTTTGGGTGAAAAAAAAACGGGTCCAAAAATTAGAATTTTCCCTCTGTATTTTATAGTGCAACTAAAATGTCCATCTGTCTAGCTTTCTATAATACCAACCACTTTAGTATATCATGCATGACCTTGATGCTACAGACCTTGGAAGTAGGCTACTAACTCATGCCCCATAAAGTCATCGCTAGGGGTTAATGTGTTAAGATGAGCTAGTGATGAAGTTGTGCACTTTGATTCAAGACATATTGCTACCAAAATGTACTTAATAGGACAGCTCAAGTCTGATGTCCATCTGATATCCATATATATTTTTTGGAAAGATTATAACTGGCAAGGGGAGTTTGGGGGATGCAGCTTATTAATGCTTTCAGGGCACACAGTACTAATTAAATGGAAAAATGGGGACCCCTGGCCAAGTTATACCAAAGACTTATAAAAATGGCTGCCTTGATAGGTGCTCAGCATTAAGAGGTTAGTGTTAGGACTGGTGGCCTGCTGTCAGGATAATGTGACTGGGTGGGACATCATCCAATATGTACGTGGCATGATGCCCCAGTGCTATACATCACTATCAACTGCCACACTGCAGACACTGTAGCAAAATGACTGAAAAATTAAAGCTATGTTGAAAATCTAAATCACACATGCACAATGACAAATAAAAAAGCTAATGGATATAAAAGATACAAGTAGATAATTTAAAATCCTTCATAGCATATAAATTACTTATCTATATGCAACACCTATATCTTAAACCATAAAATCTTTTAATTAAGTCTGAGACATATCTCCTCCCCATTCCACTGTCTAAAAAGCTGGCAGGTCTAGCAATAGGCAGACATCAAAGAAGTATCTTAAATTTTGGAGCAACAAGTAAGAATGAAGAATATTCAAATAAAACAGCAAGAAACAGCTTGATCAAAATTCCATCACTTTAAAATAATAATCTTACTATTGGGCCCATTATACATAGTCATATTTGCTTATCTTCATATCATGCATATCAAGACTGTGAAAGCTCTGGGTGTAACTCTGAATTTTGAAAGATGTTATGGCAGCACATAACTGAGTGTATATTGCAGGGTTCAAGCATGACCAATTAAATTGACAAATGGGTCAAGGTACCATGTTAAATCATTAGACTATGGTGGTTTTAATATCACTCTTGCAGGTGATTTTTTTTAAAAATTAAGGTCCTTTCAATAACAGGCAGAAAGATGGATGAGACAAGGTGAATTTGGGGAAAATGACAGATGGAAAAATGACAGAGATGAAATCATGCAGAGACATTATTTGTACCTGTTGAAATGTTTGTTAGACAATTAAACTTTCCAGAAACTGGTTTATTAAGAAAGTGCAAATATATTAGGAGTTGCTCAAACTTGGAGGTATGTTAATTTTTGGTGGTTAGACAAATTTAATCCTGATTGGCTAAACTAATAAAGGGGTGTCAGTTTTCCAACTGAAATTCAGGAAAGGTCCTTACTCTAAGATTAGCTGGAAGTACTATTTACAAACATCCAATGGACAGGTCTCATGAAGTTTGAGGGACAGTAAACTCTAATCGCACAGAGAGATCCTGCTATATAAAAGCAAATATATCTCAAAAGCACAAGGTATTTATTTCAATCTCATGCAATTTTCTTGAGATAATTGTGTGAATTAATTTGTTTTAAATAATAAGAATCATGTATGCTAAGTCACGAGTAGTCCTAGTACTGTTGAGGATGTTCCCCTGATGGATGGATTGTTAGTAAATAATGTAGTTAAGAAAAGAAGTGCATTTTATTGATTCATTTATATATTCAAAATGTAAAATCTTTTAACTGAGAAACTGAATGCCTACCATTTAACATTTAGTCCAATTAGTGATTTATAGTCCATTGGTATAATGGTTGATTAAGAGGTCTGTATTATGTTATACTTCAGTTAGGGATACTAAATAAACCATTATGGAGACATTCATTTTCTGTACAAGGTTATTAGTATCAGCTGTCCAGCCACCAAAAGGCCCATATTAGCTTTTTTCTGTTGATTTATGATATGATGATATCTGACGTGAGAGGTGGTAATGTTTGATCCTATAAGTAAAAGCATGATTTAGATTTTGTTTGCATATTTATTTATTTTAAAAGTGAACTAGCTCTATATCCAGAGAGGTCAGTGAGGAGACAACCAACTACACCACTCCCTCGATAACTCGCGCACATCGGGGTCCAAAAACATCGATCACACTATAAGTGAGGCATGAGTTATCGAGGGACCTATAATAACAAAAGGAACAATACAAAGGTAAAAGGTAGGGTGGGTGGCAGATTTTTTAGTTTTTAATACTCACTATATAATCATGCCTTGATTAATTGTGAATAAATATCTCTTCATAATGGTGTAGTTTATTTTTTCCTCATAGAGTAAAATTAATTTCAGGATCAATTACCATATATTGAGGAGTTAGTCGAAAACATTATTCCATGTGGTTTCTGTTCACTCACAGGAGTCTAAAGTTTTATCAATAAAGTACGGCGAAATCTATTAACAACATGAATTCCCCTTATCAGTAATATATACAAAAAAGATATTACCGATATGGGGAATTCATGTTGTCAGAGATTTCGCCATATTTTATTGATAAAACATCAGACTGTTGTGGTTCAATTAACACATGTACTGATTCACACATTGTGCATTACATCACTAATTTTTGTGCTGAATTGGATACATTATTATTGATTGATCCAAATTAGACGTATGTTTAATACAAAAGATCGACTCTCTTTTTGAGAAACAATGTCAATCGATCGATTCATATACAATGTATATATCTGATTGTGAGAGAGGTAAAAGGCAAAATTTGAAACAATGTAAATTAGAACACGATAATACAAATGCCGGTTGTGATACGCTGGACAAATGACAAGACGTTTTGAAAACAATCAGTTAATTTTGTGTTACTCCCTGATTTCACTGTCTTTGGTTGATTGACTCTTTTCATGTTTTCATAGAAAAGAACATGTTGCAATTATAAAGTTTACATTGAAACGGAAATAAAGGATTATAATGTGGTTTTCACACAGCAAGATATTTAATTGCTGTTTATTTCATTATCTGTTGCCATCTGTTAGCATTAACCGGACATTTTCATTAATCACTATTTCACCAGACTGTTTATTTTTAATGGCGTATTGATGATGGTGTATCAACAAATAAACCCAAATATAATGTGATATCTTATTTAGAATTTGCAAATTTCACAATATGGAATCGATCTTTGTGGGCATTAATCACCTTTTTTATGATAAAACGAGAATGGTATTAAGGTTTAATTTACCAATTCTTATTGTAAATTTTTCACGTTCAGCATATTTTTAAAGATTTTAAAAATATATTTTATCTTTGGGGAAAAGTCGGGATCCACGCCAGACACCGCGTTATAAGCGGGTTCGCGAGTTATCAGGGCACAAGTTATCAAGGGAGCGGTGTATGAGGCTTGAGAGAAAAAGGAGGTAAAGGAATATGTCAACTCTAACCTGTCATCAATGTTGAATCTGGAGTGACAGGCAAATTTATCAGGTTGTGCTGTAAGCTGGACAATTGAGTTTGATTGCTCAATAAATTTCATGATGAAATTTGTCTTATTGGTACAAACAGAATGGCTCATGCATTTTTTTTTTATAAACATGGAACCAGTAATTATTTTTAAGAGAAGTGAAGCCCACCAATGTCATGTTTAATTTCAGGTCTCCATTTATTCCATCTACAAATTTCATATTTTATTATTTACTTGATCTGGTCAATAACATTGTGGTTGATCAACCTCTAGATAGTTATAACCATCCCAACCACCATGTAACACTGGGATAATTGGAGACAGTGAGGTACAAACCATTACATCTAATTAAAACATATTATTATTATTATCATTATCATTATTATTATTATTATTATTAAATTACTACTACTACTACTACTACTACTACTACTACTACTACTAATAATAATAATAACAATAACCAAACCATCCACTATGTTAACACTGGTATAATTGGAGAGAGTGAGGTACAAACCATTACAACAAATTAAATCATATTATTATTATCATTGTCTAGAGCTAGTAGCTATGGTAGTATCAAGAGGGCCCTGCACTCTACAATTTGCTTGGACTGGCTTCCACAAAAGAACTTCTGTTGGAAAATAAAAATTTGGAGAAGATGGATGTTAGATGCCTTGGTGAATCATTAGGAAGGGTACTTAAGTTCCACCTCCTCAGTATGATACACACAATAATGTTTTTAAAGTGCCAACAGAAAATATTCAAGTCACTTATTTCTGAAAGTTATTTAGCAAAGTTATGCTGTGGAAAGCAATGGTTAGGAGGATGGACAATCAATCAGAGGTCAAAACGCTTCCAAATATATTTGGATACTTAATGTGGGGTGGCTCAGGTGTGGATGATCAGGTATTTCAATGGCATAATCCTGTACCAACATCATTTTATCCATTTCATTAGGTTCCAGTGTTGAATTTCCATAATCTTCTTGTACATTTTCTTTTCTTTCTATAACTTAAGGTCCCCTCCTTGCTCTTTTGATGCTTTGGGTAGCCATTTTGTCCTAGTAACACACAAGCTAAGCTATTCTGTTCTACTGGTCAGTAATTACAAACACATGTCTGTACTAAGCTATACCAAACTGCAGTAACTTGATATGGGATGAAGCCACACAGTTTTTCCCTCCAAATTGAGGTCAGAGTGTGAGGTCACTTTAAGGAGGTATATTAAGTTTTGAAACAACAATTATATTTATAAATATATTGAAAGTACTCTATGACTACCTCAGGGACAGAAATTAACATTGCATATATTTTACAAATTTAGTAAACTTTTGACTAGCACAGAATCCATTTTCTACAATATGAAATTTTGTTTAAAAAATACTTCAGACCCCTTAGGAGAATCCTATGAATCCCATAATGCATCATTAGTTCAAAATTGGAAATCAACAGTGTAGTTTTAACTAGTGTTGTTCCGATTATCGATTATAATCGATCATCAGTTGGTTGAGCAAGCCAATAAGATAATCGATTGTGAAACTCCATAATCGATTGTGTGTAAAGGGAGACTACTTTTTAGGTATATGCAAAGCACAATGGTTAGTAAAACTCCAGCCACTAAAGTTGACCTGAAATTTATTAATTCCCTTCACAACTACAAGTATGAAACATTATGATTCATAATTAGGAACATATAGTCATTATTACATGGTCAGGTTGTTAAATTGTAGAGTTAATAAATTTAAACACATTTTGTTGATTTGTATCAGTTAAATTGCAACATCTTTTGTAGTATTTATAAACAACGACAAACAAGAAAAACATGTCCTTCTATACTTTATATTATAGAAACATCACACATGAATGAAGGAATTTTGGGGGATTGTAGCAGTATTTCAGTTACATTTGACTGATTAGCCATACAAGGTTGCATTCACTTAACAAAGTTGTAGAAAACAAAAATAACACACAATGTAATATTATTGTCAGGTTAAAGTATACATGTCATTAATTTAAAAGACATTACTCCTGTACATTTATAAACATATTGAACTCTTGATCAAAGATATAACTGTTTAACAAAAATTAAAATTCGCTCTTAATAATCAATTATAATCGATGATCAGTTGATTAAGGGGAACCGATTATCGATTATGAATTTCTAACCAATTCCCATCACTAGTTTTAACTCTAACAGTCTAAGACTAGCGTTTTCCAAATATAAACAATGTTTGCTTGTATTTACTTCCATGAAGATAAAACCTTTAGTGTTGCATCAAAAAGCAATCCATTATTGAAAATGAAGACTGAGTTTTCTATAAAAGGAGAAGTGGAGATTTAATGGTGTTGCAAGTTCTTCAGTGGAGTTATAGTAAATATAAGTGGTAAGTAAAAACTATGTACACTCTGCATATAATCAATCTATTCAGTGGTTGTCATGCCAGCTTAGTTGCTTCTTATATTTCTTTTGTGCTTAATTATCATGATGATTAATTATGGCATGAAGATAAAACAATGTACTTTGCAGATATGCAAGTAAATACATTCTTAAGCATTGTCCACTATGACCTCTTGACTTCCAACATTTTATTTTAAAAACAATGCTAGAATATTTTACAATTGTAAAGAATCTTGATAGTATTTGCCACCTAAGTTTTAAAATCTGTAACCTATGTATACATAGTTGCTAAAACAATATAACATACATTTTAAGTTTTATCAATTATATCTAACAATGCAGTTTATTAATATATTCATACAATTCTTTGGAATTTTCAGATAAAAAGAACTCCTTAGTTCTCATGATGTCATGGTGGACAGTATCAGACTGAGGCATCCCTTGAACCATGCCAAGAAAGCAAGCCGTCCAGGATATACCCTCATGAGAAAGTTGCTACCATTGGTGTTTACTGACAAGGAAATGGCCCTTTCCCAAGGTCAAGAATTGCTGAAATCTAAGGTCTCTTTAGACAAAACACGCATATCAGTATGTAAAGGTGAGATGCATAACTGATGAGCATCTTTATCCACAATTTGTAAAAGTTTCTTTTTCAAGTTCTATTTTGTTGGTACTGTATTAGAAAAATATATTCTGTGAATGATACCTGGCAGCAAATATAATTATGCATACAACTAATATTTCAAAAATATATGCTTTCTCTACATATGTTAATAATATTCAAAGTAATAATTGATTTAACTGATTATATTCCTTTATTTTTAACTATGCTGGCTTATTGGTTAAAGGGTTGAACTCGTGACATCTGGGTGGGAGTTTTGATTCACATGTACGTGTCCTTAGCACATTCCTTTCCCTCTGGACAATATAGCATTAAACATGTTGCTGTGCTGTAAAACCACCAAACCCCAAAACTTTTTAAAATTAAAAATTTGTCAGAATTGATATGCTAAAATATGCCTTAGTTTTGAAAAGTGAGCTACTGTAGCTTGGTGGTTGAATGTCATCCTTGTAATCCAAGAGTCACATGTTCAGTACTCAACTAGGTCAGCTATCTTGGTGTATCCTTGGGGAAAAGTACTTAGCTCCCATTTCCTTGACATAATATAGCCAATAACATGTGTAATGTGCCATTAAATATAAAAAAAATCAACCATCAGTTTTCATAACGTATTCCCTGCAAATTGATATCAAATACATAAATTAAAAATCAATATTTCTACTTCCTTCATTAAATGAATTAAATTCATTTCCTTACCACATCTATCTTTATTTCAGAATATGTGAATGCATGGTGTAGTAAATGTGGAATAACAAACCCATCGATGACAGATTTGGATGATGCTGCGACTGAAACAATTATTTATTCAAGGAGAAAATGTAGACAAAATTTGAAGAGTGAAATATCTTTGTTCAGCTGACAAAGAACATAGTTATATTGCCATGAATGATTCTGCCAACAAATTGTATTTGTTATGAGGTTATTAACATCAACTACACTGTTCATCTAATTTGTCTGTTCATTGCCTTATGAGTAAACTAGCTGGTTGTAGATTTTTCAACTAATACGACTCTTGCATAATACGCTTTGATTGAAATATGTAAAATATGCACAAGGTTTGGTTTATGACAATGTAGTACGCCTGTAATTTTTGGGTTTGCTTTACGCCTGTACTTTGGTATGGTTTATGTATGTAATATATGCCTGTACTTGATATGTCTTATGCCTGTACTTTAATATGTTTACGCCTGTGATTTACACCTGTACTTGATATGTTTTATGTCTGTGATTTACACCTGTACTTGAATATGTTTTACGCCTGTAATACACCCTATTATGTATTTGAATACAGGAGTACTAATTTAAATAATTCGTCTCTTGTGTACGCCTAAAGTACGCTAGTATTACGCCAGAGATGCTAGTGTATTATGCCCTAGATACACTAGTATTACACTCTTCTCCTATTCTCATAAACCAAAGAGAACCCATATTTTGGATGCAGAATATGCCTGTAGTATGCCTATGATACCTGCGTATGATTTCGTATGGGCATGCAAAGAGTTGCCATTATATAGTACAATTGCAGATCTGGGTCTATGCAGTTGCTGAGCAATAATCAATAGAATAAACACTGACCTTGATCTTCGGGTGCATTATGTTATGACAAATCAAGGTCTAAGTTGTTTGCAGTTGGACTTACGACGTATATGCAAGTATATATGGTATGTAAATGGATTGAATGGCATGTCAGTGCAATAAAGGATACAAGGTAAATAAAAGGATAAAAGATAAAGGTTAATTAAAGGATACCAGGAAATTGTCAAAATTTTTAAATATAATTAATTGCAGAAAACAAATTCAGGTAGATAAATGCTCCCAAAATAAATGTGCCAATTACTACTACAACAATGAAGGTAAAAATAAAGGCATTACAATTCAGTACATTTGTTAACATTTACTTCATCCAAGTACCATAATCGAGGAACAAAAGAATGGACTGATATTGCACGCATGACTTGCATAACAGGCTTATGTGCTATTGTAATACTTTCTATAGAAAATATGTCTGAAACTTTTTATCAGGCTGCTTTTATGCATGGTCTCTTTACACCAAATAAATTAACTGCTTCGGTTGACTAGTGGACCTAGTGTTCACATTGGATGTGAGAAATCACAGGTTCAAACCCCATCCGAGTCATACCAAAGACTTAAAATGGTACATTTACTAACAGCTGACTCACCTGGTTCTCAGCATTAGGTTAGTGTTAAGAATTGATAGTCCTGGTGTCAGGATAATGTCAGTGAGTGGGATATGATGCTATTTGTCTGTAGCATGATGCCTTAAAGTGCCACAGCAGTGTAGATAACGTAAATCAAATTTAGTATTATTTTAATAGAAAATAAAGTCTGGAAGCGGTATAAACAAACCTGATGGAAAAATTCTCCATAATAAGTGAGAAATATTATATTACATATATACACATCAGATCGATTTTATCGCTCGGTAATTTCTGGAGTGTATAGATTGTCTGACGTCACATTATGAACACACGCCTTACTTCCGTTTCTATCGAAACATAAACAAAGCATGTTTTCCGTTCGATATTAGTTATTTTATCATCCCAATCATGCTAAAAGCACATTGTGGATATACAAGCAAGGGCAGCGGGGTCATGTGTGTTGCAGCAAATTGTGGGAATACAAATGCTGATGGGTTTTTCATGCATTCCTTCCCGAAGGACCAATCACTTCGTCGTAGGTGGACAGACTTTGTAAAAATCAAAAGAGCAAACTGGGATAGTCCGACTGAGTTTTCTGCCCTCTGCTCCTTTAATTTTACACTCGAATGCTTCCCTTTTACGTATAGATTTGAGGTTGAGCATATGTGTAGGGCACCAAAGAAAGACAAACTCAATGATGATGATGTCCTGTTTATCCACTGTGTGGAGGAAACTGACAACCAAACAAATGTATCATAACCTTCAACACCAAAGCATCAGCTGTGTAGACTTCAAACGTCACCATCTTAAGAAGGTACTTGTCAAGTGTCACTGCCAAAATAAGAAGGGGCTATTCAAAGAGAGATGCAGCAATGGTGAGTTTTTAATGACAAGTACCATATTATTATATCTATGATTCCATGTGTACCCTAAATCTGTCACCACATGTGTACCGGTACCCTGTAGAACGTTTACATAATTTCCAAAATAATGCAGTAAACATCCAATCAATCAAGAACTGAGATATAAACATTTGATAAATATAAAATAAACATTTGACAAATATTGTCACAATTTTCATGATGCCTTCAATTTTGACCATTTGAATAGAGAAATCTTTCTGCTGGTTGACTTAGAAGGCCTACATATATATTTCATTGTCAGGCTAATGTGTGCATCAGATTAAATATGGATATTTACAAACATGATGAAGTTTATTCCCATCCCCAATTAATAAAAATCTACAAAACAAAATGGAATGTCGGTGGTTCTTCAAAGGGTTTTCCAGGGTTCTTCCTCCAACAGTTATACTGGCTGCCATGTATCGCCTATATTGTTTCTGAAAAATGGTGTTAAACACTAGAACAACAACAACCAAATGGAGTAGAAATTTTATAATATTGTATACCCCAAAATTATCTTTGTAATGGAAACACAATATTTAAACTTCCAATGTAGATGACAGTACATTTTAAAAACAACAACATGATATTTGGTATGCAAAAGCACATTGAGATCTTATGGAGTACATGTCATATAGGCATGTGACTTGCTAACTTTATTGGTCTATTAATTTATTGAATTTAGATATATTTTTGTTAGTGCACATTTTATTTTCATGTAAGATAGCATAAAACCAAGCTAAGATGAATATATTTTATAACTTATAGGATCTAAAGTATTCTAAAAGCTTGAAGAGATTGTGACAAGTAGGCAAATGAGAAAAGTTGTGCCAATGCTGTCATCTGGACAATAAACTTCAGCACTGGAGGGATACCCACTCTGTAATCAATCATTTTGCACCAAAGATGATTGGTTTCTCTTATCATGGAGTGCTTTCAAGGTAAATCTTATATTATTGCACACACAAAAATACTGTTTCAGATTTTGCAATGTTTTATATATAGTCCAATATATTCATCTTCAAATTAAATCATAGTACTGTTATCAAGATCTGATTTTTTGATATCCTGCAATGTAACACTGTATAACAGTTTTTAGTGTTTTGGAATGTTTGCATATAAAGTATTTGGTTTTTGATAGAATTATGTATTGTATTTTGCATCTTTATTTACTTTTAAATAGGCTTTGGCTAGCTGCATTGCATTTTAATGAAAATAGCCAAAGAGAGCAAGCTAGCATTAAGAATAGGAGGGCCAGATATAAAAGTGTATCCAAAGTATAATAATGGAGAATAAACTGTCAGGAAAATCCTAGTTGACTCAACATATAGTAAGAATATGCATTAGTAATTAATTAACAGAAAGGAATATATCACTTAGAGATATAAATACTGTTGTACCAAGTGTAAGTACCTATATTATTTTTTTATATATTAAATTCAAACAGTAAAGGCAAAATATTTGTTAAAGTTGACACTCCTTTAATTTTAAAGATCAAGATTTCGCCCTATGGTAAAATAATAAAAATATGCAAACAATGGTAAAGACAAATACTTTTAATTCAAGTATTAACTTCAACACAAAGTTGCAGTTTTTGGTTTGTACAATACAATGCATATTAAATTTTCTTTAATTTACAGCATTCAGAATTGGACAGGTAAATGATGAAGGAGTCAAACTTTGGGTAGATGTACCACCACCTATGTGTAGTCTGTATGAGAAGCCTGATAAGGATATTGCTACTCAAAATCTTCTTAGAAGGTTTAATCGCTATCAACCTCATGAAGGCATGTGTAGTTCAGGTTTTGATCAGGAAAGGCAGTGCAGATCCTCTGAACAGCACATGATGGAATGATGACCCTCACTTCCTTGCCCAAGAAGTGCCAACATCACCGAACAAATTGTCTATATGCTGTATACAGATGTCTTCTGAAATAATAATTTGAAAACTAAGTTGAGATAAATTATGCTTTGTGCATTAGATCAAATTAGGAAATCAAAAGTTTTAGTAGATATTGTTATTGGTCCAGTGTGATTTATTATTATTTTTTATACCAATAAAATTATATGATTCCAAAATAATCTGTGCATATATATATATATATATATATATATATATATATATATATATATATATATATATAGACACACACACCGTATTTTCGCGTATATAAGATGCGTCTTATACAAAGTTTTACGTACCCCGCACCCAAGGTGCGCCTTATATTAATGGGCGTCTGATCTAAGTATTTTTTAACACGAACTTACGGTACAGTATGTGATACTGAAGGACAATTATTGTGGTCGATATTCACGTTTCATTATTTTCATTCCTTGTTGTAAAAACAATTGGGTAAGTGTTCACAATATAATAAACTGTTACTAAACAGTGTTGGACTTGATCAAAAATCAATGTACCGTATTGTTCTATTCGTCTTCATTTTCATCGTCATCAGTTTCAGCTTCAAATCCATCGAAACTTGAATCAAATTCACTGTCGTCATCGTGGAATAACTCAATAACTGATGCTAATTGATCCTCATTGGCGTCAATGGTATCAGATGCAGCCGAGTCGTTGTCCGAAGAACTGATATAGATAGCCGGTTTGGGAATTATCCCACACTTTCTGAAGCCATTGATGATTGTCGTAATTTTCACTTTCTTCCATGCCATATATGATTTTCGCTTTGGCATCATGACAATTTTATAAATTTTAAAAATGCTAAGCAAATTGATCACTCATTTGTATATAACAAGTTATATATAACAAGAGACTGTTCCCATGTTTATATATGCTAACTGCATACATCGGGCGTTTATTGGTCTATGTACTAATCACACCCGCTGAAGACTTGGCCTAGCGGATCAATGAAGCCGCCTTTACATCCCGCGTTAATTGCTCTAGAATCTAGATACCAGGTACTAAACCCATCCGCTATTGGCCTTTGATCTAACTAAAAATGGTAATGAAGCCTTGTTTACATCCGACGGGTGATGGAACATTGGACAAATTTTCATTTATGATAAAGGAAAGGTAACCACTGGAGATCAGTTACTCAGTTTGGCAGATGGCTATGCCACGTGCATTTTATATTTGTGGAAATCTTATTTAAAATATTTTTTTACCCAAATCGTCAGAACCCGTATATATGGGTGCGTCTTATAATTAGGTGCGTCTTAAATGCGAGAAAATACGATGTGTGTGTGTGTGTATATATATATATATACAATTTTATTTTCTGACACAAAAACTGAAATAAAACAATATTTAAACATGTATATGTGGTTGTTTTTTTTGGGCATGACTTATCAGTATCGCTGTGGTATAAAGGTTAGACGGTGTAGGCCTCAAAAAGAGGGGTTCAGTCAATGAAGGTGGCATAAAATGACTGGAAAAAGTGGTCTATTTATTTTCTGTTTTAATAATCCCAATACTATGCTGTCATGCATTGATCATGAAAACAAAAGAACATGAAAAATTACTCGGACATTTTACTTACTCATTTCCTTGTTCTGGATGTTCTCCAAATTGTTGTCTATACTGGTAGTATACAACTATCAAAGCATGGATGTCGAGACAAACTGGACTGAACACTGGATGGTGTGTTATACAATGTATGCTTGGTATTCATTGCAGATACTTTTGACCTTCTCTATGTCACAACAATATACACATTCCCTTGCTGTTGGCATTACCAAACAATGTCCACAATTACACCTAAAATAAGAGTTTTCTTTAATGCATTGTGCTGTGCTTATCAAATGTATTCCTATAGTTATGAACACATCAACATCACAGTACAATGATGCAAACTGACTAATGTCAGGAACAGGTAAAACATTTAGTACACTCCTGTAAAATTAAATTAGAGAGGAAAGAAAATAGAAGTTGCAAGTAGATGACCACCACATAAAAAAAGGTTTATTTCATAGTTTATAGCATACACTATTTGCATACATAAAAAGAAATTAGAAACTTTAACTTATAATACAGTCCACAAAATATGAATTCAATTTTGCTATCATGTATCAGTAAATATCATGTCTATTTCAACAGTTGTGCAAAAGAGGACGTCCTTTCCTAGGAATTTTAAGTACTTCTAAATCATTTCAATTTTTTCACAGATTTTCGAAGCTTACAACTGTTATCCAATGTACCTTTTACTTATCAACGTATAAATATGTCTCTACCAATGAAATGTAATACACTTTTACATCCTTTATTACAGGTGAGAAACATTCATTTGTAAACGAATATGATACTGTGGAACACTACTGCAAATATCGTCAGATACATATATTTATCGTAACTTAGGCCGTAGAAATATTCAGAAAACAATTTCCATGATTGTCCGTCAATCTATCTCATCTTTCTTCTTCGTAATCTTCATCTGCAGCTTCGGATTCATCAGTATTGGAAACATAGAGTTCAAACTGGTTCGGATTAATTTGGGTGCCGGCAGCCGCTTGTACGCCATTATCATAATATTCTGAGCTTATTAAATCACCATCTTCGAATGGCTTAGACCCACAGGACAGTGACAATTCACTTCCTTCAAAATCGCAACTTTCGTGTTGAGTTTCTAAAGACTTTTTCATAATGTGACGATACCGACTCTGCCATTGTTTACAACAAGTGTTCATAATGTGACGTCATGCTTTGTTTTCACTAAATACCGGAAGTGGTCGGCAGTTGCGTTTGGTTATTATCGTAAACAGGTGCAAATGTGATATTAGATCGGCTCCCATGCAGTTATTACTTAAAAATTTTCAATCGGAGTTTTTACATTTGTATTTTGAATATATATTCTCATTAACCAAGAAATAAACTGAATAAGTGTGGATACACTGTTATGGCACTTTAATGCTAGAGATCTCTATAAACTTCCACTCTGCAGACATCATAGTGATACGACTGAATAAATTGTAAAAGCTATGTTAAAATCCAAATCACACCCTCGCATACAAATGAAGTCATCCAAGATCTTTTGATGTTAAGATTACAGATTATGTTTCAATTTGTGGTCTACAATCACATGTGTTTCACACAAGCCAAAATAATAATTTGCAGGTTGTTTTTGGTTCAATGTTCTTTTTTTACTTATACATGTATTACTGGGTTAATTAAAATCTGGATGTGTTCAAGAGAAAAGCACATCTGAGTGTATTTCTTTTATTTAAACAGCAGGTATAGAACATATAAATTCCAAACAATTTGAAATTAATGGCACTGAATATTTAAAATACCATAAAATAATATGCAATATTTATAATAACATATCAATGAAAACTTTTTAGGCACTTTAAAATGGCAATACTAGCAAATCTTTAGACTCTATTTCACCAAACTTATTAAACTTCCAAATATGTTAAGAATAATATCATGTAAAAAATTTAAAGAGTAATTCATTCCCTCTATCTTTAATCAGAGAATTTAAATGAAGATCATTGACACTAACTTTACTAATGAAACCATGTTTGTAGAAAAAAAAAGTTAATTATGTAATTCCTTAGAAGTGGGATTCAAATGCAAACTGCACAGACCCAAACCTTTTATCACATATTATGCCAACAGCTCTGGATTTATGCAGTTTTTTAAGAACAAAACAATAGAACAAACAACACAGAGCATCATTCCTCTTTCTTTCCTTTACAAGAGTACCATTAACAAAATATTATATGCCCACTCATCCAAGTAGACAGAGAGTGGTATAAGTATAATTTTTGCAAAAAGCATATTCTGAACATAGCAAGTGTAATTTATATATTACAAGCCATACTTACAGTACATTATATAAAAAATGTGTGGTTTTATTTTACTACTAACATGTTTCCACAGCTGGTAAAATGTCTTGTCACAAATGGGCAAAATCCACGTGGATTATAACCAGAATACAAACAAAAAACATAAGGACAAATTGTATATACATGTATTCAGTACTCACTTTAACTAGTCTACATGTCTAACTTTACTGAATAAGCATAAAGTTCACAAATTCAGCAATGAGCATGACATTCTGTATTGCATTACACATATAATCTTCTTTTCAGATTTGTATATGGTGTTCATTTGTCCTTTTTCTGATATGACATATTTTGAAGTTTGAAAAGATCCAACTGCTATAACATTTTCAGTCACAGAACATCCACAAGTCACACTGTTAATACCTATTCGCTTTATATCTAGGTCCATTTATATTAAAAGTCCACTAATATACTCTATTATCAATATAATGAATCTGTCAGGCAAAGTTTTAATTGAAGAATGACATTTGTTTCTTTTGGAAATGTGTCATGGACAGTTACTATACAAAGAAATTAAGGAAATCATATATACATCTTAATGAGAAAAATGTATTTGTATGTTATTCTTATGCAGCAGTCTTCTTTTTATGCACATTCTCAAATTCATATGATGAACAGAATTGAAAAGATAATAATACAAATGAAAAACCACATTTTATTGCTTTATTTTCATTCTATTTTTTTATGTACCAGAAAAGTGTAATTCATATACAAGCAAGCACAATACAAATTGGGTGAAACAAGTGTAGTGAGTATGCAAAAAGTGTAAATGTAGGCATGAATGCCTCAAGTGAGTGATAGAAAAAACATAATCACTCCAAATTTTCATCTGCCATTTGAGGGTAAATGCTATAAAACTAATTGTACAGGTAAATATACACGATATCAGATGGGGTTAAGGGTCATGGTGATAAGTACCATTATCAGTATCTTGCTCACAAAGTATTTACAGCTGTACTAACAATGCATGGAAAAAGTTTAAATTAAAAAGACGTATACCATCACCAGACTGGTATTTATATTTTGGTCAATGTAGACTAAAGTGAAACCTGTATTTCAGAGCTCTGCTCTAAAAGTGTATCAAATACACATTAGCAATTTGATGAAATATTAGTAATAATAATAACAATAATAATAATAATATTAGTAATGACTTTATTTAAAGAGGATAACACAATAAACTGAGGAACTACTACCTTGAGGACCTCATACAAAGGAATTTATTTATCTTAATTGTATCTAAGAAGTCACTGAATATATTGGGTTTGGAACAATGTCGACTGAAATACTATTCCTGAGCAGAGTTCTAGAGTATTAGAAACCTTTTTTTTTTTGAATAATTAAAATTAATTATTTGGTTTGGGAATTTTATGCTGTTTGTGTTTACATGGATCACAGGTGGGGAGTATTACCAGATAGCCTATCCTGGAATAGAGATTGTAAATATTCTGAAGCACTATTATTGGATATCCTGTACATTACTTTGGCTTTTCTCAAATGTGTTCAGTCTTTAATAGGTAATTTTTAAAGTAACTTACCGGCTTTATAGTGGGAGTTAGTGGATGGCACTACAGACTAAGTTTGACACCCACTATGGTCATTTACATTTGTATGAGTGGGACAGATTCATAACCTCTAACACTCCAATCAATTCATTTTATCACCTGGAAAGTGGTGAAGTTTTAACTGTAATGAACTAGTGCAAAAGCTATCTATCATGGACACCAGCATATGTGTGATCCATAAGAAAGAAAATTTACGGGACAGAATGATTAACACATTTTTTATGTGACTGTAAAGATTTTTGGCAGTGACTCCTACAATTCCAAAATATTTTCTAAGTACATGTACCAGTGTTATCACATCAGCATATAAATAAGTTATAACAACCACAAATGTAAACCTGGCTTTATTATCACTTACTCATCCATTATAACTTTATGGACTTTGTGAATGGTTTGGATTGTAACAGGGAGGTGAGTACATTCAAATATAATAAGGACAAATTCTATTTGCCATGCACTTCAGATCCTTGAATGACTGCTGATACGTTTTGGATAGTGAACTTTAAGAGTACAAGCAAAGATGTATATTTTATGAGGCAACAACCTTTGTCAAAATTGCTTTTATCTTTGCTGCTGTGTTTGGATGCTGTGCACACTTATTTTGGATAAAATCCGTGTCTAGTTGAAAGGGAAATGAATGACTAGATGCTGATAGCACTTGAGATGCAATAGGGTCCTTAATATTTTGCATTAAAAAAAATAATATAAATCTGCATTTTGATTTGAGAGAGGTAGTATGGCACATATGAATTATCAAATATACTCACATATAAGCCAGCCCACCAAACTTAATACTTATAAACGCTATGAAGTGCATGACCTGTGTATAAGCCAACGCACAACTTTGTGACATCATAAGATGCACATGGTGAGTTCTAAATGCATTTATTTATCCATAACAAAACACAGATCCAGTTAAGTTTTTATTAAGAATAATACTGTTTGCCTAGGGGGACTGTCTGCTAATACTTATGAAACTGTTTTGGTTCATTCTATCAGTGCATGATTCAGCAGCTACTGAATGGCACAACATGGTTGTAGAGAGGTCACAGCTAGTCTGTGAAATTCCCTGACAAAATGTTATGGATAACCCTTAAGTAACGTTTCTTCAGTGGAAACTGAATGAGCCCAGAGATGACTGTGGACATCACTCAATGGTTTAGTATGAATACACCATACAGTGCTGACAAATTCTTGGGTGAATAAATGGAATGAAATGAAGTGAATGCCCAAAGAAAACGTGCAACAGATGTTGTCCCCCAAGAAAGTAAAAAGTGGGATGCCTTCAGTGTTGAAGAAAAAGAGAAAAAAATATCTATGATTTATGAAGAAATGTCAAGTCTTGTGATAACGTCTTGGAGTAGTTTCATGCATGTCTTGGAATCTGTCAAAAACGAACTGTGGGAATTTGAGAATGGAAACGACTAATATATCACAACCAATTCAGATGAGAAACATGATGATCTGATCACATCCATGAAATGGGTAGAAGAATACCATGAGAATGCATTAACACCTTCAGGAATAAACAAACTGAATGCATGTATGGCTATGAAAAGGGATAACACAAAGAACACTGGTATAACACACGTGCAGAACTCCACACATAATGAATATAGAAACACAATGAATGACAATGGAAACTGGAACCACAGCAATTCCATCACATGGCACAGTAGCGATGAAATGGGTCCACAACACACACACAAACTGGATGGAAAAACAGTGTGAATGGGATATATCCATTCTGTGTATGTTGAATGCATCATGATCATAATTGCTGTGTATTACTATCCTCATCCATGGCCATGGCCCTCTGCGCTGTCCAGACAGTACTAAGAGGTGTGTAAATGTATCTTGTGTAACAATCTGAAGACCACTGACCCAAAACATTGATTACTTGGTCTTCCAGCTGGGCTGCAGCCACTTAAATGTCTACACCGATACAGAATGAATGGCCACTATATTGGGTAATTCCTATTCCTATCTTACGATAAACAAATTGCATATGATTAAAGAACACGACTCTTGATAATGCTAGACCTGCATATATGCATGTAGCCGTAATGAAAAGTTGGGAATATGGCTGAGGTGATGAAAGTCTCCTGTATTGCACAAAAGTCGTCAGAGCAGAGTACGGACAATAGTGTAACCCGGGGCATATAACTGAATGGTCACACCCCTATGGAAAGGGTCGGTTTTTGACAATTTTAACTTGAGAAATGCAGTTTCTAGGTGGAAGTGCACATTGCCCACAGAGATATGAACAGTTGGATTGAAAAGATTCTGAACAGTGAATTCCCCACATCTCAGAAATTCAAAGAAAGTAACTATGCAGACAGTCAACAACAACAAATATGCATGTGTGTCAAATATTCCACCTTACAGAATTGTATAAATGCTTGCTAGGATGTTGTATGTAATAGGCTGGTACAGTTTTGCCAACAAACATTGTTTTTTTGGGTGGTTTGTTTTGATGGCCTGGTGGATGGTGACAACAGATTATTTCTGTCTGTTGTGAATGGTGATTGCATACCAGCATGCATATGCTTGAACCTAATGCCACAGAGGTACACGCTTATTGTAGAAGGCTTCAAGTTGAGGGCTCTTGCACAATGTGTCACAAATTAGCTTAAGGAACTCTCAGTAATATCTGCCAAAAGTTGCATGTTTGAGGCAAAGCCAAATATCAGCATGAAGGTCCTACAAGCATTGAATGCTTGTCTTGTCTGACACATGTGAAATTGATCTTTGATCCTAAAATCTAAAGAATTTTTTTCATTATTCCAAATGCACACCATCCTGAAATCTTGGTCAAGGTAAGAGGTCTAAATCAGTTAAAGTTATTCTGTGGGAACCAGCTTCTTCATTAAGTTCCAGTGACCTTGACCTTTATAATCCAAATCAACATATTTATTTCCTTTACTCCAAGTACAATCTATCCACAAAGTATGGTCAAGTTCCATTGGCCAAAACCAATGTCATGTTGTTGTTGTTGAAGGGTTTAACGCCATTTTTCAGCACGAGATAGGCCATACATGGCTGCCAGTATTAATGGTAGAGGAAGAAGTTGAGAAAATCCACAGAAAGAACCACCAACCCATGAGAAACACTGGCAAGCCTTCTCACATACCTACCGGTACATTGGCTGAATCTGAGACTTGAACCCACAGAAGGCAGTGATCCATAACAAAGAGTGCTTTTAGACCACTTGGCCACTCGGGGACCCTCTAATGTCATTGTGCAGAATCTATTTTTCATCTTCAAGTCAGAGACTTTGAACTTTGCCTGTTTAAACCTAAAAATACATTTCTTCTTTTTGAAAGTGCAAGTCATCCACAGAGTTTGGTTAAGGTATGTGATCATGACATACAGTTATAGTACAGAACTGTGTTTCTTCAGTCACTGTGACCTTGAGTTTTCAACTTTTGACACAAAACTCAATAGGTTTTATCTTTACCAAAAGTAATCCATCCACAAAATCTGTTCAAGTTATCTGGTCCAAATCTAAAATTAAGGTGCAGATACCCAATTCAACTGGAAGGACAGATAGATGATATAACCCAATATGTTCTGATGTTGGTACATTCAAACTACAATAAAAATGTGCTGAAATTTTGTATTGCATTCTCCATAATTACTACAATTAATTTGTAATTTGGTACATTGATTAATACTGGACCTATATTTATATTTAACTGATTTACTTTTATAGTGTATTTTATAATTCAGTGTAATTAGAAATATATTCAATGAGATGCTAGGTCTTCAAACTAAATTGACATAAATCAAATTTAAAGAGAGAGAAAGATAAAAATAGAGTTCATACCTTGTCAAAAAAAAACTTTCAGCTTGAATATTTATGAAAAACCAATTAGCAGCTTTGCATAATTTCACTCAGTGCAATTTGTTTTCTCTTCTATAAAGATATATGTGCAAAATAAATAAAACAAATTCCATAAAACATGTCTCCAGTTGATAAATTACCAGGAGCTTATGTACCTCACCTTTTCCTTTCAGACGATGATCTAATCTGGGCAATAATATATCTTCAAACAAATTCAGCAAACAAAAGTTTTGAAAAATGTCTCTACATGAACTCTCTTGAACACAGCCATTGTATTTTGGGAGATATTTCAGATATAAAATTGTTAATTGATCCAAGGGTGCTCTTTCTGCTTCATTTTTGTGGACAAAGATCGATTCATATGTCCCACTACCAATGATCAACAATTTTGGTATAGCCAAAGTTCCTATTGTGGTGGTGCTAAGTGAGAGAATACATGAGGCGCATATATAGTAACTTAATAATTTTGACTATATGGATGCAATATAAATTCAATTGTGCCTTTGATACTTTTCAACTAGTCTTGTCAGGAAACTTATGAAATTGTGGTAAACTTGGTAAATGTCTCATCAAAAATCTTCAATAGAAGGCAGTTATGCTAATAATAGAAAACTTTAATAACTCAAACATTATTTATTGGAATTTTCACCATCACTCCATGGATTTTGTTTGTGCAAAGATAATACACGCAGCACTCGACAATTTCAAGTTACACTGTATATCTGAAGGATATATACTGTTACGTGCTTAGGCTCGAATAAGCAGCAACACAGAAAGAGTGAAAACTAACAAGCTTGTAAAACTTTAACAATGATTTATTTAAGTACAATTATTTTCATAAAATAATTAAACTTACGGTTTTAGAGAATCAAATCCAACAAATATAGAATTCACAAAATAATCCACTAATGGAATTTCAAGTCCTGATAAATAAATGTTCTAATAGTTCCAGGTTCGAATCTTGACGATGTAATAATCCAAAATGGCTGACAATGTCACGTGATGCAGTTCTTGTTTTTAAATCATCCAGATGAAATTATGAAACATATGTCCTTTTCCAGATAAATAGAATAATTCTTCTTTTCCAACGAATTGACACAGTCCAGAACAAGATATTAAACTCAAACAGAAAATACACAACTTCTTTAAAATAAGCCCAAATAATATTCTACTAAAGTTAGCTTCTAAAACACAGCTATATATTTTGTAATTCCCTCGTAAACAAGAGGAATCATGTGAGTCTGGAAGGTCATGGAAAAGAAGCTACCTTCTCCAGGTCACGTAATAATGAAATATTCTAGAAGGAAATCATTCACTTCCCACCCTCAATAAAAGTGTTGTCCTTGAAATTGACCAATGAAATTGAAGACCTGTTGACAATGTCCAAAACAAGGTCAGATATTGAGGTAACCAAGCCAAGGTCAGCCTGTTTATCAGTAAAGTCCAGGTCAAATGAATTTTCTAGAAAAAATCCCCCAATTAATGGATATTAAAACCTAAATGATAAATTTGGACCCAATAATTAAAAATAAATAAAATTAAATCCAATAGCCGTAACAATACACTAAGCTAATCTTCCTATGAAAATCTGGATTACCGACAACTCTGTGGACTTTGCAATTTTATTACATTTATTATAGCTTCACTACTTCATGATATTTTATGAAACATTATACCTTTGTTGATGCATTGTGGGATTCTCTTTAAATGTCATTTCATGCAGAAATAAATATTAATCCACCACTTCATCAAGATTGTTAGTATCGCTCTAGCTAATTCATTAACAGTATAACTTTTCTAAAAGCAAAACCGTTAGTGTATTAAAACATTTTCTAAAATACATAATAGTGATTTACAGTAAACAATAAAATACAATGAATAAATTACCATAACACAGACAGAATAGGGGAAAGGAAAAAATCACACCTAAGATTATTTTAACATCAAAGTCTATGTCTAAATCGACTATGTCCATCAATATTAATGAGCAAAATTTAAATTAGTAATGAGCAGGATTAACATACATGCTGGTATGAAAGGACCTGACACACTCATCATAGCAAAATGAATTTTTTGATCATCTGGCTGTAATACTGTTTATTTACTGCCATGTTAGTACTTCTACACTTACCTCTCGTAATCTGGATAAATTGGATATGACCTTCACAGTGTTGGTGGACTTCTCCTCCATCAGATCAAAATCATTCTCATTTTCATCTTTCTGCATCAAGGTAATGGAACATGAAGGATGTATCTGGAAAACAGCAGAGCTTGCTCAACCACCATTTACACTTTTTCATATTACAGGAATTACTGACTATTGATTTTTATTGGTTAAAGTGGTTTTCCAGTACTGAGATAGGTTTGATAGACAAATAAAATATCCCACAGATAACACATTTGATTAGAAACTGCGAAAGCCTCATTTAGAGCTTCTCGATTTATGTTAAGGGGTTATTTATCAGAACTGTGTGTGGTGCATGTAAATCAGCTGTAAGACACAAATATAGACAGCCTGAAAAGCACCATTTTTAGCTAACTCTGATGCTTAATATCAGTGCTCTTAGATTTTAGTACCATATTCAACCAGTTCTTGATTTTAAAAACAACCAGCATCCAGATTTGTGTTTGGGAAATACATGTGACCAATGCAGACTAATAAAGTAAATGTCAAGAAAGTTCGAAACTTTCAATATGTGAAAATATAATACAATGGCAAGAAAATCTAACTACACTATTTACGTACAGGTACAAACATTTTAATTAAATATTTTGTCTAACTCATGCTATTTGTTTAAGATTGTTCATGTGAGTTTCCCTACAAAATTTGGATGTCTAAAATGTTTTTAAAAAAATGTAAATAAATGTAAAGATGGCAGTCAGTCTAAAATATAATAAGGTCAGTTACATATGCAATAAGTATTCCAGCTATATCCAGTGCCTCTCAGGACAATCAGACAGGTGCAAATTAAGATATTCCATATATAATACAATATTTTTGTATGCTACAAAAGTAAAAAAACAACATGAACAGACTAGCTTGGAAAAAATCTGATACAGTGCATAAATTAAACAAAATAAAAAATTTCCTAACACATGATATGTTGTTGGTGCAATCAGTTCAGTACAAAAGATCAACCAAAGGTTAATATAAGTTATATCATAATCATCATATACCTTTCAAACTAGAGTTAAATCCCATATACATTTTTGCACATGAATATTGGTTAACATACATACAACTCCAAATGCTTTCTATATCCATGTCATACATGCAGACAACCAATGTTATTCATTGCAAGATTGGTCATTACCAAGAACCAATAATGAGAATTTGACACAAGTATCAGATGTATATCACAAATGTTTGGCTTCAGCATCTTTTAAGTATGCTTTTATTGTAAAGAATGAATATAAAAGCTTAAAAGTTTGTATGATCAGCTACATAATGAGTCCGAAATAACAAAATTTTAATTATTCTGCTGGTTATTAGGATACGTTTCCATGGATTCTATTTCTGCCACATTTGCTCAACAAATCAAATATTAATCATCAAATTAATTTTATCAGATGTCATTGTGTACTTTGTGTAATTTACTCTAAAAGCCATCACTCTCTTAAGCATTTCTAAAATTACTTTCATATATAGCAGAGAATAATAATGGGTTTGCTAAGGACAACTCCTCCAAATGTTTTTCATAAACCTTTTCAAAAATATGTTTGTATAGTAACCTTGCTAAACTGCTGTCCTCACTAAATCTGAGGTAATAATTTATTACCTGTTTGAAAGGACCTTTTTCTCTGTTAACAACAACATCCAAGCCAATGTTCAGCATACCCTTCTGTTCAATGGGGCCAGCTGCATCCATTGTTGTTCTTTGTTCTCCTACTGCTTGTTTATTATCAGTTGCTGAGATGGAGACTTCCTTGATTTCCTTGTTGAGTTGTTCAACTTCTGACCTGGTTCCTTTTTCACATTTTCTCTGGAAAAAAAGTCATCCAAAGATTGCTTTCTAAAATCAACATCTCTAAGCAAATTGTGCTAAATAGATTATCTTATATTGAGACCATTTCACATGCTACTGCTGAAATTGCTGCAAATTAAAGAAAATCTTCCATTCTACCAAGTTTTTCCCTTTTGAATATTCTACATTTTCCCTAGCAAAACGTCTCTGCAAATTAAGTTATTCAAAATATGAGAGTTCACATGCTAGTACAAGTTCCTGTGCTTATTTTAAGGAAAAGGTTTCAAGTTTATTAGTTAGGAAAGACGTAAATACTTACTGGATGAAAAATAAACATCCGATTATCCTGGAAGCATTTGCAAAAATCTCAAGGTATTTCCAAACAAAAGATTTAAAAAAAGTGAGCACTAAAGCTTATAAGTATTATTATCTTTATGTGTTCCTCCTTTGAATTCACATTCCAAAATGAGTTTGTGTTGCTCGTTTCCTTTTCAAGCAATGATTGATAATAATTTTTTTTGTAGCATTTTTAATCATACATGTTATTTTATTTCTCAATACTTTAAAATGTTTCCGATAGCTTTGAATTGGTCTTGTATTTTCATAGCATCAAGGATTTCAGTAGTAAGCCAGTTAGGTTGTATTACATGTATGTATATTCTTTACACAATGTAATTTCAGTGGTGTATGCTGAGAAACTATATCCATAAATAAGTATGTTCACACCCTAAGACCTTCCTCTATTGTCACCCAAATTTTGGATCATATTCCATGGAACTTTATGTAGGTCATTTATAAATTGTTCTTCATTAAAAAATTGGAATGATCTGTAAGTGATCGTTTTGTGTGTATTTTTCTTATTGCTCTTGTAATTTAACCTTTCTTGTCAAAAGAGTAGGTTAGTGGTCACTTAAAGATCAACACTCGTACATTAACACAAGCCACATTGGTAGTTTGCTATAAATGTGACTCCGAATTGCACTGATAGAAATCAAAGCATATGTAAGTTATTTTTGTAAATTACAAAGATACATCAGAGCTGAATGTGTTATTCCTCGATTTTACATAACATTAAGAGAAAGTTAGAGAAAGGATATTATCATTCAGGTTAAAGAATTATCACCTTGCCTAGCATGCACCAACAACCATACCCTCTCAAAACAGTCCACATACCAAAAAGCTGTTCACAGGTCAGTTACTATACTATGTAATAACAGAAAACAACAGGACAATATTTGATACATTTGAATTCACACAATTCATATTGCCACTTACTTAATTAAATAACTGGCAATTATTTGTAACAATGTAAAATACAGTATTAAGATCTCAGAACAGTTTATTAACAAGTAGATTTTGTTAGTGCTCCCAGTTTATCTTTATCTGATGATTTTCTAATGAGCAGATGCTATTTAAGTAAAGTCAGTATCAGCTGAATTGCATACAGGATATGTTGTTGTTGTTGTAGGCCTTAATGCCATTTTTCAGCACATGATAGGCTATACATGGCAGCCAGTATTATTGGTGGAGGAAGAACCCAGATGAACCCCCGGAAAGAACCACCGACCCACTAGAAGCTACTGGCAAGCTTTCTCACATAACTACATTAGGCAAATCTTAGACTCGAACCTACACAGACAGACGTGAGATGGCAGTGATCTGTAACTGACAGTGCTTTAGACCAGTGGTCCCCAACCTTTTCATTGCCGCGGACCGGTCAACGTTTGATAATTTTACTGCGGCCCTCTGAGGGGGGGGGGGGACGTTGATTGTTTATATTTTAAATTGTTTTGATTTAATAATTTTAATTTAATTGTATTTAAACATGCCTTCAAAATAAAATACAGTTACACCAAAAAATGAATATAAAGTGATTTAATATTTTAACTCACTAGAACGCTAAATCAATGAGAACCCTGAGCTTGTTTCTTTGCAATGAGACGGTTCCATCTGGGGGTAATAGGAGACAATGACACCCGAAGTGTGTTGCTTATGTCCAGTTTATTCCGTTGTTTTGTTTTGGCTGCTGTCACTGCAGAAAACCCTGCTTCACACAGATAGGATGTCGGAAATGGCAATAGGGATTTAAGTGCTGTGGTGGCAATCTCAGGGTATTCCGCCATGACTTTAATCCAGAACACCGGCAGAGATGTTGTCTCGAACGTAGTTTTAAGGCCATCGTCATTTGCAATCTCCAGCAGTTGATCTTCTTCTTGCACAGACATGCTTGATTCACCTGGTTTGTTCACAAATGGGTCGCGGATCCATTCCTTACCAGTTCGTGGGTCTTTTGTGGTTGGGAAGTAGCGCTCGAATTCTCTTAAAAGCAAAGACAGGTGATCGTGCACCAACTTGGAGAATGAATGCTCAGGCTCAGTCTCGCCTAAAATCCCCACTTATGTCTGAAACATGTCCAAAATGCATCTGTTCACACGCCGTCCCCAAAACTCCAGTTTGGCTTTAAATGCAGCTACTTTGTCTGCCAACTTGAAAACAGTTGTCATTTTCCCCTGAAGGGACAGACTGAGTTCATTGAGCAGGTTGAATATGTCACACAGGTAAGTAAGTTTTGCAACCCATACCTTGTCACTGAAATGTGCTACCTGCGGTGACTTCATTTCTGAGAGAAATCTTTGCAATGGCTCTCGTAATTCAAATACTCTGGTTAGCGATTTTCCTCTGGATAACCATCTTATTTCTGTGTATAAGAGAAGGCATCTGTGCTCTGCGTCCATCTCCTCACAAAGCTGCTCAAACAGGCGCGAGTTAAGGGCATGTACTTTGATGTGGTTAATAATTTTAACGACATCAATCAATACGCTGTTAAATCCCGGTGACATTTTTTGGCTTGCCAGCATTTCCCTGTGAATGATACAATGTGTAGATTCACTATCAGGTGCGGCCTCCTTAATCCGAGCAGTTAAACCAGACAGTCGTCCGGTCATGGCAGCAGCTCCGTCTGTGCATATGCCGACACAAAAGGACCATTTTAGTTGTCCTGATATATAACTCTCCAGTGACTTGAACAGTTCTGCTCCTATGGTGTTGGTTGGCAAAGATAGTGAACATAACAAATCCTCATGCACATCCTCCTGATATAGATATAGCACATAAACAAGTAGTATTGCCTTGTTGTCGATATCTGTAGATTCATCAACCTGGAGTGCGTACCACGGTAATGTATTAATCCTCTCCAGCAATTGTGTCTCAATGTCTTCGGCTATTTCCTCAATGCGCCTAGTCACAGTGCTAGCTGACAAAGGCACATGTGCTATCTTTTCTACAGCAGCCTCTCCTAGAAATTCACGGCAAATGTCTTTAGTGGAGGGCAAGATCAATTCTTCACCGATAGTGAATGGCTTTTTAGCCTTAGCAATTCGGTTAGCCACCAAATATGATGCTCTCAGTGCATTCTCCTTTATTGATGTGGTGGCCCTCATACATTTCTTCTGTCCTTCGTGTTCCCGTTTTTTTCTTTTAAAATACTCCAGGAGCTTGTCTTTTAATCCAGGGTGCTTGGCGTTTAAGTGGCGAAGCAGTTTTGAAGGTTTCATTGCCTCATTAGAGAGCTGGTCTCCGCAAACTATGCAGAGCGGGGTTGTTGTGTGGGAATCACCTGTCCCGATAAATCCATATTTCAAGTAGGACTCATGGTATTGTCTGTTAAAAGTTTTATGTTTCTTTGATGTTGAAGGCTCTTCTTCTGTCTCTTCACTGGGCCTTTTCTTTTTCCCAAGGAAACTTTCTAACGACGTCTGTTTCATACTCATTTTTGCTAATGTGTGGGTTAATTTATAGCAAACACAATATACACGTACACCAAGCACTGTTAAACATGAGAAAGTACCGGTGAACAGAGAGAAGAGCCATACACACCTTCACTCTACCAAAGCTACAATGCCACTGCTGCTTGCAGCCGCTCAGCTCCAGACGTCACCTAAAACCGCAACGATATCACGATATTTTGCACATGCGCTGTATTGGTGCGGCTTTAGGTGATGTTTCTTAGCTCCCGGTTAACCTCTCGTCCATGGAAAGTCGCACAAACCCGAGTGAAATACACCACAGTAAATAAAATGGAAATAATTTAATGTTCCTTGGGCGGCCCATTACCATTTGATCCATGGACCGGTACCGGTCCGCGGCCCAGGGGTTGGTGTTACGGCTATTGGATTTAATTTATTTATTTTTTATTGTTAAATCCAAATTTGTCATTTAGGGTTTAATATTCATTAATTGGGAGATTCTTTCTAGAAAATTCAGGCTGACCTAGATTCTAGTTGTAAACAGGCTGACATTGGCTTGTTTACTTCATTATCTGACCTTGCTT
The DNA here is from genome assembly GCA_029339505.1 of Unio delphinus. Classification (NCBI taxonomy): domain Eukaryota; kingdom Metazoa; phylum Mollusca; class Bivalvia; order Unionida; family Unionidae; genus Unio; species Unio delphinus. The sequence goes on from JAQISU010000076.1 coordinate 8,082,877, forward strand.
CAGATTGATAAACAGGTCTTTAAAACTATTGGTTAATTTCAAGGGCATCTTTATATTTTTAGTTATTGGGGATGGTTTTTCTTCTGGATCATTCTTTTAATATGTGACTTTTTGAAGACAGTCTCTTTCTGTGACCTTCCATGAACCTCTATCAATTTCTAGAAAATCACGTGATCACTTGTTTACTTAAAAAAACAAGTATAAGAACTGTTGTTTGGGATAGAACAATTCAGTAGAATCTCTAGGCTTTAAGATATTAGTTGTGTATTTTCTGTTTGAGTTTAATTTTAATTATCTTGTTCTGGACTTTGTGTCAATTCATTGAAGAAAGAGGATTTATTATCTATTTGGAGGAGAAAACATGTGCTCATAATTCATTTGGATGATAATTAAACAAGAACTACATCACGTGACATTGTCAGCCATTTTGGATTACATCGTCAAGATTCGAACCTGGAACTATTAGAACATTTATTTATCAGGACTCTCGCAATTCCATTAGTGGATTATTTTTTTGTGAATTCTATATTGGATTAATGTTTGGATTTGATTCTCTAAAACTGTAAGTTTATTTATTTTTTTGAAAATAATTGTACTTAATAAATTCATTGTTCAATTTATACAAGCTTGTTAGTTTTTACTCTTTCTGTGTTGCTGCTTATTATAGCCTAAGCACGTAACAGTTGGGGACCACTGCTTTAGACCACTCGGCTACTCAGGGCCCCTCATATAAGAAATGAGATATTTAATTCCTTGTTAACAGAGAAAAATGACCATATTAGTGGCAGTGTGTTAATTGATTTTGCTATGGTTTAATTATGAAACAGTATCTACCAAATTAGGATTCATTGGTGCATGTGATATAAATTGCAGTTTCAAAGAAATAGTACTTGAAGCAAAAATTACTGGTAAATGTACAGTTGGCTGATTTTTAAATCTCCAGAAATAGCAGCCTCCTTATGGTGATATAAATGAGAATTTTGCCAATTTTTTTTAGGAACACATTAGTCAAAGTGGAGTTCATAAATTTTCTCAAGTTCATTCTGAAGTGAAGAATTTATTGTTCAGTGACATGTCAAGGCTGAAAAAGAGACTGAAAATCTTCAATTTGCAACAAAATTAATGGTTACCCCTACGAAAATAAATTCATGACTTCATGAACAATAATGGACTGTTCATGAATGTTCATGAACGTTCTTCAAGTGTTCATGATCAGTTGTTCATCATTTTAGTTCATGAACAAATATTCGAGAACGTTCATGAACTAAGTTCATGAACACTTCAAGAACTTTGATCAATTACGTACCTGAAGTTCATGAATACACTGATGAAATTTTATGAACTATTTTAACATCTTTTAAGTCCTGAAAAATTTGGTTGATCAACAAAGTACTTTGATGCACCAGCAAGAAATTATTAAAAAATGTATATTGAAATTTTTATATAATTATATTCATAAAAAATTCATGAAAATTCATGATACAAACTTCTCACAATATTATTGAATATAAATAAATGTAAATATTTTTTTCATTTTTAAATTTGATAAAATGTTCATAATTGTGTTCTTAACCTGAATAGTTCTGTATTAATATGGGAAAATATTTCTGGCCAGCATGAACAAAATGTATTTGCTATAAAAGCTTTTAATGACTTTGTTCAAATGTCTTTGGCCATTACTGTCATAAACTGCATAATTTATTATATTGACTTGGTCGCTGGTTACCAATGTGCCATAAAAACCGAACTATGTAAACAACGATTGTCCTGATTAGATGATTGTGAAAGAAGTGCTGGGATTGGTTAATATACACGCTAGATTTCAGCTGCTGAGCCGACTTTTCCCCACTAACGAAAAAGCACGCCATCGACTCTAACATGTTAAAACCTCGAACAAAACACTGGATTCCCATTTTCAATAACATTTTCTTAAATAAGCAGAAGTGTTGAGAAGTGATTATGAAGGGAATGATTCAGTGAGAGCAAAATTAGTCTGAAAAGCGTACCCAGCTAGGATCGTTAAAATTATGGTAATTTTTTTCTTGATCTTTTGTGTTTATTTCAGTGAAAGTTATATAAATATATATTGTATTGGCTTTTATGTCATATTAGTTTTAACCAAACTAATGATACATGATTTTATTCAGACCCCCTTTTCGATCTCGATACTAGACCCGGTATCGATATAGTTTTCTTTTTCTTGATATTACTATTTCTATGATCTGATGTAAATTGGTAATTTAAAACAAGAAAACTAAAATAGTTAATGTGTCAAATTATACACAATAATGACAACGGGATGAAACTGGAAGCAGATATAAGCTACACGTGAAGTTGGAGTGGATGCATACTAAGAACCTGTGACACAAGTCTGACGTTTTATCAATAGAAAATGGCGAAAAGCTTTAAAAGCATGAAATAATATAAGGATATTTAGTGTAACAATGTTGTCAAAACAGTCTGTCATATTCTGTTGATTAAAACACGATTCCAACTTCAGTTAAAATATTAAAACTGACAAAATTTTCCAATATAAATGCTCAAATGTTGTGTTAAGACTTAGTGTCAGGGATGAAATAGTTTTGAGTTGGATCATAATTACCGTATATACTCGCGTATAAGCCGAGAAATTTAGGACAAAAATAAGGCCTGGAAGAAGGGGGGTCGACTTATCTGCGGGTCAAGTTCCAAACCTGAAATTTATAATGCTTTTTCCCCTCGATTTCCAATATTTATTGTTTCCGTCAATCGCTGAATATGAGATCACACACCTAATGATGCCACATGGCTGATAAGATTTGTTCTGACGTGAAGTAAAACAAATATTTTTTTTCTAACATAAGTGGTAGGATAATGAATGAAAAACATGTTTTTAACGTACTTGACGTCTATTTGACAGATGTCCATCCACCAGAAAATACAGCCATACGTGTTATTTGAACCACGCAAGTACGTGTATTTTCCAAAAGAACCGCCATATTAGTAATCTCTATTCAAGTATTTAACCCTCAGCTAAGCAGTAATCATTAAACTCTACGGTTTCGTAGAAATGCACGCTAGTTTATTTCAGTGTAAATATGAAAAGAATCTACGTGAAAAAAGATAAAAGAATTACGATACTGAAGGTATACAGCCATACGTGTTATTTGAACTACGGAAATACGTGTATTTTCCAAAAGAACCGCCATATTAATAATCTCTGGTCAAGTATTTATCCCTCAGCTAATCAGTAATAATTAAACTCTACGGTTTCGTAGAAATGCACGCTAGCCTATTTCAGTGTAAATATGAAAAGAATCTAAGTAAAAAGAAATAAAAGAATTACAATACTGAAGGTATATACGACAAACATTTTGATCGAGAGTAGAAATACATGTATGACAGTCTTCGAGAAACAATAGCGAGAGGCTCCATAGGGTTTTGTTGCGCACACGCTTAGGAACGGTAAATAACAGTGCAATATACGAGTCAGCGTGAATAATTGTAAAACAATATAATTTGTTGGATTTCTTTGACAGGTGTTTTAGAAGTAATCGGGAGCCACAGTTTATATACAACTATTATTTAGTTGTTTGTAAAGCAAAGTGGTTTGTTAGCGGAAGATTGTTGTACAATAGCTACCATATGCTTAATCTGCGGTAAATGCCTCGGGGATAATAGGTTTGTTTTGTTGCACAATGCCAATGACTTAACTAATAGATGCCAACTCTCAGATGTATTGTTTAATGAGATATGGTAGTGGACATGGTTTCTGCTCAAAGTTATAAACTGTCACAATACTTGAATAATGTCCACGCTGAAACCAATCATAGTTTGATCGATTGAATCACACTACCCGTAGTTTAAAAAATACAACACAAATAACAATGATAAATAATTATCAAATACAAATTGAAAACCAACCACACATAGAAATAATTACAGGATAAGGTATATAAATAGTATACTACTACTGAAAGAAATTATTTCAGTTTAATCTCTGTAGAAGTTTATGTTCAATTCAATCGGATAAAATGAATAGTGTTGGAAGTAAAAGAAAGCGGTCTGCTTATGATGCAGCATTCAAACTTAAAGTTATTGAATATGCAGAAGCAAATAACAACTGTGCTGCAGCACGCGAATTTGTTGTGAACGAGAAGCAAGTACGGGGGGGGGGGGGGGACGACGTATATGATGAAAGCACGCCCGTAACAGAAGCCGAGTTTCGTGAACTGTTTGGCGAGTCTGATACAGAGCCCGATTTTGAAGGATTCTAAACGTGATCAAACTTTTATAATTCATGATTTTAGAATGAGGATTAATTAAATTTCCATTAAGACTTAACACTTCAGAATTGTTTTTATTTCAACATATAAACTATATCTCTTTCTTTTATTTTATTTAATAATGTGATTTACCTAAATAAACGTATTCAGAACTCACTTTGTGCATCTTGTGATGTACCGTTTGTATAAAAATCATGAGTCGGCTTATACGCGGGTCATGCACTTTATACCACTTTTACCAATTCAGTTTGGGGGGGGGGGTCGGCTTATACGCGAACGGGCTTATACGCGAGTATATACGGTATTCCAGTAAATAAAGTGTTGTACAAAAATAATGTGCTAGTAAAATCTCAAGACAAAAGTTACTCATAGGTTATCTGTAATTAACTAACTTTATCTTTCAGATCAGACAGCAGAAAAGTAAAATTATTAGAGGAAGAAGTTTGTGAGCTATGGAGGAAAATTTGAAAACTAGATGGTTCTATGGACAAGGTGGAAGACATTAAATAGTGAAGGCTGCAGAAATGTTAAAGATCCCAAATATTTAAAAAAGAATATAGCTTGCCAATTTACAATACACGTTCTTTGCTAAATATTAGAAATTTATTTGAAATTAAATATCGTTTTGTTAGATAATATATTGCATTTTATTTTTACTGTTTTATAACCCCCACATTTAAGGTGATGATTCAGGATGAAATAGTTGTTCGTGAGTTTGTCAGATAATCAACTATTTGTAAATAGGAATTGTTTATGAAGACATGAATTATTCAAGTGAAAATTTGTTCATCATAGTTCATGAATATGTTCATGAATGATGATGAACAAATTTGACTTTTATTAACAGTTCATGAATATTCATGAACTGTTCAAGAACAGTTGTGATGTATTGGTTCATGAACTGTTCAAGAACAGTTGTGATGTATAGGTTCATGAATGTTCATGAACTCATAATTTCATGAACTGACCATTTTCAGTTCATGCATGTTCATGAATGGTTCATGAACCTTTTGATGAACTTTAATGGATGGTTCATGAACCGTTCAAGAACAGTTCATGAATTATTCATGATCATTTTGTAGGGGCAGACAAATAAAATTCACTTACTTCTGGCAAATAACACCACAGTCACTGATGACACAGACATTGCAAATGTTTTCAAAGACTTTTTCACCAATATTACCACAAAATTAAAAGAACCAGTGATAGGAAACAACTTTAATAAACTGAAGCAGGAAAATTTCTCTATCCCACCAGTATAAAAAACTTTGTTAAAAATGTTTTGATGCCAAGAAATCTACAGGACTTGATCAAATTGGTCCATGACTCATTAAATCTTCTGCCTCTGTCATTTCAGATAGCATAACATTCATAATCAATTTAAGTACCGCAACCTCGTCTGTCCCCAAAATATGGAAAACTGCAAAAGTAATTCCTAAGAATGATGCTGATAACTACCTACCAATATCAATACAACCAAACTTGTCAAAACTAATTGAAAAACATGTCCATGACTCATTCATGTCATATTTAAGCAAACACTTGCTGCTACACGCTAATCAATCAGGCTTTATACAAAAACATTCATGTGAGACTGCCTTGATCTCCCTAACTGACAAATGGCTTCAAGCACTTGTATTTGTAGATTTCAGGAAAGCTTTTGACATTTTATAAATAATGTTCTTTCTGAACCTCGAACAATTAGATATGGGGTATCACAGGCTCAATTCTAGATCCATTACTATTTATTTTATTTGTTATTGACCTACCACTGTAACTCTGTGTGTGTGTGATTTGGAATTTTAACGTAGCTTTAAAAAAAAATCAGTCATATCGCTATGATGTCTGCAGTGTGACAGTTTATAGTGATGTCTAGCACTGGGACATTATGCTGCACACATGTAGCATGATGTCCCACCCAGTCACATTATCCTGACACCAGGCTGACCAGTCCTAGCATTAACCTCTTAATACTAAGCACCAAGTGAGGCAGCTGTTGGTACCATTTTTGTGAGTCTTTGGTATGACTTGGCTGGGATCAAACCTGTGACAGCCTCCCACATCTGAGGCAGATGATCTTACCACTAGGCCACCGGAGCAGTCAAAATAAATAGTGATGTGAAGAAAGCACAGTTAGATGGTTAACTTCATACTTAAGTGAGAAAACACAACACGTTTATATAAATAATGTTCTGTCTGAACCTGGAAAAGTTATGGTAGATATGGAGTACCACAAGGCTCAATTCTAGATCCATTACTATTTATTTTGAGCGCTATTAATAAAAGTTACATATAACCCTATTTAGACTAATATAATACTGTATGGGGTAATTAAAATGATAAAAACATATCAAAGCTGGCACATCTTCAAAAAAGAGCATTTGGGCTAATATCAATCCAGAAAGAAAGGCAAATTTAGCTGGCAAGATAAAAAAAAATATTACCTATTAAAGACTGAATCCATTTGAGAAATACTAAATTAATGTACAGGCCATCCACTAATAGTGCTCCTGAATATTTACAATCACTAATCCAGTATAGGCTACCTGGCACCACCATCACCACCCCCACACACCTGCAATCCATGTCTATACAAAACAGCATAACATTCCCAAGCTAAATACATGTATGGAAAGTTTTTTTTAAAAAGTTTCCAATACTCTGAACTTTGTTCTGGAATAGTATTCCAGTTATGATTAAAAATGCCCACTCTATGTCCTTCATCCAAACCCAATACATGTATATCCAGTGGCTTCAGAGATGCAGCTAAATTAAAAAAATTCCTTTGTATGAGGGCCTCAAGATAGATTAGTTCTTGACTAATTGTGTTACCCTCTTTAAATAAAGTTATTATTATTATTATTATTATTATTATTATTATTATTATTATTACAGAGGCTAACTTATAATTCTCTAATCAGTATGAGATCCTATTCAGATATGGCACCTCTGTGTGTGGATTAATGTGTGTTTTGGATTTATAATGTAGTTTTAACAATTTTGCAGTCATATCAATACAACATTTGCAGTGTGACAGTTAGTGACATCTAGGACTGCCACATTCTGCCACAGACATGTGGCAGTCACATTATACTGACATCAGGTTGACCAATCCTAACACTAACCTCTTAATAGTGAGCACCTAGCAAGTCAGCTATTTGTACCATGACCTCCTGCATCCAAGGTGGATGCTCTAACTACTAGGTCATTGGAGTGGTCACGTCTGGCTCTTACAATAATAAACTTCTATATGCCTCAGTTTCTATCAAAGGAATCCCAAGTGACTGTGCAATTTAGAGGAGAATTAATTATTGGATTGCATGAAAGTCTATATTCATGAAAAAGTTCCCTCCTTTATTTGGGAATGAGCTGGTGTGGGGAATGGTGCATGCAGGCAATGCAAGGGATACCCTTCCTCACAGACCCCATTTGAGTATCAATAAGGCATGAATTCTAATTCTCTAACCTGTGCGATATTGTTCTCCATGCATACAATGGCATATCCTTTATTTTTTCAACTACCTAAAGGAATTTATCAGTCAGAGGAAAATTAGAGATAGGGAAACAAAAGAACTAATCAAGGAAGATAACCATGAAAATATTAATCCATCATAAAAAGGAATTACAACTTATAACTCATTGACCACTAATATCTTCCCATGGGTAGGAAGATGTGAACAGTTACATCAATGTAGTGATAAAATGTGAAATGTTTGGTGAAAAACATAAAGACTTTTAATAGTAAGAGACAACCCTAAAATCTGAACAAATTCTTACACATCTAAATTTAACTACATTGAAAATAAAGAACTGGGTAACATATGTGGTTTGAGTAGATGTAAAAAAAATATTAATATAACATTATTAATATTAAGGAAACATTATACAAATTTAAAAATGGTAAATTATTTAAAATTAAAGAGGAAAACAATTCAAACAAATGGGGGTTGGGGATGGGGGATAAAACTATTTACAATGATATAATACTTACCTGTTGCTATGCGAACTGACACTTTTCTGTATGGAAAATCCCCCTCCCTCCCAAACTGTATGAGAAAATCAACCATAATAGTGCCTACCATTTCTCCTTGATCTAATGTTTTCAGCCATTTATCAATCACAGATACAAGTTAAGTTGGAAAGGAGTGATTCTAGTGATAGACAGACTGATTATCATGAATAAGAGCATAAGTGTTCAAACAGTTGAGAAAAGAATCATGTACTTGTTTTTCTAGTAATCTGGAGAGACAAGGAAGGATAATGATGGGTCTGAAGTTATTTACATCATATTTTGTTCCTCCTTTATGCAATGGTGTAACCTTGGCAGTTTTCCATGTTTGTGTAAAATGTATCAGACCTAACACTTTCATTTCAAATGAAAGCTATACACTCTACAATTGCAGGTGCAGCTACCTTTAGTAGCCTTGGTCCAATCATATCAAGCCCTGTACCTTTACAATCATCCATTTTTTAAATATATTTCAAAACAAATTCTACTCATTACAAGAATTTCAAACCTTATATTGTTTGGTAGTTTTTTAGCACAAAAATGTTTGAGTTCCAGATGATCAGATGAAGTTCTGGGATCTTTAAGTTTTTCAGCGGTTTGAACCTTGAAAAAAGTTGTTAAAATATTTTAAATGTCAGTTGGATTATCAGTATAACTGCCCTCACGATTGAGGGATAAAATTTCAGTTTTACTCTTACATTTGACTGTACCAAATTCTGTAAGCACTTCCCAGATAGCTTTTGGGTTATTTTGGTTTTCATCCAGCACTTTTTTTTGTAGTTCGCTTGTTTGGCTTGATGTATCATTTCATTAACTTTATTTCTCCCAACTCTATATTCAGTTTGATTTCCTACTGATTTTAGTTGGTCTCTCTGCTTTTTTGCTTCTAAAATACTTGGGGAGATCCAGATGGCTGGTGTTCTTTCTTTATACTGTACATTTTTAAAGGGGCATGTTTGTTCACTATAATGATGAACAGATCTGTCCAAGTATCTAAAACAATCATCAATATCTTCAAAGATTTGGACTGTATTCCATGGAATCTGTAAGTAATGGATTTATGGAAATTATTTCTTTTTATCTGCCATTGCCTTTATGTGTTAGAAAAAATGCAAAGTGGTCACTTATGACAATCTTTGGAACCATTACTTCCAAAACATTTTCTTTTGTATTGGTATAAATAGGATTTATAAGTGTTTTATAGGTAGATGTTACCCTGGTGGGTTCATGTACTAGTTGCTTCATACCTAATGAAGCAGCAAAATTCATCCAATTCACTTTGATTTGCTCATTGAGAAGGTCTCTATTTATATTGCCTAGTTCAAAATAAAACATACCAACCAGTATGTGATGAAGGGTGTCCATAAACAAAACCTACTATGTAGGGTGTAACCTTTTCTGGAGTGATCTGTAGCCAAATTGATTCAATTTCTTGTATTTCTAGGTCTTTCAAGGAGCCCACCACCACTTGCTTTACTATCCTTTTGATAAGGTTTGTCATAGCCATTGATATAAAAGAAATGTTTAGCCTGATTGTCAACATTGTTTCCAAGAGTCCAAAGCAGTAACTTCACTTGATCAATCTTTCAATGAAAACCCTGAATATTTAAATCACCTATGTGTAAACCCTTGCTAGAAACTCCTAAATTCATGAAATTAAAATCAACGCCATTATAGGCACTCAAGAAGACATTAAAAGCATTAAAACTATTACAACTGTCATTACTGTATAAAAAAATAATTTTTCTACAACTGCATTTTCTTTTTTTATAATCATTGCATAAATTTGAACTATCAGTCACATTTGAATATGTACAAGTAGCTGGTAAGTTTCAATATTCAGAACATCTATCAGCAAGGGGATCAAATCTGTTTTGACAAGGAATGCAGGGTGTATATGACAGTCTTTGATAGATAAATTGGTCCTGTGGAGTTGAGATGGCCTCATTATCCTTTTCCTATTCCAAAAATCTAGTGTGAGTTTTTGGCTCTGTGTCCAAAACGACCACATTGATGGCATTGTATTGGCTGTCTGTGCCTGCATTCCTAAGCTGAATGTTTGGTCTCATAACAGTAATCACATCCCAAAGTATACTGACTGTATTGATATGGTTGACCATATTTTCCAATGCTGTTTTGACATACATTGGCTTTTAAAGGGATGGATTTAGTCCATAAGGATGCTATGTATTGGATTTTAATAAAAGAGAGTGTTTCTTATTGGCAAGAGACTGGTAAGCTCTCTTAATAGTTAATGGAGTCCACCAGAAAATGGTGGAGACTGAAATATCAGCTGAATCTTTATTGGAAAGCAAAAGATACTGTGCTTATTTTAAATTCTGAGTGCTGGAAAGTGCTGTATGATACCCAATAATAGAAGAAACTGAGCATTATTTCTCTTTGATAATGAATAGAAGAAAATCAGCCACTGTGCTAATAATCAGTAATCTAGATGTATGTATGACCATCCTGAATTTGAAGATAAACAGGGAAAGTAACAACAATATTTATTTCCTTTCAAGTCTGAATCCTCAGAAAATTTACCGGGTACCTGATGTCATTTAATAAGATTTAGGTGGTTGAATTCACAATGTTTTAAATGTGGCATGGAAACAGGTGGGGCTGTCAATAAATACAAATGCAGACAAAGAAAAAGAGAAAGAATCTGATAACTGTATTAACATCAACAAATAACTGAATCCTATCTGAATACGTTCTACAAATATTCAAACAGGATAATTTGGTGTTCATTTCAGCTCTAATATTCAAGTTTGATCAAAACTCAATTCAGAAATATGACCTTCAGATTGGTAACATGCTCAGCCATTGACATAATTAATATCCACGAATCTTGCTCATTACTGATTTTCTCAAAACTCTTAATGACATAAGCATTATGTCAAGTCTGATAAAATATGATAAAATATGAATCAGAAATGTGCTACAAGAGTGGTAACAAGCTCAGCCAATCATATGCAAGATTATCTCATTAGCTACATGGATCTCATTCATTAACAAAATTGTTGAAGAGCTTAATGTTATAATTATATGATTTAAGTCCGATCTAACTTTGATTGTAAATATGGCCTCCAGCATTGTAACAAGGTTAGCAAATCAATACCAGATCACCTCATCAATATAAATGAATATTAAGCTCATTATTCAACTCTTAATTAGATTCCATAATCCATATTCCAAGTTTAATAGAAACTGGATCAGAAAATTGAATTTCATAGTGATAAGAAGCAATCGTTAACAAATGGGCACACAACAGATGACATATGCTTGACAGGTGCAATATCATAAGTTCACTTGGTCTTACAGCCAATTCGGGTATAAAAAAATAAAAACAGAAGTACTGTCAATTAATGCAATCCCTCATATCATGCATTACACTTACCTAATTTACCTGTCCAAGGAATATTTAAAACAAAGATAATCTGTGATGATATTCAGAATGGTTAGACTCATTAGGCAAACAAAGTATAAATATATTTAGTAAACCACATATTTTGTATCCATATCAAACACCGAATATATGAACAGGCTTGAAAACCCAATTCACACCTGTATCAAACAGACTTTACAGTTATAGTGAAAAGGATTCTCACTTTTACTGTCAAAAGATATGTGAATGGGATCTAAGAACAGCCTTATCACGACCAATGATTGAGTGATAAAAACTTCTTGCAATGACTACATTTGCTGTTCAAGCCACTTTGCCTTTTATGAGCCTTAGCTGATCATAATTTACTGATGTCAACAATACCAAGGCTCATGCAATACTTGGCTTGTTATTTATGATAGCAGCATAAATAAACAAGAGTACTGTTTAAGGTAGACTATACACCCACCAATATTAAACATTCTTTAAAAAAACGTAAATCACATATTTTAATTGGTCAGGTACTGGACCAATTTGAACTGGAAATCAACAGTTGTCTTCCTTGTCACCTAAAAAAACTTGACCAGGTAAAAAATGTGAACTCACGCTATTTTGAAAAACGTCTGATTTTCTTTCACTTTATGTGAACCTGAATCTCTGACCTATTGAATCCAAAAATCAAATGATACCTTTCCAGTCTCAAGTTAAAATTATCCACAAAATTTATGTCATGGTTCATGGCACGGGCTTTTAATTATTTTGTGGAAACTATTGCCCTCCATAGACTCTGTGTGACCTTGACCTCTAAACCCCAATATCAATAGGACTCTTCTGAAGCAAATGCAAGCCATCAACAAATATTAGTCAATGCATATGGTTCAGAATATAAGTATCTTGGTGAAAACTGATTCTTTTTTATAGTCCCTATGACTTTCACCTGATTTATTCCTTATCCATAATGCCTTCTATGTACAAATTTGCATTGGCATACAACAGAGAACAAGCACATATTTAGTTATTATATGAAAATGGAATAGAGAACTAATGGATGGATGGATGAATGCAGTGATAGTCAAGCATACATCATATTTATGATACTTTCTGCCAATGGCCTATGGCATGCATATCCTATGGATTACACATAATACAATGTCTCACTTTTTCTAAATTAGTGCATACATTCTGAGCTTCTACAGTCCCAATGGATGTGATTGAGCTTTCCATCAAAAAGGTATGAAAAAAAGCATATTCTACACATTGAGAACTTTATTTCACATAGTGTGTCTGTGATTTGGATTCTTAACGTAACTTTGTACAACATTTGAAAAAGTTAATTTAATACTTACAGGACAATATCAAGGTCTAAATATGAGCAATAATATCTTTGCCAAAAAAAACAACCTCATTTGTAACCATCAAATACATATCAATTTTTTTTCTTCTATTTACTGCATTTTTCACCATTTATGCAATAAAATCACATTTGATATAACTTTCTGTCCACTGTAAAAAAAAAAATCTTAAAAAATTCATTTAAAATATAAGGGCTTTACCCATTTTCTAAATATGAAGACTAAAATTATAAAATAACCTAAACTTGATTATCATCACTTCTCTCAAAAATATTGAAATTGCTCTGATTCATGCACTTTTAAAAAAAAAATCATTCATTCATTAAGTTCATTATCATTTATTTTCCTCTTTTTTTTGCTATTTGTGTTATAAATCTTAATGCAAATTACTAAATTTCAAGAAACTTGTTACTCATTTTGAGACACTGCTGAACAGTTGTTGTAGGGTTTAACACCATTTTTCAGCATATGATAGGCTATACATAGTGGCCAGTAATAATGGTGGAGAAAGAACCCAGGGAACACCCATGGAAAGAACCACTGACCCACGATAAGCTACTTGCAAGCTTTCTTACATACCCACATTGGCCCAATGTGAGACTCAAACCCACGCAGACAGAGGTGAGATGGGAGTGATCCGTAATGAAGAGCGCTTTAGACCACTCGGGGCCCTTTGTTGAACAGTATATTCATGCCTAAGCATTTTACAAGCAAAATCCAAAACAATGTTTTCAATCCCAATTTAATTTGTAATAATATTTCAGGGGCTTTAGTTTACTTCATTTGTAGATTTAAATTACTTTTCGATAATCTAAGCATTCTTTTTGCTGTCATCTATATAATTTCAGTCAACAGGCATTACAATTATCTTCATGGGTATCTAACTCATCAAAACTTTCCCCCCAAAACTAATACATTTATGTTGATGATGTTTAAGCTATCTGCCAATATTATACAACTTAGGTTGAGAAATTTTAATGATCTGGAAATCCTACCATTTCAATGTATAACTACAATAAAAACATGTGCAGCCTCTGTGTCTTCACACTTTTTATACACTGCAAAGAACCTTGGTGAAAAAAGCATACCAGAGGTGACACTTTTAAAAACCTGGTATTCACCAAACAACTGCATTGATGACTCATGAACCACTTCTCATGTGTACACAGGTATACACTTGGCCACTCTTTGTCATTACCCTCATTTGTATATGAAAAGATAGCGATAGCCATATTGTCAATGTCTGTGATACATGTACATCTGCCTATATCTGGCTAAGTCTTTAACCAGTAGTCTAGAACTATGGCCAAAATTTACCAAAATCTGATAGTCAAGAATTTGATCCACAATTTGTTTCCTTATATTTGATAGTATAAAAGTTCAGCTAAACTAATCTCAAGTCTGGCAATTTTCATGCCCACTGCAATATTTAATTATGCACATCAACAACATGCAGGAGTCACAATTCTGAACAGAAAAGGTTGCTTGAATATCAAAGAGTTGGCTTTCTTAATAGTTATTACACGATATGGATATAACTGCCTCAATACAATGACTGCATCTTCTACATTTCGCAGGAGAGCACTGCTTGGATCATATTGTTAGCAGGATGTATTTTTTTTGGATCCAGCATTTCTCTGGATTCAGCCCGGATTTTATTCAGAATGGGGAATGTCCTTTCAGTGTCTGCATTAGAATTTGGCAATGTTAATCCACAAAGTTTAAATTGTTTCTTTCCTGTGAGTAGATTCAGACTGCTGATTGCCTGCCAGAACTACTCAGGTCTCCCTGGATAGTTTTGTATTTTGACACCTCCCTAATTTTTAACGTAGAAGGCATGAATCTAATTATCATACACCTATCATTTATAAATTCACACAGAAGCTAAACCTGTAATTGTGGTTTAGATTTACATGTACTTTGAGGTAGGCTTGAAAATGGGTCTGCTTGTTTGGTGACTGCCCATCACAGTTAGACTAGTATCGAGATCAAATGATAAAGTTGAGCTGCAAATTAACAGCCTTCTTGGCTTATGTATTTACATATGTCTGTATCTAAATATTGAGATGGTTGAGGGTTGATGAAAAGTATGCTTATTTGTTATAGTACTAGTAAACTTTATTCATGCATAAGACACATTCCGATTCTTTCAGGTGCCTTGTCACAGGAAAAATATTCAAAATAGCGCTTTGCTGTCAAAAATGAATGTAAAAAAAAGAGGGGTTGGTGGCAGTGTTGGTTCAGTATAAAAGCCACCAGTTGTACAAGGAATTAACCTGTTTGGCTGAGTCAAAATCTCACATGCATGTTTTCACAAATAATTTTTAGTTTGTTTTTATTTGCATCTTTAGTGTAAAATTATTCTCATTTTTCTGCAATCGGTCATTGTCAGATGAAAATTCGTCAGATAAACTGTCCAGTGAGACCTCAAAATTGGGATTGTCTTGGTTTAATGTTTTAATGACAGTAAATTCTCCACATGAAGCAAAGACTTGTACATTATAGCATCACAACCTTTGAAGACAAAAACCTCATACATCCCAGGCATTCTGGAATACAATGAAAGTTAGTAACATGTACTTATGACTGGTTGACATCCATGTTTAAAAGGATTCAATCAAGGTTGGTGGTGCACATATCACTATTGTGATGTGGTTGTTAATAGCAAGTGTCAAATGCTGATTCTGCCTACAGATCATGGTCACTGGTCACATTCTACATGATGGTCACTCACAACAGAGCATTTTAATAATAATAATAATAATAATAATAATAATAATAATAATTACTACTATTATTACTACAACTATTATTATTATACAAATAAGATATGATTTCTTATGAACTAAAATATATCAATATGTGAGTAATTTTTGTTCATTTTTATGAGAACTGAGTCTGGAAACATTATATTAACTAGATCTGAAAACTGATTGCTAACAGAAATGGAAGATGATATTTGCTTCAAAATTGACAAATAGTGTCATGGCATGCATAACATTATTAATATTTTATACAGATTCTGTAAACATTACATTTTGTTGTTGTAGTTAATTTGCTTTATGAGTTTGGGTTTCGACATGACATTTTATGTCATTCTTGCCATTGTATTTTGGTTGTTATGATTTTGGGGTTATGGCATTTAGAGATAATCTTGCCCAAAGTACTTTTGATCATATACCGGCTTTAATCTATCTCAACAACTTTAAGCACCAAAGCAGAAAATACATACTGAGAGAATCAATGTTGTTACTTTATGCTGACTGTATTACCTCAAATATAATCAGTAACCATCTTTCTTCCCTTAGGAATTAATTTTTTGCTCAAACACAGTATGATTCACCTTAAAAAATTTCAAACAGTGAAACCAACTGACCAAATGTCAGCATGCGACTTGATCAGTGGGTGAAATTAGCAACTACATTGTTTGGCTCTGCCTAAGTCACATGATCAATGGCAGTATTAGTGCAAATATGCTCAACTGTAACCAAAATGTAACAACAAAAAATTTACAATAATTTTGTCTATGCAGGAGATTTAAGTGAGCATTAGGAGAGATGGGAGACCCACCCCCCAACCTTTGAATAAAAACCCTGTACAGGAGGTTCACATGTATGCTGTCTGTCTTACAATCATGATCATCCAGTTCAAAATCAGTTCATGACAGTAACTGTATTATGCAGTTCTTAACTAAGGCATGAATGGCAGAAACAAACTAATTAAAATATGTAAACTATCCATCCATTATTGTATCAATGTTTACTAGATGGCAGGTGGGTGAGGGTTGTATTTGTGCTACTAAAAAGAAAAGTTAATGCTTTACAATGCATACTTGGTTTACCCTCAACCTACACAGTCCAGAACTTTAATCAAATTTTGACTAAGCACTAGTAACCCAAGACAATAACCAAAATATGGCCAAGCCTCAAAAGTTCAGCTCATGACAGATGCTTCGCTTTATAGCATTGTTGTGCAGCTATGTTACAATTTCCTTAATAGTGTTGGAAAGAATATAGTGCTAATTGAAATCCTCCCATGATAATGAACCTCATTATATCACAATTCTGAATATAACACTACTATGACACCATAATCAAAATAATACCAAGAAATAATAATATGGGTTAACAGAAAATATGGAGAAATTTGGTCTTATATCTTCATCTACTTTTCAAAACACCATTATTGAACAAATGTTTACGGTGCCCAGTATACTACAATTACACTATGATATGAAGTTCTCTATTGTTATGACTCTATGGTCATAAACTATGTAAGAAAAAGCAGAAAAAAAATAATTTCAATATTAAACTTATAAACTTCAATGAAAATGAAGTGTATCCCAAAAAATGAGTTATGTTCAAGCCCAATAAATTTAAGTTTCAAATAAATTTAAGAACTGGAAATGGACTCAGGTTCACCAAGAATTGTGACATCAAAATGACTTTGTCCGAAACTACTCTGAATAATTCTCAATAGTTCCATCATAACTTTATAGTCCAAAAATTGAGTGATTTCTAATTCGACTGAACAGTCCAAACAAATGTTTTTCCCCTCAAATAATATCTAAGTACAATGCAAAACACGTCTGCAGACTTGATGTTACAACAGGAGCACATGAAATAAGGATGACTACAAAGTAGGAATCAATCTTATTGCTCAGTTCTCTCCTTATAAACACATGCAAGAGTCTATTACAACTCTAACTGTTAATATACTATACATGATGGCACCTCAGTATTACCGCTAAACCTTGATATTTTTTCCAGTGGTACATATACTACGGTACTTTATTATTTTACAAGTACAACAGTAAATTCCTTCAGTAATGAATAAACGGAAATTCTCAAAGAATCTTGTTACAAATTAAATGATATTAACATCATGTTTACTTTATGCATGATAAAATAGTTTAAATAACTTTCTTTTTAAAAAAAATGGTTGTGACTAAAAAATTAATGCTGAATAAATATAACAAACATATTTTTTCTTGCATATCCATCTAATCTTACTTGGCTGATCTGGCATGCAACACAAATGTTCAATTTGTCATTACTTATCACATGCCTAAAATATCTATCACAAACCCAGCCTGGAACTACTATTACAATTGGAAACATTAATTAACAGCCAACTTATAATAAAATATCTGGAATGATTTATTACTATACATTTCTGATTATTCAGAATGCCAAAATACATTTGGATCTTGAGGAAATTTAGTTATATTTGGTGAATATGACTGCTTTTGACACTGGGGATAATAGGAGAGTATTGTAATGGTGATAAGCAGTTTATATGCATTTCAAGGTATCAAAGCTGAGAAATTAAAACTGGTTATAGTGGACAACAATATCTTGGAAAGAATGCTTGACAAGTTCTCAGATGAAGCTTGTGTGCAATTTAGTAACCTTGAAGTCATGTTTGAATATGTGAGAGAGAGAGAGAGAGAGAGAGAGAGAGAGAGAGAGAGAGAGAGAGAGAGAGAGTGAGTGTATTAAATTTTTTAAAAATCCAGTCAAAATATGAAAGACTTAAGAAGGGGTCTTGCCAATAGTCAAAGCATGTTTAGAAATGATCATGTTTGGAGAAAACATAACCCAATGTTTATTTCCCAAAATATATTCCACGATCCATTTCAGCTTCTAAGTTTCAAAAATATGGCCTACAGAATAGTATCTTTTAAGGGGCAAGTTTAGGTACATGGACTTACAATCTGTGTATTAAAGTTGCTGAGAAATCAAATCTGTTTAGAAAATCTGATGATAATACTGACCAACATTTGCCACATAAAGGAAGACATAACAAAGAGCAGCAGCTGTTTTGATTGTGATGCAAATTAGGAAGACAATCTCTTGTTAAAAATATTGTTGTTGAGACTTTTAAATACTGGTACATATGCTGGAAATTGCATGTTTCTTTACATTTTAATGTCTTGCTATCATTTAAGTTGAAAATAAAGAGATGAAAACAGAACAATTTTACTAAGAATAATCTTGGGAATATTTGTTCATTATCAAATCAGTGAAGCTGTGACTATATCTGACATTCCTAAACTTTGAAATCTACCAGTTTGCTGTCTAAATCGCTAAATCATAAAAATTGGATAAAATTATCAAAAATCTTATTTTCCTAAATCAGTATCAAAGCCTCTGTTTACTTGCTGAAGCCTTCATTGTTGTAAGTCTAATGATCCAAAATCAAGAAAGTGCTGAACAAAATCAACAGCCTCCAATTTCATGAGTTGAGAATCTGAACCATGTAAATAGCAAGTTAATAAATCTTAACAGTAGCTATGTGATATGACAGTAACAGCCATTTACCTCATTGACTGTTGTTTCTAAATATGTTTTTCCCCCCAAATGTGGTGCTATGAAAAGAACTCAAAATGGCAGGTTTTTTATTTAAAAAATCCAAATGCATTTCAGTGCAGATGGAGCAGAGATGTCAAAACACTCTTACATGCAAATCAGATGAAACATTCCAATTGCACTTCCAAGACAAGGGAACAGAGAAGAGGCATCCAAAAATACTTACAATAAGCTAAAGGGTTAAATAGTGGATTAAAGGTTCATTAAAAATTTACATATTAATAAATTAAAAAAACTATTTTGAATTAGTGCATCTTATACCTTAACCATGATTTTCCCTTAAAAGATTAGAGAGAAAGTGACCAACCTGATCTAAGCCACATTCCTGAAGGTCTTCTTCATCATCTGGAAAGTCTTTAAAAGAGACTGAGGTCTGTCTGGTTATTTCCTTCTGATGGAAACCAGTTCCACTGCCAACACATGAAGGTTTCTTTTAAAAATAATTGACTTTCAATTCCAAAGACAGTCATGAAACAGAGGCAATGTCAAACTAAAAACCTAGGACATCGTATTAGACATCATATTCAATTAGTGCACTCTCTGACTAAAAACTGTTACTTATAGTTGAAATTCTGAATACATTACAATTTGAAATGATGCAGTTTTAAGGTGATAAACAATTAATCTTTTTAATACTTAAGGCATTGTTCAGAATTACAAATAGAACTATTGTCACATGGTGTGTCAGCTTATCTGAGTCAACTGTTCATTTAATAATGACTTCAACTGAAATACATAGACCCTTATCTGCCAGGACATATTTGTATAGCAGATCTGGGTCTAAGTCAAGTAGTACTACATAAAGAAAAGGTATGAAAAACATCAAGGCAGCACTGTCAACAAAATATATGAAGCTACGGCTGAAATTAAAAAAGAAAACAAAAAACAAAAACAAGAAAATTTTATTATCATCCTCCAAGTATTATTTGGGAACCTGAGCAAATTACTGGAAATACCTTTTAATTAGTTGCTACATATTTTTGAGTTAGTATGTCAGCTTGTTGTCAATTAATAATTAGTTTTTAAAATCTTTTAAGTGGAATAAAATGGTGACGCTGCGTGAAATTCTCTAGTAGTACATGGCAGCCAGTATAAATGGTGGAGGAAGACCCCAGGAACAGCCCAGAAAGAACCTCCAACCCATGAGAAGCTACAGGCAAGCTTTCTCACATACCCACATTGGCCAAGCCCTGAGACTCAAACCCACACAGAGATGAGATGGCAGTGATCCATAACAGTGAACACTTTATACCATTCAGGGCCACCAGTTAATCATGGAAGGAAAACTACAGGCAAACTTTCTTACATACCCACATTGGCCATGCCCGAGACTCAAACCACACAGATAGAGGTGAGATGGCAGTCATCTGTAACAGTAAGCAGTTCAGACCATTCAGGGCCTCCAGTTAATTGTGGAAGGATAATACTAACATTAAAGCTTCAGTAATTCAGAACTTATTGGAATCTAATCCATTTTCAAAACCTGTTGTTTTAATCTAAAAAGAAAATATACTTGTAAGTAAGATGTAGGATAATAAACAATCTTACTGATTTAGATGCCAATATACTGATAAAATCTTTGAAACATACAGATTTTATATCCTTGTTCTGTCATATGTTTGTGTAAACAAGATTGTAACTGCTTGATAGAAGACATTAAAACGCATGAAAATGAACTCTAACATTTCTTAGAGGCTGTTTGTATTAACATATTTTCAGATGTAGCACCAAGTAGTACTTTCAATACCTTGCGTTATTAACATCTGTATGTGCAGAACTGTTCTTGCCATGTTTCTTATCTCGAACACTGCTTAAGCTAGTAATGGAATCAATTTCCTCTTTTCCCTGACTGGTGTCATGCAAAGAATTCCCGATGGAAGTTTTCGGTTGCGATGGATCACTGGAATATTTTTCATGTGAGTTATGCTCAAAAGTCTGAGGATGAAAATATACAAATTTTCCACTAGATTTGTGTTGAGGAAGGGGTGTGCTGGAAAATCTTGGACCACACCAAGAATTTTCTATGATATTTGTGGGAAGACTAGGATAATTTTCTGAAGTATGAGAATCCCCAGCAGTACCACCAGAGGACCCTGATGGCTCTGAATGGGTTCCTGTGGGGATGATTTTGCTTCCCTCTACTGCTGATTGAAAGCTGAAACTTCGACTCCTTGCAATATGGACCTCCTCCACAGACCGAGTTTCATTATCGATAGCAGCAGTGTAACTTCTCCTTCTGAGTTTAGCTCCTTCAAGATCACAGCTTTCATTTATATTTTCCATCTCAACGGGAATATCCATATCATCACTGTCCATATAACCAGGATTTAAAGATGTGTCATGGTCTGTGGTATTGCATTCATTGCTATGAAAGGTAGGACTCTCATTTTCACAATTCTGATACTGAAATGAAACAATGTCATGTTTGTGAACTTTGCCAAAGTTTAACCTTTGTCCCAAACTACCCTGTTCTATGACTCCACTTGAAGTTGAGCTGGATGCATCAAAGTTCAGACTGAAATGAGCTTTAGCCATTGGAGATGTAAAATACTTGATTCTGTTCCTTCTGTGAAGAGGAACTGAGTGAATTCCAAGGGATGAATCATGAAGGCAATTGGCTAAACTAGATTTCTTGGACCCATCCTGCATTAATGAGTCATGAATAGACCAACAGTACCTCTGGGCATCATCTAATGCAAGTGCTTCTGAAAACATAAAGTTAAACTGAATGAGCTTTTTGATTCATTCAGTTATTTGTAATACAGTGATTTGTCAGTCAACTGGCACTAATTATGCCTCTTATCATACCAAACAATATAGTTCTATAAACCTTCCCATGTGAAAAAACATTCAATGTAACTTTCATAAAAGTAAACAAATTAGTTGTCAGCCTCAAACTTTTGTCACTAATTTTTAAAAAATATGTGTTCATGGAACATTATAGACCACCCGTATGCATTTAGAAAAAGGTAGAACTCTATGACATACCACTACATAACTGTTGTCGAGTATAACAAATAGCCCTTTTCATAAATGTGGTTACTGAACATGCATCCCTTGGAATATCATTTGCATGTTATTCTGAAATTTGTTCATAGCAAACAAATCATAATTGGAGCAACGTGTTAACTGTGACACTTGTTTATTCGACATTGCTAGATGAACTGTTTTCGACAAATGTTTGAAGAGGATATATATATAGCTGGGCATACAGCCATATCTGAGAAGCCACACCAACATGCCTTATGAACTTGACCTTAGACCTTTTGAAACATTACTTTTAACAATCTCCCAAGTTTGCTGGTAAATTTATGAATGATATCAGGTTAAAACACACAGAAATAAGCTAATTTAAAAGTGTTAAATAAAGGAAGAGACAGTAAATAATGAACAGTTAAATGATTGGTAAAGATGAAGGCTGTTTGAACTTACATGACATATTATGCAGCATTGAAGAGAGCTATGGAAGATCGTATGTGCATGTAAGAAACCATAATCAATGCCCTATTTGGCATAGCAATTACTCTTCTGCATTTCAGTAAGATAAAACTGATATTCACTTCTAAAATGATATTTCTCTCCTTTTTTATTATTACTTAGCAAAAACACACAGCCGAAAGAATATGCTAACTAGGTACTAAAGCCATCTTATTTTCAAAGAAAATGACATCCCTTATTAATACAAGTCCAAGTCCTGATTACCTATTAGAGAAGAATTCTCAGTATTATCCTCTCTGTGCTGACCAAATTCACAGGACTGATGCACATTTACTGGCAGAAATGAAGGCCTTCCTTTCTGAAACATAAAAACAGTCCTCATCTGAGTAATGATCTAAAACTGAACTGATTAGTCCATTTAGTATGGTGTAATTAAAAAAAACCATAAAATGCTAAAGTATGCTATTGTATAGCTTTTACTGACATTTTCCTCCAATAATTTCATTTATAAGTTATTGTTTTGAGGTAATAAAGACATATATAAATGAAATAGGTTACCATTTTCATTTTTGCAAAGTAAAACCTTGCAGATGCAAAATTTAGTGCTAATAGGCAAGTTTGATAGTCTCTGTTAAGTTTTACAACAGCAATTTGTCATCATTTGTGTGGTGTCATTCTCTGACTAGTTCTATATATACTATTTAATCTGGAGTCAAATTTTAAATTTTATTATGAACTGCAATAGAATAAAAGAACCAGTCTGTGATACATCAAACAGATGGGAGACTGTCAAGGAAAACCTCTCAGAGACTGTCAAACACTGTTTAGTCATGCCAAATCGATCATCTTGCTTTATTGGTGTGGTCAGTCTCAGATTAACATCATTTGACAGACCCCCATTTGTCTAAATAAAAGTAAATATATTTTATTTCTGTATGATTCCCATGAAGTATATACATGTTTTACTTTTTAAGTTTGTGTTTTTAATTTAATTTTGAATTTTGATTTGGGTTTACACACCGCCCTACTCTAGTGTTTATTTTTCCTCCCTTACCTAAGCTGGTTCGGGAGTTGATTTATTTTCAGTGATCCTTGCCAAAGGATCTATATTGTCCAATGTGTGCTATGTGTTATTTGCTATGTGTTTGTGTGCTATGCCCAATGTATTTGTATGGACTGGCATTTTGTATAAAATTTTCCTTTCAGTTGTTATTTTTTTTATTGATGCTTGAAGCATTTTAGTGCAGAGAAAGTGTTGAAGATGGTTGTTATCCACTACAAGGACCTCCTTTTAGCTGTGCTGAAAAAAAAACAACCTGAAGTTATTACTTTAAAAATAGAAAACAGAAACCGATGTACCCTTTATTTATTATTCAAATATAAACAAATTTTTTTGTGGACAAATGATGTTATTGGCCATTTTGACTAATCTTTTTAATCCTAGTTCCATTTATCATGATACAATAAAGCCTTGTTCGTCCATACTCTGTTAAATTGGATTCCTTGTGTTTCTGGACACATGGGGTGGGAATTATCTAGTTCTAGATTAAAGGGGTTGCACTGTAAATGCTTTGCTAATGATTTATTTTTTAAACCGTAAAAGAAAAAGAACAGCTGTGTTTACTTTATGTTTCAATGACAAAAACTCCAGGGGATTAATATAACAGCCTGATACAGAAAAAACATTAATTATCAAACCTATATGGAGACACAAAATATGTTCAAATAATTTGACATCCAAACAATTAATAATGTCATAGAGAAAAATAGTTGTGTCCAGAATGACATCCAGATCAATTAATAAGTCCAGATAATGAGCATCTGGATGATCAATATTATATTGTACATGCCTCAGAAACCCAGTTATAGTCCAGAACTCATCTAAAGCCCAGACCCTCTGGTCAAAAAATATTCTGAGTAAATAAATGTTACTCCTGACATGAAAATATCATTTAGAATTAACAAATGCAGTTCTGATTGGTCAGATTATTTACAAGTGAAATGTGTGGTCAGATAAAATTGTATAATAGAGAGGGCCTAGTGTTTTTGTTTCCTTTGACCTGTATGTTCAGGTAAATGATGACAGGTAGGTCAAATAGTATCAAATTACCAAATGGATGTGTTACATCATTTGATAAGACAGCAAGACTTTCAACATGTTTTGTTCACATTGTCTTTGGAATGGGTGAATATATTTACTGAAAGAGAGAGCTGCAGTAATGCAGCTCATAAAGTCCAAGGGTTATGGGTTTGATAGCCACTCATGCCAATATGGCTCAGCTGCATTGGTGTGTCCATGGGAAATGCACATAACTGATTTCGTTGGCATTATATAGTGAAAAATGTGTCAAAAGTGCCATTAAAACCAACAAAATACAAAACAAACTTTATTGAAAGGCTCCAACCTAGTCAGTAGGACACTCAAATATGAAGCTAACCTATATGATATTTTATTTTATTGTAATTCTTACCAAAACACCTAGTACTGATTGTCTCTTCTTAAGTCTTGACTTTAAGATTGCAATTTCATGAGAAATCTTCTCCGTCAGGTGCTCAGAAGATTCAGATAAGGGACTGGAAATGCTCTGGGGAAAATAAAATCATCCTAATATAACATGAAAACCTATCAAAAACTGAAAGTCAAAATTTGAATTCATTACTCAGCATTCTTTTTTTGTTTATAAGGTATGGTTGAACTATTAATGTATATACAGTTTTTCCTTAGTTTAATGTCTTTCATTATAACATAATTAAAGAAAATAATGACGCTCATGACAAAAATCATTTTTAAAAAAATATATATTTTCAATCATCTCTCAGCTGTAAAAATAACAGTAAAGCCAAAGTATTTTTGGGGGGTCTATCAAATATATGACAATATGGTTTAAAAGAAAACAAAAAAAAATTTAGCAGCATATTTGTATTTCCTTTAAAGAACATTGGTATTTGACGAAACTAGCTGTGCAAGTACCGTAACGTAACAATTATAATTTCCATAAAAGCCATTATTCTCCACACACCTCTGATACACGTAAAGACATTCTGTGAAATCTGAATAATTCTTGCACAATACTACAATTTGGTACATAATGTGCTTGCTAGTTATGGATCACAACTACCAAATAATAACAAGGCACAGCTGTACATGCTTGTGAACCTGAAGGTATATTCGACACCAAGAATTGATATAGTTTATTCTCCTCTTAAACATATCTATTTGTTGCTGTTATATTGTAATGAACATTACCTCCATTACGAATTTAGAATGTAATTACTATGCATCATTTCCTAAATGAGAGGTGTGCTTTATGTACGGTAGTGTTGTTCCGATTATCGATTATAATTGATCATCAGTTGGTTGAGCAAATCAAGAAGATAATCGATTGTGAAACTCCATAATCGATTGTGTGCAAAGGGAGACTACTTTTATGTGTACGCAAAGCACAAAGGTTAGTAAAACTCCCAGCTACTAAATTTGACCTGAAATTTATTATTCCCTTCACAACTACAAATAAAAAAACTTATGATTCATAATTAGGAATATATAGTTATTATTACATGGTCAAGTTGTTAAATTGTTGAGTTAATAAACTGAAACACATTTTGTTGATTTGTTTCAGTTAAATTGCAAATCTTTTGTAGTATTTTGTTACGTGCTTAGGCTCGAATAAGCAGCAACACAGAAGGAGTGAAAACTAACAAGCTTGTATAAATTGAACAATGAATTTTATTAAGTACAATTATTTTCATAAAATAAATAAACTTACGGTTTTAGAGAATCAAATCCAACATTAATCCAATATAGAATTCATAATAATAATCCACTAATGGAATTGTAAGAGTCCTGATAAATAAATGTTCTAATAGTTCCAGGTTCGAATCTTGACGATGTAATCCAAAATGGCTGACAATGTCACGTGATGCAGTTCTTGTTTAATTTATCATCCAAATGAATTATGAGCACATGTTTTCTCCTCCAAATAGATAATAAATCCTCTTTCTTCAATGAATTGACACAAAGTCCAGAATAAAATAATTATTATTAACACTCAAACATGAATTACACAACTGTTAATTTTAAAGCCTAAAATTCTACTGAATCTCTCTTCCAGTACAATGATTTAAATACCTGTTTTTAATATGTAAACAAGGGATCACGTGATTTTCTAGAAATTGATAGAAGGTCAGAGGAAGAGTCTACCTTCACCAAGTCACGTATTAATGGAATGATCTAGATATTTCCTACCCCCAAGAACTAAAAATAAAAAGTTGTCCTTGAAATTAACCAACAGTTTTTGATGCTTGTTGACAATGTCTAAAGCAGGGTTAGATAAAGAGGTAACCAAGCCAAGGTCAGCCTGTTTACAACTAGAATCTAGGTCAGCCTGAATTTTCTAGAAAGAATCTCCCAATTAATGAATATTTAACCCTAAATGACAAATTTGGATTTAACAATAATAAAAAAAAAATTAAATCCAATAGCCGTAACAATTTATAAACAATGATAAACATGAAAATCATGTCCTTCTATACTTTAAATTATAGACACATCACATATGAATGAAAGAATTTCGGGGGATTGTAGCAGTATTTCAGTTACATATGACTGATCAGCCATAAAAAAATGCATTCATTTAACAAAGTTGTAGAACAAAAGTAACACACAATGTAATATTATTGTCAAGTTAAAGAATACATGTCATTAAAAGAGATTACTCCTGTACATTTATAAACATATTGAACTCTTGATCAAAGATATAACAAAAATTTTAATTTGCTCTTAGTAACTGATTATAATCGATGATCAGTTGGTTAAGGGGAACTGATTATCGATTATGAATTTCTGACCGATTCCCATCACTAATGTAATGTAATATGTATAATGTACTTATCTCGGAAACATCTTTCAGCATTCAACAAGTGAATATTGTTACCTGCATTGTGCATTGGAACACACTGACTCGCAATGTTTTGACACCATGTGATAAACAGATTCAGTATGTATTGTTACCTTATATGATTATTTCGTGCTTATATTTTACATGTTAGTCATAGCAGTGTAATGAAATGATCTTGTATCATGTATAATTCCACCAGGACATGTTCAATTCATTCCATAATTCCAATGTTTTGATGTGCACTTGCTGCCAAAATATGTAGTAATCTGCCATTTGCACTCTTTTAGTCAGTAAGTGCTAGGGAATCTGATTGGCTTTTGGTCACATGACCTTTTCCTATAAATAGTACCACATACATGTAACATAGAACTTCACCATTATCTTGTCCAGCATTTGGAGCAGACAGAAGTAGAGCATTGGGTGACATTGTACTCATTTCATCTTTTCCATAATGTCTCAAGCTATGTTGGATAAACATACTCAAGTTGCAATGGTTAGTTCTAATGAAATTTGATATACTTGCTTGGCATTATGGGGAATTCTATAATTTATTTATTATTCAGGAAGTGACATCTGCTACCATATTGGTTGATATAATTTCACCTTCGGTGAATCATCACAGCGATTAACCTATGTAAGTAATAGTGAGAGATCGTTACGATATATATAATCCTGGGAAATATACAAATTGTTCCTTCAGGAGCTGATATATAAGTATATCCATGTTAAGTCGCTACTAAACTGTAACTCTTCACCTTTGTAAAAGGTGAATTCCTGTTACACTTTCACCTTTGATAATCACCACCTTCAACACCTGAAGGTTAATACTTCAACAACACCTTTTTGACCACCACAATTTAAACAACTCTTTCTTGTACATGAATTCTATTAAAAATATATTCTTAAATCCAATCAGAGAGAGGTGGAGAAGGTGCAATTATATTTGAAGCTCCATCACCCCTTCCCTAAGGGAATTGATCACCTTTGTTTCCCCGTGATTCTCTGGTTTACATAGGTCTGTTATTAAACCTTAAATGTTTAGGTAAAAGTAACTGTATTGACATTCAGTAATTGAATGTTCACCTGCTCTTGTACTTAAGATAATTTACTTTTGATATTGATTCTATATGGTCTTGTTTTATTCTTTCTAATCAAAAGCTAGACAGGAGGACCCAAAAATATTGTAGCCTGGATTTGGCGTTACAATATTGCTTCATTGCTGCCAGTTCATGTATGAGTCTTGTGATAGGAAGATTCAATGTTTGACCCATTTATCCAACACTCACTTTGACAATGTTACCAAGTTATGATTTATACAGGACAAATGAGCCTAGGTTGGACATTATTCTCAAATGCTAAAGAAAACCTAATTTTAGCAATAATATATCCTGATACAAGGGTGTGTTCATCTTTTAAAAAAATCTGGGCTGGGGGTCATAACTAAGGTTCAATTTAACACTCTGTCTCACCAGCCTACTTTTCCATAAAGTAACCTAAATCCATCTCACCTCCAGAACTTAAATATTGTTAGTATCAACAACCATATTTGATGGTGGATATGTATCCTTTGTACAAATTTGAATGTCCTTCATGTCAAATTATACTGAACAGAATTTGATCAGTCATTTAAAAGGTTTTTATTTTTTAGAAATGGCTGCCCTATTTTTTGATGCCATATTGGCATAATTTGTACTACTGAAAAACTATATGCTAGCCTGCATTCAGTTGAATATTGTCAAATTCTGTCTAGCATTTTTTAGTAGAGGTTATTTAAAGTTGTTTTTTTCTTTCTTTATATTTAGCAAAAGCAGTCATACTTATGTCAGATCAGCATCTTCTGTATGAATCTAAATGATCTTCATGCCAGAATGTTGAGTGGTTCTGAAAAGCAGTCATTAAATGTTTTTCATTTGTTAGTAATGGTGGCAATATCTTAAGTCAGATAAGTACCATTTGTATAAAATTTTAAAAACATTATGCAAGAATGCATTGTCAAATTCTGAAAATTGGATTTTGAGGATTTTAAAGGCTGTCTAATTTTAGCAAAAGTGGACATAACTATGGTGACTTTATAAAAACTTGAATGGCTTTCATGCCAGGATGCATTCTGTCAAATTTGATTAAATTCTGTTGTTTTTTTTTTTAAAAGTCATTTCAAGGTTTTCTATATTTAATCAAAGCTGTACTATTTGCTAGCATTTCAGCATCACTTGTATCAGCCTTAATGCCAGAATGATTTGTCAAATTTACTCAAATTCTCTAAAAAAGATTTTTAAAAAAATCATTTAAATCTGTTACTGTTTAACCCGTTTTATCCTGTTTACCAATTTCAACTGCAGTTCCTGATTACTGAGAAGCCATTCAAAATACATTGTGGTAAAATGGAGTTTCATACAGGAGCAGCAGCATAAATTGTGATCTTCACCATATTTACTAAAAATGTTGCAACATTGTTATATCTCTTTTAAAGTATATAAAATTATAAAATGTAATAAAATTTGCAACACTTGGATATATTCTTTGTTATCATTTATCAATGTACATGCTCACAACTGTATTTGGAAATATGACTTGAAAGAAAGAATTAAAAAAAAAAAAAACCTTATCATAATGTTCAGTGAATCTTTTGTTCATGAAGATGAATGAAATGCTCCAAACAGTATGTGAATAAAATAAAGATAATTCTATTTCTAGTAATTTGGTCAAAAATTAGAAGTTTCTAGCTCTGTTAGTTCAAATGTTATAATAATTTTACTAAAATTGGGCAACAAAACACCTGGAACAATTTGTTTACTTCGCAATCTAGAACATGTACTTCAGTGCAGTTTCTCACGAAGGTAATTAATCAGAACACTATGTCAGTAATAACAATATTCTATCAATTTAAATCGTGACTGCAATCAAGGTGAAAACTCATCATGGACCCATTCCTTTTAAAACCCTTCAAAGTCAGCTTCATTCTCTGAATCACTGTCAAAAAGTGCATGAAGCAATGGATCACCTCTTTTATCAATTCTAACCCATCATTTAAGTCAATATTATCATCAGAATCATCCACATTGTCAACTTCAATGTCGCTACCCTCACTGTCTACATCCATGTTTACATCTGAGTTATTGTCCATCAATTTAACTATCGATTTTCAAGCCAACAATTTCTTTTCCAACCACATTTTTAAAAAAATATTTCACTGTCCATGTGTGCTTTAACTATTTCCTGTGTTGGTGAAGAAGTACACAAATATTTGCAATGTAGAACACCTGTTTTTATACACTATACATATACATAGTAGAGTATGACCTCAGTCACATTCAGGATAAAATGGGATACTAAGATTGCAAGGATTTTCAGGATAAAATGGGTTAAAGTAATAGTGGACATCATTTTACAAGCTAATAATGTTAAAATGTTCATAGCCACATTTGTTTGAATATGGGTCAGTTGTGTTTGAGAAGTTTAACAAAAGTAAAAATTATCCAAACAACAAATAATATAAGCTCACTAGAAGTTCAAGAAGTTTAGGTCAAGTGAGCAAAACATTCAAAATGTCCTGCCATTTGCTAACACCATCATTGTCAACTAAAGTTTCTTACATCAGAAATTTGAGTGGAGACTCAAGTTGGAAAATTAGATCATCAAATAAACTAATATGTAACTTAGATATGCATTTTAAGATATGCTTTTCAGATATGTACATGTATTCCAAAGAATTCGAACATTTGTGTAAATGATATTTTGTAGATTTGTCTCTAAATAAACCAATTAGCATAGCAGCTAAGTCTATTCTAAGTGAAACAACTCTTTAGTTTATATTATAGCTGATATCCAACAGGTTATACCCCTTATAGGTTGAGAAGATTCTGTTGAAAGACATTTTCTTCTGTGAGGCAGAATTGAACCAATTGCCTTTCATGTAAAGTTGCCATCAGATTTAAAAGAAATATAAACTGATGCATTATTTTAGCATTGCATGATTTTAAAAAAAAAGGTAAAGAAATTTAGTTTGATAAAATGCAATGATTATTCAGATACTGAAACAGATCTTCTGTTTCCAGCCACTAATTATTTCCCCTGTTTGAAATAAGCCAACATACTGAATGTGAGCTAAAAGAGAAACTCGGAGATAAATAATAATGGATGTCTTATTTCTTGGCAGATTGACAAAATCACAATTGATAATTGAAAGTTTTTTTGTTTCCTGTCACAATGACCTTAAACTTTGACCAAATTGAACCTAAAATCAATAGGATTCTTTCTTTCCCCAAGTGTAAACCACCCAAAAAGCTTGATCCTGGTCTGTAATGAAGAACTAGTGTTATTGTTTGGAAACCTCTTTTCTTCTTTGAATTAGAATGCTCTTGACCACTGACCTGTTGACCCCTAAAGCCTTGTTTCATACCCTTGTGCAAGCCATCCACAAAGATTAGTCTGGGTACGTGATTATTACTCTTCGTATTGTGTGGAAACCATATTTTCCCCTTCAATCAGCAAACTTGTCCTTTGACCTTAACATTAACAGGCTTTTTTCTTACCCCATATTCAAGCCATACTCAAAGTGTGGTAATTGTAGATGCTTTGAGAGCTCTAGTTCTTCGGTGGAAACCTATTTTTTTTTCTTTCAGTCAGTGACAGTAATCTCTGACCCCACAAAACGATAGGCTTCTTCATTACCCATGTGCAATATCATAATATATACTGTCATATGACATGCATATATAACATTTGAGTCTGAGCATTGGATTTTGCTCCAAAACCAATTGCAAAATGTAAAGTCATTATTATATTGTAAAGTCATTTTTGACTGCTTGAGAATAAAACTTAATTTAAGTTAAGTAAACTCAAACTTAAGCTCAAATGTTTTTTTTATCTCCAGGTCTGATATATGAAAATAATTTTCTGATTAATATATCTTTGTACAAACCTGATCTTCTATGCATTCATTTTCTATATCTCTCTGGACAAGTCTCCACAGGTCCCTCAAATCAGTCTCATGGATCAACCTTCTATAAATGGCACTCTCCTGCAATATGAAAATAGAATGATATTAACAGAGTTTCTTTCTTACATTTTCAGGGTGTTTGGGCTCTGATTTCATGAACAAAATAAGGTCTAGCCCTTTTAAGTCAAGAATAAGATAGAAGCATTGCTGTAAAATGTGATCTCAATCTCAAGGTGAAAAAGTTGAGTATGCATGTTACAGAATGATCTGTCTTAGCTTTACAAAGTATGAAAAAAATCATCAAATCTTTACCAAACATTTCCATAATTGTGACCCTGACCCAAAATTCTAAATAGAAAATGAGTGTGTCTCAGAGTGAACTGTTCAGTTTCATTATGACTCATCCCAAATATGATCAAAACTATCAAAAGATTTAGGAAAATATAAGCAAATGAAACACTGTTCAACCAAAACCCTGATGCAAATTGTATAAAAGACCATGACACTGACCTCATGATCAAATGGGTAAGCAAGCATGTCACAAACTGGACAATCATGGCTTCAGAATTATTCATGCCATGTATGATGAGAACCCATCAATAGGTTTACAAAATAGATACAAATGATACTTTAACCAAACATTAGAAAACTGTTTCAATATCATGTTTCTGCCACCATAAAAGTGACTTCTGCATCTCTCTAGTTTCCACTATGTTGTCTTGAAAAAAAGTAAGGTTCATATCCAAAGTTATGTGCCAATATAGTAAATAGTTAACCACTATTCATTCTTTAAAAAAACACACAACGTATGAAATTACGATCCTTTGCATTAAGAAAATTTGGAGTATGCCCTGAGGATTATAAATTGCATTAGACCAGTTTGGACTTAGTTTAATCATGAGTCCAACACATCCTAAGGTGGGAGATTACCTTTCAAAGGCTGGCATTTTTCATCTAGTTCCAAAAACTATTCTAAGCAAAATTTGAGCTCATACTGTAAAGCTGGCATATATTATCTATCTATCTATCTATCTATCTATCTATCTATCTATCTATCTATCTATCTATTCTATTCTATCTATCTATCTATCTATCTATTTATCTATCCCTTAGTCTTGCCGACCGTTGGGGCACCACTGATGACCTGACAACCAGCTTCCTCCATTCCAATCTGTTCTCTGCTACTCTCACTGTGTCACTCAGCTTCAGTCCTGTCCATTCTGAGATGTTATCCTCCCATCTTTTCCTCTGTCTGCCTCTCTTTCACCCTCCCTGCACAGTACCTTGCATGATTGTCTTAGCAAGCCCTGTTGATTGTGTGACATGTCTGTACCATTCATTTTGCGCTTTTTCACAATGGTCAATAGCTCTTCATAGGGCCCAATGGCTTGCTTAATTCTGTTTCCCACTTCCTCATTGATGAATTGATGATGTGATGGCATATATTATACAGTTCATCTAATGGTATGGTGAGCAATTTGCTCAAGTAAATATGCTTTGCCTCAATCACAAACCATCACCATGTCATGATTCACCTCAATCTACATTATAGTCTCAACTGAAAACAAATATGAAGCTAGCAGCATTTACCTGCAAGTCACAAAGGGCAATAAATCTTATAAAAATCATGAAAGTACAACAACTTTTCAGTATACACATCTTCAGATGATAAACATGATATAATCCATATGTACTCGCTTATAGGTTAGATCCTACTGCAACCAACATAGACCCAAATCTTGCATCAGGGTCTATTTTGTTTGCTCCACTGATTAATCCTAACTGAATGCAAAAACCCAGCCCAGCCAGTGCTGCTTGTGCAATGGTAGATCTGAGAACGTGCAATGGAATCGAACTAATAAGTAATAAATATCCTGTAATTCATCAATAACTGCAAAATAAATTGAGTTCACAGATTATATCATAAATTTTTATCCAACAAAGTGTAATATCTCAGGGATCCCCGAGTGTCTGAGTTCTCTAAAGTGCTATCAATTATGGAAGACTGCCTTCTCAACTTTGTTTGCGTTGGTTCAAGTATCCGATTCGGCCAATGTGGTTATGTGAGAAAGCTTGCCAGTAGCTTCTCGTGTGTCAGTGGTTCTTTCCGGGGGTTTTCCCTGAGTTCTTCCTTCACCATTAATATTGGCCACCATGTATAGCCTATCTTGTGCTGAAAAATGGCATTAAACCCTACAACAACAACAACAACAACAGCAATATCTCTTTAGAAAACTGTGCAAGTACCTTGATTATTCAACATGTACATCTGATGATGATGACCTAAATGTGTACAGCTATGCATACACTATGAAGTGCACTTCTTATACACAACATTTTTATTAAAAATGTACTCCAAATTACCTGAGTAATGAAATAGGATGTTTGTGAACAAGTGAACTATATATAGTAAACAAAATAGTGAACTAAAGTGAAGAAGGTAGTGCACTCACATTAACTAGATAGTAAACAGTAGTTAACAAGATGGCGAATAAGGCAGAATTTGTGTCTTGGGTTTAGCAACATTTTATAGCACATGATATGCTTTACATGGCAGCCATTTATCTGGTTGAGGAAGAACCTGAGAAAACCCCAGAAAAGATTAGTTAATGAATAGTGATTTCAAACTGGACATCAACGTGAAAATCAATGAAATAGGAAACACTCAATGTGATTAATTAACTGGTACTTTTTATTTTATATATCATAAAATTATGATAATGTCAATTGAAATTACTGCTATTGTTGTTACCACTATTTTAGTTGAGATTGTGATGATGATGATGAAGAGTGTGTGTGTGTGTGTGTATGTGTGTGTGATTAGGATTTTCAACAGAGCTTGAACAATTTTTAGTTATGTTGCTACGATGCCTGCAGCATGACAGTTTGTAGTGATGTCTAGCACTGGAGCATCATGCCGCAGACATATAGCATGATGTCCCACCCAGTCACATTATCATGACACCAGGCTGACCAGTCCTAACACTAAAACTGCTGAGGGCCAAGCGAGGCAGCTGTTAGTGCCATTTCTGCATGTCTTTGGTATGACTTGGCCAGGAATTGAACCCACAATGTACCGCTTCTGAGGCAGATGCTCTAACCACTTGGCTACCGGAGTGTTGTAGACAGTGAGATGGAATACCGTACCGGTAACATGTCATTTTAGGCTAGAAAGAAATACATTTTTGTTTTCTTGTAAATGATTATAAAATTATGTTCTTGTACTTATTCATTCATTCATTCAAAAATAACATAAATCTGAAAGAGCTTTTTAGTATAATAATAATAATAGTAATAATAATAATAATAATAATAATAATAATAATACTAATAATAAAGACTTTATTTAGAGAAAGTAACTCAATAACATAAAGAACTAATCTATCTTGAGGCTTTTATCTGTTATGCACAATATATACAGTATATACAACATGATGTGAAGAATCTGGCTTGACACCAAGTAAATTATTTTAAAAGTCAACCAAGCATGGAACACATGCACATACATGTGAAAATATAAACATAAAAGATCATCCTGCATTGAAACATTCAACTGTGAAAATGATGCAAAATTTCAGAAATGCAGGTGGTATTTATTGTACTAGAACTATTCAATTTTCTAAATACTACATAACTGAGGCATTGATTATGAAAAAATAATTGCTAGGAGCCTGCCTTTTGTTACTGGGAATATTGTTCCATACCAGTGGACTGGTATATTGAAAATTTTAAAAAAATCCAATTCCTTCTTTGGCCTTGGTATAATGTAATGTTTACTTCTTATGGACCTTAAATTGGGTACCATCAGCATTTATTTGTTGAAAGATACTGCTTATAGACAGGAATGGCTTTTCTTGATAGTTTTTACATCAATTTGGCTTTTCTAAGAAATATTCTTTCATGAATTGTTAAAACCTTTATAGTATTCATTTCACCCCAAAAATTATCTATACATTGATCTGGAATTAATACTGGAGGTTTTAGTTGTTTTCGTATTAAATGTGGGTAGGAAACACATTTTGCGGACTATTTCTGAATACATCCTAATAGATTGACCTCCAAGCAATTTTCCATTAGCCTATTGTTTAGTTGTGTTAGAGACATTGTTTTCCATTGTTTTTTGTTCGAGTGTGAGCAGAAGGGTTCTTTTCTTTTTCTTTTTTTCTTGACAGATTCATTATTCATATAGGTTTTTAAAATCCAACTGTGATATTTGCAGACCAGTATCTACATTATTATCGCATCCCATAAATGATAGCAAATGATGATGATACACGCGTGCTACTTGGTTTTGTTTGTAATGAAGTAAAATATCATCGGTTGGTTCTTGCTGGCCGTTTACACTCAACGAGACTTCATTAACACCAAATTTATCAAATATCATATAGCTGCGTGAACCCAATCGCGCCTTATCCTGTAACGCAACAAATATATGACGCGGCACAGAAACACCTTGTTTTGATGCCAGTTGCCAAGTAAATGTACCATTAACAATACTATGATATCCGTGGTAGTTGTTAGCCAACTTAGTAATGATTTTCCGCCTGTACTCATAAATGATAGTAATTCTTGCTCTACGGTGATTGATGGAGTCATTACTGGCATCCACAGTGTTAGTTTTGTTATATTCACCTTGCCACGGTCATCATCCGGTTGTGCAGGATCTGCTGGAATCCTCCAGATTGCATCATTATCATCACCTTTTCGCACTAAGGCTACTGTATGCTTCGCTCCATAGATAATTTTTCTAACATTTCTGCAGAATCCAAATATATGATGTAGTGGAATCGCGCATGAGAATAATCTACGATCTCCTTCCAACATTGATATATGTGTTGCAGCTCCTAGGTTGTAATTAGGATCATTATTTATAATCATATTCTCGGTATCAACATTAGCAGCACCAGCCTGATTTTTTGGTTGTCTTATAGTATATGGAGTCGGTCCAGCGCGATCATTAATATCTTTAGCAAACATCATAGCTGGACCTGCCGATCTTGTATAATCATCAGAGTATCTTGCCAACCCCACTATTGTTGCGGCAACATCAACATCATGTTCTATTGATTCAATCTCTTTTCCATCAATCATGTATCTAGCGCTGTTAAATAGCGCCATGATACCATTATTGACAAAACCGACTTTGGCACCAGATGCATGTGTATCAGCTGCAACATTTGTTACAATTTCTCCTTCTACTTCAATAAACGCTTCAGAGGGTAGAAAGAATTTGCTGGTATCATGGACTCGAAGTTCAATTCTTGATCGAAGATTCAGTTGAAATTGCATTATAGGAAAAATACTGATAATTAAGTAGAGAATCATTCTTGGGCATTGGGGCGTCCATATCAAATGCTGGGTCAGGAGCCGATTTGAACATATTATTATATATTTCTTGATCTAAATCGTGATCTCGCTCGCGATTTCAGGCCACTTCCCGCTATCATATTTGCAGTAATATTTCCCTGAGTGTCATATCCATCATTTATCCGTGATGCTATATTCTGCTCCATAGCATTGTTTATTATTTTACTAATACTTGCAGGCATAATTTCCATAGATGGTAGTGGTCCCAATGACTTTGTCATTGGTGGCTTCCTTCGCCGCCGAACTAACGCTACTAGTTTTCTTTAGCCGTGGAAAATGCCCTCCAGGCAACATCACCAACAGTGCTAATACCTTTATCACGAATAACATCAATAGCTTTCATTGATAACTGTTTTGCAATTGGTGCTATTTTGGGAGCCATTATTGCAAATAACCCTGCAATGGTATTACCGAGACCATCTCCATAGTATGCTCTATAAACAGGCAATCATGAGTTTACTACATAGACCATAGTTGGTTTGCTGTGGTTATAGTGTATGATCATCTTATTTAAATGCTATTTATCCAATGTAGTGATTTAATCACTATGGTAACCGTAAAAATCAGAATGATTTTCAGCTAGCTCATCAATAAACTCTCGGTATACATCAATATCCATGATACCACTCTCAAATAGTCGTCTGCAGATATCAGCTGCCTCATTAATTACTTCCGGTGAGTTATTTCCGGTTTGTTTCCTTCCTACAAGAACTTCTAATCGTAATATATCCCCGATAATACTATAAAGACAACGAACTATACCACTACCTGAAAAACCCCTTTGATATCCACTAGCGAATTTTTCAGTTGTACCAGTTGCACCCTGTGAATCCTTTCCTGATCTTGTAAATAACTAAAAAGTTCATCATTAGATTCATCTTGATCAGATGGCATATATAATGATTGCTTATCATCATCGTCAGGTGGTATTTGTCGTCTAGGTGAGAAAGATATTTTCTTTGAAGGCTGTTGTCTTTTTCTTTGCAATCTTTGCGGTTTTTGTGGTTTTAGTTCTTCATATTGATCATTCACTGTACCCACCGCATTGAGATATCCAGTGTATGATGTATTGCCTTGATCAATTCGACTTGTGTTAGTTTTGATTTTGTAAAACACATCAGCCCAATGTTTCATACTTTTAATATACCTGTGTTGTTCTGTTTTCAACATTTTTTTCCTGTTTTCATAAGTCGCAAAAACAAGCGCAGGAATTTCCGCTTTATCAGTCTTATCAATTGCTGGTAACCCCTCCTCATTAAATCTCGCACGTAATTTCTCTACTGCTTCTTCATTGGTTTTTTTTGGATCAGGAGGGTTTTTTGTTAACAGCGCTGATGTTTTTTCAGTTTCCTTTGCTATTTTTCCAAGTATTGGTACAGTATCCTTAGTAGCAGTGGTTATTGGTTTGAATAACTGTTGAGTGTCTGCCGCAAAATCAGTCTGAAATTGTTGTCTCGTTTGGAACATATTTCGAATGGAAACACGAACTGGAATAAATTTCTTAATCGAAGCTAATCGTTCAAGTGCTAATTTAGTTGTTAGGGCTTCACCTACCATTATAAATATAATATACGATCTAAATTGTAATTTAAAAAAAACCTCACCTGAAATTCTTTTGTGTTTTATATACTTCCACGTAGTGATAAATCACCAGTGACACCTGTCTATAGAATTTTGTTCTAGTTCAGTAAGCACATACCTGTCTATAGTACTTCTGTTCCATACCCTGTATTACTCATGTATGGCTTGATTACTGTGTTGAGGTAATCAAAGGAGGATTTTCATTTTGGCGGATAATCTCTTTTATTGTTTTGATTTTCGAGTTAATTGTGCATTTGATTTCATATTGTTTCCCGAATTCGTTTCTGACCTTTTTGACAGCAGTGAATAATGGGACAAACTTATTGATGTCGTTACAGAATGCAATGGAGTCATAAATAGCGTGTTGAATTCTCTTTATAAAGGAATAGGATTTTGATAAGACATACCTGTTATTCCTAGCACTATCATCAATATCTTGAAATTCAGATAGAATTTGATTACAATTTAATTTATCTGATAATTGAATCCCTTGATTTTTCAAACTTGAAATCTTGTTAATAATGATATTTACATTTTCGAAATTCATATATGAAATATGTATTTAATATGAAATAAAAAAAAAATTTCAGAGTCACTGATGGAATCTTTGATGGAGTTTTTAATAGAATCTTTGATTCTATTATCATAATAGCGCTTTAGCAGACTGTATCGCTTACCACCACAACTGAGACACAACTGCAACTTACCACGCACACCTACCCCACATTGTATGCAAGGTAAGGGCCCTAAGCTTCCACGACGTACACTTTGTAAATGATATCCACAGAATTCATTTCTACATGATTTATTACAAGCGGTTACTGATCCTATCATAAGCCATTTGCAATGATTCATTATATAATAAATTCTTTATTTAAATACTTGTTTTAATTATAATATGGAAAAATGTTGAATTCAATCTCGATAGTCTCCACTGATGTACCAAAGAGTCTAATAAGTGATAGAAGCATGTTGGGTAAAATCTGTGATGGTTTTAATGAATTCAAGCGCGATAGAGTATCTCACTGTTGGTCGACATTTTGAACTGAATAATTGGATAACCAATCTGCTGCAGTGGTATTTTTCACCATTGCGGCGCTAGCGAGTTTACTGATTGCTGCTTTACCCCTCCAGTATCCTTTTGGAGAATAATAAATAGATTCCATGTTGTTATTAATTACCAGCACCCAACATCAATTTACTTTTCATCGCCGATTTTATTAACCATGAAGGATTTATCAGTGATAGAATTCAATGCATGAATCAATTTTACATCTGCGATATGTCTCTGTTGCAGATTACTGCTTTTATAAGCAACATCATGAGCATGACACACCTTATCAATAGCGTTTATTGGGTTTTCACCGGGTCGGGGTTGGTTTTGATCATCGAGTTGGATATTGAGTCTGGTCCCCGGTCCACAATAACTATATCCTGGAAGGTGTTTTTCTCCCGGATATTTTACCCATGGTGTTCCTGGGAGTTTTACTAACTTGGCTGCAATATCACCTCGTTTTTTTAAAAAAACATCTCCAGATTTCATAGAAAAAAATCTAAATTTTTTTGTACCACATTGTACACACTTACCAGCAAGTGCTGATCTGTTATTTTTAGTTGTAATCGTTAAGTCGTTTGTGCTAGTATGCGTCTTACATTTCACACAATATAGATCCATAATTTATTTATAATAACATGAATGTAATTGATTTTTTGGCGACAAAAAACGAGAACCAGTTAAACATCATGCAGTGCTACCGAATGATATTCGCACAATTATAATTGGACCATCTGGAAGTGGCAAGACAACAATTGCTACTTAATTTGATAATGAGATGGATGAAATGGGACAAGTTGTATTTAATAGCCCCAAGTGTAGACGATCAGCGATGTTATGAGGTGTTAAAGAATTTTCACGAGAGAACAAAATTGGAAATCGATGAAGATATTATTGAGTTTATAACTGATATTGATGAAGCACAGAGTATTGAAGATACTGATGGAAGTATTAACAATTTAGTCGTTTATGATGATGTCATGTTAGACAA
Organism: Unio delphinus; assembly: GCA_029339505.1. NCBI lineage: Eukaryota > Metazoa > Mollusca > Bivalvia > Unionida > Unionidae > Unio > Unio delphinus. The sequence continues at coordinate 8,124,527 of JAQISU010000076.1, forward strand.
TCAAAAGAATCCTGCTAGGATATTTTTCAGAGGTAGGCATAAAAATACTGATGTGATATATGTCACTCAACAATACACTCAAATACCAAAAGTGATCAGAGATAACTGCAATATTCTTGCTGTATTCAATGGAGCTGACACACAAATGCTATGAAATATTTGGCAAACTTGGTGTGGCGGAAATTTCTTTAGTCACGCTCAGTCAATTCCACATGGATTTGTAACGATAAATGTGCATGATTCTAGATCAAGATATCGTGTTGGACTTGATAAAATATTCAGTTAAAATCGTAAAGGATTTAAATTCGTCTCCGCAGCGCCATCGGCGCCGGGTCTGTAGCGTGACAAACCGAAACCATTTCTCTTTTTTTTTTTTTTTGGTCTACCTGAATTGGTTTCAATTTGAAATCCTTTAGGATTTTGTTTGAAATAGTTTCGGTTTGCTTGAAATAGTTTGGTCTGTCCACCCTCTTTGCTGCTGAACTTATCATGAGGTATATTATACTATGCAGCTATAGCTCAGCTGGTAGAATATTTGACTAAAAATCCAAGGGTTGTAGGTTAAATACTCACAGAGGCCAGCCTCTGTAACATTAGATACTTTACTTCCATTTACTCAGCATGATAAACCATTTATGTGAATTATTCAAAGGAGTTCTGGACAACACCATCTTGACATCACAATTCTTTGCAGACTAGTAAAATTTTCCAGTTTTAAAATTAATATGGAACTTTCCTTTCATTTGGGCTTTCACAGAACTTTGTCAGGATTATTTTGGATTCACTTTCATAACAGTGTTAAGTTCCTCTCACATTTTCACTTATAATTTTGATAATTAAATTATTTGCTGAATTTCACAAAACTTTTCAAGGTTTTGCTTCTTTCAATAACTTTTTTATGGCCATAGAGTAGTAACAATACTAAACAGTCAATGAGACTGAATCTAGTTTTAGGGATAGGTCATTCTTTAAATTAATGAAACCAAGCGCCATAATAGTAACTTATTCTCAGACTGTGATTGCACAGAATTTGGCTTGGTTTGTTGCTTCATTGCACACCAACACAAATATAGTATTTAAATTGGAATAAAGTGCCTTGCCCAAGATCACATCATGGTAGATGATGTTAGAATACCATGAATAAAGAATACCAGGCTGTTCAGGTGGTATGATTTGAGCACAAGTCCAGCACACTAGCCACTGAGTCACGACAGCTCTGTGATTACAGAGAAAGATAATACTGATAGTTTAACCTGATACATTAATAAGTCAGGGATTTATCATGTTGTGGGGTTTCTTTTGGTGTTTTTAAAACATAATGTATTGCCATATCAAAGAAGCAACTGCAGTTGGGCAACAAGACTTCCAACTTAGGCACAGGCCTCCTCCTACATAAAAGTAGTTAGCATTATACATGAGCCAGGGAAAAAGGGACAGAGGGTGAGAAACTGCAAGTGTGTTTTTAGATTTTTCATGTAGCTTTAACAGTCTGAATTATATTGCTACGATGTCTGCAGTGTGGAAGTTATAGTGATGTTTAGTACTGGGGCATCATGTCATAGACATGTGGCATCATATCCCACCCTGTTACATTATAGTGATGCCAGGCTGACCAGTCAAAGCTAACCTCTTAATGCCAAATGCCAAGCAAAGCAGCTGTTAGCACCATTTTTTATAAGTATTTGTTATGACTTGGCTAGGGTTCAAACCTGCTACCTCCCACATCAGAGGTGTTCACTCAAACCACTTAGACCAAAGAGCAAGAAAGACAACTATGAGTGAAATGCATGATACAAATAATAATATTTACATTGAAACTATAGGAAATCATTTCTCAAAAGGAACAAATTAGGGAAAATCATGAGAAAATCTTGAACAGATTTTTAACACTGTATAACTTAGATCATAAGATGGATGGGATGAACCATTTAATAACAGGACTATCATCAAAGGCAAAAGATGATTATGATTTTAAAATATGATCCTGCACAGATCTTCATATGGGATACACTAAAAAAATTATGCTAGTAGATGAAGAAAAAATAATTTTAAAAAAAATTAATTCAAAACAAACTTGGGACCCAATTTTAGCAATATCTGAAAATGCAGAACAAAAATATTTTAGTTACAAATTCAGATTTGAACCAATATCAATTTAATTTTTACCTGCAGCATGTACAAATTACTCACTGAAAATATTTGCAATGTAATCTGGATCATAAATATATTTCCCCATTATTTTTAGTGATAATGTTATCTGCTTTATTTATGCTATATCCTTAAACTTCCTTTCAATTTTTTCAAATTATTTCTGGCGTTTTTGTTATCAACAGAAATTTTTGATAATGTTTTCTCTTAGCTTGCTTAAGTATTTTAATTCATTTGTCCAGGCTGCATCGATCTTCAATACCTAAATATTTCATCTGTATCCTCAATGTTTGGAAGTATCCCAAGGGAATTGCTCAAAATCCTCAACAAATAATTATTATCAAAATTTGTCAAAGAACTAAATATCATAGATTTGTGACCATTCATTGTTCCTACTGTTACACTGTGTTTTTAGCGAGGACAACTCCCAAATGATTACTTCAAGCAATTTCTTGAACAGAAATATTTTAAAGTTTTCTAGGTATTCTGTGCTTTTATGGTCTGTAAGTATTTTTTAAGTAGTTAATTAATTAACTGGAAAATCTCAAAATTTCAATAAAAGTCAAACCAAAGTTTATTTGTTCATATAATTGTGTCACCCTCTTTAAAGAAGGTCATTATTGTTTTGTTATTTCCATAAACTTGTCATTGTAATGCAAGGCTGTATCATGCACTACTATAAAAAAACAATATAGTTGGCAACTGAGTGGAATGGAACCATTTAAATTCAAGGGGTGGAGGGGATTTGTTATTATAATCAAACATGTTATTCTTGTTTACTTTGCAGAAGTGCAAAATTATAGCATCAACAGGTTTCAAACCATACTGGGCTCACTTCATTTATTCTTGCTACTATATTACACTGTCTGTTGAAGATCACTCTTTACCAATTAAATCAAATGATTATTGCCTGACATGGCTGAGGTTAGTTTGTGGATTACATTGTATTGTAACGTATTTACAGAATGAGCTTGTTTCACAATTGTTCCTCCATCTTGAGTGCATTAAGAAGTCAAGTAAACATGAACAAGTTTATCTTAATTTATTTTTAATAGCATAATTTCAAGTTTCAAGAAACTCGTAATGTCCAATTTGGCAATATTTATATATGCATGTTTATCAGCAATATACAAAGGCATATCTTGATTTGTGCAGTTTGCTGTTGGACTCAACATAAACATGAGTATATACGGTAAAATATTAAAGATATGCTATTACTGAGTTATCTACCTTAAGAGTGACAAGGGAACCAAGTCTGCCTGCTTTTTTTCTTTCCTACAAATGTTGCTCTCTACAGTATCAACTTATTTAGTATGGTCTTGTAAAACAATTTCATATTCAACCTATTCAAATGATATCTCAAAGTCTTTGAAAGTAATTTTTTTAAATAAAACTTATGGAAAATTACAGCTTTGTTAGACTGACTCACTTTAGAAACCAGAAATAAAAGTTATGAAGGGTATTGAGTATGCATACAAACACTAACAACTAAATTAGGTAAGGAAATGTTATTGAGATAAGAACTTCCTTATTTAATAATGACTAGCAATATCATAAACCTGAGGATACAAATTCACACTTTTATTTAAAAAACTCTTACTTAAAAAAAACCCTGTGATTTTTACCTTTTCAATATTTCTTTTCCTGGATCAACAATAACCTGTATGCTCTAATAATGAGTGGCTTTAAAAACTGTTCATTCTTTGCCATGTGCTAAAGTGAATAACGTTTAGTTAGATCCTTACCTTTTATCTTACTTCCTTTTTAAATTATCAGTCTGACCTATTCAATGGCATGTTGTCAGATCAATATCCAATGAAGTATTCTGTCTTTCCCCTAGAGTACTAACAAGATAGGACATACATCTGCATTTGAAGTAAAACCTGGAAGTCTAACAAATTATGCCTGGTCAATATAATTGCTACTCTGACCAAAGGTTACAAAATAATTCCCTCTAATTAGTGGCTATCTTGCCATAAACCACGTTCAATCTATCATATACTCTTCATGTATAGGTGAGACAAATGTAGCCCAACCTACCCTTAAAAAAATAAATAACACAGGCAAAAAATATTCTCAAGGTTGAATTACTCGTATTCACTAAGAAAAACTATTCATTTGGATGAACTTTACTTTACACATTTTTCTTGTCACTGAATGTACCTTTTCTGATCTGGGATAGAATCTATATCAATTTCTCATCATATGGGATGGATTTTTATACACTATGAATACATGTATCAAAAACAGAATACTATGATTTGTAAAATAGAAAAACTGACACATGAAAAAGATACACAATAAAGCTACTGTTATGGAGGTTTGCATTTGCTCATGTCCCTAATTTTTAAAGCATCTAAATTTTCATTTGCTATGAGTACAAATAATAATTCTACAATTTAATTTTTCTAGAAAACTTCAGCATTACAACTTTACAAATGTTTGTTGTTGTTGTAGGGTTTAACGCCATTTTTCAGCATAAGATAGGCCATACATGGCAGCCAGTATTAATGGTGGAGGAAGAACCCGTGAAAACCACCAGAAAGAACCACTGATCCACAAGAAGCTACTGGGAAATTTTCTCACATACCCACATTGACTGAATGTGAGACTCAAACCCACACAGAGAGAGGTGAGATGGCAGTGATCTGTAACGGATAGTGTTGTAGACCACTCAGCCGCTTGTGGTCCCACAAATGTTTGTACTAAGGAATATCTTGAAAATGATGCAGTTTAGAAATAATGATGTGACTTGAAAAGTATTACATACATCAAGATATAAATACAGTGCATCTGTTTTTAATAATACAATTGAAAATAATATGCAAGCAAGCTAGCATGTGGGAAATATGAATAAATATAAAATCACAACACTGAAAACTAGAACTAAAATTAATAGACCCAGTCTCATCCCCACATCATAGGCCCATGCACAGTACATATCTTCCTTTTTCTAAGACAAAGAATATTGTGGGGCATCAGAGTAGAGTTGGAGGAGAGAATAAAAAAGTAGCAACAGGAAAGCATTAGATAATTAAATTAATTTACCACCCTAAAACCCAATCCAAACTACACATGAATATTGGCAATACATTATTTGACACTATAGCATTGCTGAATTTGGGGGTTATTTTAACTAAAAAACTGAAATAATAAAGGATATCCTATCCTCATGATTACAGTAGTAATGTCCACTGCTATTAATTCATATCTGATTGGACCATATATGTGCCATGACTATGGGCCCTACAGAAAATATACCTTTGTTCTGGTGAACCAAGATTAAAGGTAAATGGACAAGTCAGTAAATTGCCAAAGAAATGCAGCTTTGACAACATCCTACAATGATAAATGCGTAGGACAGGCCCGTGAGGTAGCAATGGCTCAAACAATCATGAATCTAATGTCCCTCTTAGCTAGTGGCTCATAAGCCTGCTCATTCACTTGGACCATCCACCTAGAAAGGGTGGATGTGAAAATATCATCAGAGCACTATAAGAGAAGGAAAAGAAACTTTAAATTCTTCTTTATTCCTTTTGAAATGCCAAATAGAACATTAAAGCCCCCCTAACTTAGCATAAGAAATGATCTCAGTCATCTCCAGCACAGATACAACTTGTACTGGGGGTCTATAAAGTGGGTTGAGCTACTGAAGGAAGCTTTTTCTGCCCCATTAAATCCCGGTTGGCAAGGGAGTGAAACAAACTCATAATTGCTACTGAACTGCAAACATCCTTTTTCTGTAAAGAGAGCATAAAACTCACACTATGGTCTTGCAAATGCTAAGAAAAGCAGGAAATGTCATAACAATAAAATTCTTGAAAGAAGCTTCATCCAAAGGTTTGAAAGTTGATTTTCCATCTGAACATAGTGGTCTCTGCAGCTTAAAATACATGATCAGGTTAGAATTGTGTTGATCTGAACAACTGGCCAGACATGAAGAGCAGAAACATAGTATTCTATCTACTGCACTCATATAGGACCACTAGGATTCAAATTTCTCCTACAACACCGATCGCAAAAGATTTTCCAATAATAATCATTGACCTTGGATACTGACCATCTCCTGGCCTGAAATATATACCTTGCAAATTTGCTCAAAAACATTTACTGGTAATAGATTGCATGGTTTGAACCATATTAAGCTTGGTTCTTTGCCCCAAAACCTGGTAGGCAGTGGAGAAAAACTGACTCTTAATTGTCACTGAATTGCAAATGCATCTATGTACAGAGCATGAAGCTTGCTCCTTTCTATTATAAACAATAAATCATGCAAGAAAAAGTCCTGCAGGTAAGGTACTTGCAATTCACCAAATGGTTCGGTCAAATACCACAAGATACACCAGAGATTCCATCCTGACACTATGAGCAAGACACCAGTCTCGGCAGGCAGTTCAAAATGCCTGATCAGGTCAGTAATATGAGAATATGAACTGATGGCAATGCTTTCTGAAAATCTGAGTGTATATGAATGGACTGCTCAGTAGTCACTGATAAAAGAAAAAGAACATTCTCTCTCTTCAAAAGAAAAAAGAAAGCTGCTGCACCATAGAGGGACAGCTAGATTAACATGTACCACTGCACCAATTGCAATAGATTCTCCACTTGGATTAACAGACCATGGACACAGAGTATCTACTAGCCTGAATGATGCACTTGACAAATTTGCTCAAAAACTTGTCCAAGTAGATAGATCATTTGAGACAAGCCAAGCATGAATATGAGGAATATGTGACCTATTGTGAAGTAGACAGCCGCTTTACTGCAAGAAGGTCCATCTTCTTAGGTAATGTCTTGGCTATCCCTACTCAGGGTTAATGTCTTGGCTATCCCTACTCTGTCATTATGTCTTGGATATCCCTACTGAGGCTTAATGTTTAGGCCATCCCTACTCAGGGGTAATGTATTGGCTATCCCTACTCAGGGGTAATGTATTGGCTATCCCTACTCAGGGATAATGTATTGGCTATCCCTACTCAGGGGTAATGTATTGGCTATCCCTACTCTGGCTTAATGTCTTGGCTATCCCTACTCAGGGGTAATGTATTGGCAATCCCAACTCTGGCTTAATGTATTGGCTATCTCTACTCTGGATTAATGTCTTGGCTATCTCTACTCAGGGTTTATGTATTGGCTATCCCTACTCTGGCCTAATGTCTTGGCTATCCCTACTTAGTCTTAATGTTTTGGCTATCCTTACTCTGGCTTAATGTCTTGGCTATCCCTACTCAGGGGTAATGTATTGGCTATCCTTATTCTGGGTTAATGTATTGGCTATCCCTACTCTGCCTTCATGTCTTGGCTATCCCTACTTAGTCTTCATGTCTTGGCTATCCCTACTCAGGGGTAATGTATTGGCAATCCCAACTCAGGGTTAATGTATTGGCTATCTCTACTCTGGATTAATGTCTTGTCTATCTCTACTCAGGGCTTATGTATTGGCTATCCCTACTCTAGCCTAATGTCTTAGCTTTCCCTACTTAGTCTCAATGTCTTGGCTATCCCTACTCAGGGGTAATGTATTGGCTATCCCTACTCTGGGTTAATGTATTGGCTATCCCTACTCTGGCTTCATGTCTTGGCTATCCCTATTTAGTCTTCATGTCATGGCTATCCCTACTCAGGGGTAATGTATTGGCAATCCCAACTCAGGGTTAATGTATTGGCTATCCCTACTCTGGCTTAATGTCTTGGCTATTCTTACTCAGGGTTAATGTATTGGCTATCCCTACTTGGGCTTAATGTCTTGGCTATCCCTACTAAGGGTTAATGTCTTGGCTATCCCTACTAAGGGTTAATGTTTTGGCTATCAATACTTAGGGTTAATATTCTGACTATCCCTACTTAGGGTTAATGTCTTGGCTATCCATACTCTGGCTTCATGTCTTGGCTATCCCTACTTAGGCTTAATGTCTTGGCTATCCTTACTCAGGGATAATGTATTGGCTATCCCTACTAAGGGTTAATGTTTTGGCTATCCCTACTTTGGCTTATTGTCTTGGCTATCCCTAATCAGGGTTAATATCTTGGCTATCTCTACTCAGAGTTAATGTATTGGCTATCCCTACTCTGGGTTAATGTCTTGGGTTGGTCTACCAGCAGGCAAAAAGATTAAACCACAACTGTTGTAACCACTGAATTCCTTACTTGTGGGATAATGCCAAAAGGTGGAAAGATGTAAGCAAACATACCATCCTACTTCAAGCTGAAGGCATCCAATACCCAGGATCTCTGGTCTGAGACAGGGGAAACATTAAAGGGGAGCTTGTTGTTTAGCATTGTCATAAACAATTTCAGTAAGGATCTTCACCAAAGTTAGTATAGTGACTCTGCTAGGGATTGGTGCAGAAATCATTCTATGAGGATAATTATGCCATCATGGACATTGCTTTTGACTAGAATATGGTGAACTCTAAGGATAATCACTTCTGAGGCTATACAACAAAGGAGGTTCCAAACCTCTATGCAGAGAGAAGGGATATGTGTCTCCTTGTCACTTTAAGTACACTACCATCGATGTGTTGTTGAAGGTGACCATTAGTGGGTAGGTCACTCTCTGAACTCCCTGTTATGAATATTTCATTTGTTTGTTTGTTAGTTCATTGGTAATGATTTCATTACATGCAATTGTAATGTAACCTTGTATGTTGGACTTGACCTTGTCCAAAATTGAGTTCATTTCTGCTTGACCTGATTTTTTAAATTTCATTTCATTTCAACAACTAATACATGGCTAAATTATTCTCTATGTTTATGGGCTGGCTATCAGGATCTTTATTAACAGAAGAAGTAAACATGTTGATTTGGTCAGGGTTTTTGAATTTCCTAAGTGAATTTTACAGGTTAAGTAAACAAGGCTCATTAGATCAATAGAGTTCATGTTTAGCCATAATGCCAGCCAGTCAAAATGTCTGCTAACTGTTGATTTTGGACATTGTGAGTTCTTGTGATGAAACGAATTGGTAAGACTGATGGATGGATGAACATTTTAATATAATATTCCCTACTATTTGGTAGGCATACATAATGCATTTCTAATTTTGAAATTTCAAAGCAACTGATAGACACTAATAAATGTACTGAGTTTAAAACTTTCAGATTTTCTTCCTATTTTAAGTTCAAGTTCAAATGAAGAAACTATAAAACAGACTCTAAACTTTACTATTCAGTCTGCCACCTGTGAAAAGTAACAATTCATATGAAGTAATAGAATCATTATACACAAGAAAGGTTTGCATTGGAACCGATATTAGAGAGTGCTATAATAAAGTTCATTTTGTCCAACTGATCAGAACAAATAACCCAAAACATCAAATTACACTAGTTTGCCATTTATGTGAACACTGATCAACAACCTACAGCCTGCCATCTTACTTATTTCATCATGTGCCCACAAGAAACATACCCCTCTAAAATAGTTTTGCATCACTGCTGAGATCAGTAAATATTACAATAAAGTAGATTTTTTTTCTCCAGAAGAAATAAACAAAACAACAAATTAGAGTAGCATGACAATTGTGTAAACTCCAATAATCAAGACTGTTTGTTCATATGCGCTTCTACCATCTTCCATGACTTTATACACAAACTGTATTTTAATAGGTCAAGGTTGGGTCGATGGACTATTGATTAATATAAAATAAATTCTAGTAAATTACGTTTCTTTAATAATACATATCCAATCATAATACCTTAAAAGAATTACTACTTTGCGAATCCAGCCCTCCAAAGTTAAAACTTTTTAGCTAAAAAGCTAAAGGTTATCTGCTCACCTACGTGGTAGTAGATTGTGATCTCCCCATGATACCAAGATTTTTGCCAAAGTCCTATAAAATCTTCAATTAGTACTAGAGCCAAAGGCATGATCTCTATATGGATATAACTGCTGGCAGTGTGTATGTGTCGTATGATTTGGTAAGTATTATCAAATAAACATTTTACTATATACATGTATGAAAAATATTTCTGCAAAATATGTTACTCAATCATAATAACTTAAGAAAATAGTTAAGAAGTAGAGAAAGATACATCCTCTTACCCAATAGAAACCATCTCTGGTTCCCTTAGGTAAGTGAGACAGTTTATAGATTGCCCAACTGGAAACTGACTTCATATGTCAGAGCCATCTTCAAAAGGGAAACATTTTCCCTGCTGCAAATCCAGTGCAAGTCGTAAAGCTGCATCTTTAAAAAGCTGTCCAACAACCCAGAAAGGATACACTTTTGCACAACAGTCAAGGATTCATCTGATAAAATTAGCCTTTTAGGATAACAAATCTCTAATAAAGCTGGAGAAGTATATTTGGATCTTCATCCATGTCATGGATATATACACTTGGAGAACAGTTTCGCTCATACGTAATGTTTGTGGCAACTGTCGAAACTTTGTGAGCTGAAATGATAAGAAAGTTCATTGTTGTGGGTTTAGTCCATGTTTATGTGGAGCAGATGTCCCACTTTATTCAGGATTAAAGTGTGTTGAAATCCTTCCCCTCATTTCACAGCAAAATAAGGCATAATCTCCCTCAATGCAACAGCTCAAGTCTTCATGAATTCTACTTCTGAGCTCGCACTAGGTCTTGTAGATGACCATGAGATGATGTGTCCAGAATATCTGATTCCATATGAACAGTAGCCTGTTCTTAGCAATGAGAGCTGGGTCATTCAAAAGTGATACTAATCCATCTTGTCAGAACTGTATGTAGATGGGTCCACCTGTGTCAGATAGAAATACATTCACTGATTGTGCTTGCTGATTGCCAAAGCAGTGAGGAGGTATGACTTTAATGAGAGATGACCTTATTAAGCCCTTGAGGGCATTTTAAATGGTGTCTAGTTCAGCCACGTAAATACCCATGATAAATTCCACTTAGTCAAGGATAAATTGTCAATTCAAACTGAACAGAAGATAGATATGTCCTTTGTTTATTCTCTCTTCCATAATAACAATGTGCCAGTGATCATGGAAGGGAAGGTTTAATTGTGATTGGTACCATCTGTTTCTCATTAGAGAACCATAAGTATGTTCTGTGACAATTTCCATATACTCTTTGGTCCGCAATAAAGGACATCCTTAAAAGACAATTGAGTGAACCAACAATTATACCTGCAAGACCAAATACATTTGTCCAACTGATGTACTACCTTGTTCCTTAGGAATATAGACCAGTACATAAGACTTATAAAAGGGGTTAGGCAGGAGTCATAAAACTGCTTGTATTGTTGAGCACAGTCATGTAACACACTGGTGTCTGCATGGAAAACAGATTTGTTGCCATCTTTGTAATGAACTAGGACATAAACAAAAGTTGTGCACATAACAATACATAGAAGGCAATGATGTACAGGCCATTGCAACCCATATCCAGCAACAAAATGCTTTAGAATATGTGTTTACTAAAATGCTTTAGAATATGTGTTTACTTTTCAATGTAATAATTAAAATTCCATAACAGATTTCAGGCACTATCTGATTTGTGTACAGTGTGCAGCTTTGTTAACATCTGAACAACTGTGTGGTACTGTTCAAGTTACTTCTCGCTCCAAGGCTCCTCAAGTGTGTAAAATTTCAATGTCTTCTTGTACATGTGTAAATCAGTCTCATATTGAATATTCCCATGTATCCACTACTACATGTGATCATGGTACAACAGATGGATTTTGTATGTTGTCTTCTTCATGCATTTGTGTAAATAATGAAGGTGATGAAAAGATATATGTCAAGTCTAAAATCAATATGTTGCACACTACCATGTCTAAAAATAAATCCTCTGATCAAAATTGTCATGTCTTTAGCCTCCTCAAAAGAGGTTTGCAAGTAAATCAACCTCAATATTCAAAAGTGAGTTCTAAATACATTTATTTAGGCAAATCACATTACTAAAATAAATATTATCTTCAAAATTAATGAAAATGAAAGTAAGAAAGTTTATATGCTGAAATAAAAAAAATTCATCCTCAATGTTATGTCTTATTTTAAATTTAAAAACTCTTAATTCTAAAATCATTAATGAAAAAATTTCTTTCACTTTTAGAATCCTTCAAAAAATGGCTTGGTATTGGAATTGCAAAACAGTTCATAAAACTCTGCTTCTGTTATGTGCCTGCTGCATCATATATGTCATCATTGTCATCATGGTCATCCGATAGTATGTTGTTCTCCTTCTCGTCATTGTTGGATTCAAATATGGCATCATCCTCAGTTCCATCCATGGCATTGCTGATACAGCGCTTCCGAAATGATTTTGCATTCATTTCCAATGAAATTTAGTCCCATGCATGTTTGACCCGCTTGGCGACCAAGTCAATGTCCGGTCTCATTAAATTCTCGCTTTTTGTCATTTTCACAGTGCCTGAACAAACCCAGTATGACCACATCTTTCATAAGCTGTCCTTAAACTGATTGTTAAGGAAGACATCAAGAGGTTGTAACACTGATGTTAAACCTCCTGGTATCACACCCCAAAGTTGTTTTCATTTTTGTTGTGGCCTGTTTTACTTCAAATGTCTTGTGTGCTCGAAACATATCCCAGACAAGCATTGAAGGTTTCTGAAGAAGTGCACCTGGGCTCTTGTTCCAAACTTTCTCCAACCATTCAATCATTCCACTTTCGTCGATCCATCCCTTTTGATGTGCACATACAATGACACCAGCAGGAAATTTCATGTTTTTCAGCAGTGTCTTCCTGTTAAAAATGATGACAAGAGGCAGCTTTGATCCATCAGCTAAACAGACCAAAACAACAGTGAAATGCCTTTTTCATGGACGGTCATTTTTATCAGAATAGTTTTCTCACCAACAGCATTGACTGTTTTATTGCTTGGTAAGTCAAAGGTCATAGGCATCGAATCCATATTTCTGATTTGTGATAGTTCGATTGAGCATTCCTTTCTGCGTTTAACAATGAATGCTGAAATGATTAAAAATTTTCTTCCAAGTCTTTTGGTAGCTTTTGTGCTATCTTTGTTCGCTGCCCAAGACAGAAACCATGCCAGTTCATAAAATGAGAACACCAACCAGCTGATGCAACATATTTTGAATCTGCCATCTTGTATTTGTAATCTTTCGCCATCTGCATAGCACACCTACGAACTGCAGTTCATGTAAACATGTATCCATTTTGTTGACATTCACTTACAAAATCACTAAGTTCTTTCTCCATTTCAGGGAAAGATGCGATCCCAGTCCTACGAGCCTACATGGTTCTTGGCATTTCTTTTAATGCTGCTTTGCTTTTCCACCATTCCTGTACTTGCTTCTCGTTCACACAAAATTCGCGTGCTGCAGCACAGTTGTTATTTGCTTCTGCATATTCTATAACTTTAAGTTTGAATACTGCATCATAAGCAGAATGCTTTCTTTTACTTCCAACACTATTCATTTTATGTGATTGAATATAAACTTCTGGAAATGTTCAACTCATATAATATCTTATAGTGGTAGTATACTATTTATACCTTATACATGAATTTTTTTCCATGGGTGGCTGGTTATCAATTTGTATTGGATAATTATTTATCATTGGTTTTTTGTGTGTTTTTTTATAACTACCAGAGTGCGATTCAGTGGACCAAAATATGATTGGTTTCAGCATAAACATTGTTCATGTATTGTGACAGTTACAACTTTGCGCAGAAACCATGTCCACTACCTTATCTCATTAAACAAATCTGAGAGTCAGTATGTATTAGTGAAGTCATTGGCATTGTGCAAGAAAACAAACTCATTTTCCCTGAGGCATTTACCATAGATTAAGCATATCAGTAGTTACTGTACAACACTAAACTGCTAACAAACAAGTTTGCTTTACAAACAACAAAACAACAGTAGAAGATAAATTGGGATTGCCGTTTACTTCTAAAACACCTGTCAAAGAAATTCCACACATTATATTTTCTACAATTATTCATGGTGACTAGTATATTGCTACATGCCATTATTTACCCTTCTTAAGCTCGCTATTGTTCCTTTAAGACTACCGTACATGTATTTTCTACTTTCAATACCAAAATGTGTCGTAAATACCTTCATTATCATAATTCTAATTTTTTTTTAATGTACTCGTAGACTCTTTTCATATTTACACTGAAATAAGCTAGCATGCATTTGTATGGTACTGTAGTTTAATGATTAGCTGAGGGTTAAATACCAAAATGGTGGTACTTTTTTTTGAAAATACAAGTACCATCAGTGGCTCAAATAACATGTATCGCTGCATTTATTAGTGGATAGACATCTGTCAAACAGACGTCAAATACAGTAATACATACATGTTTTTCATTAATTATTCTACAAGTTAAGGTAGAAAAATGTTTGTTTCACTTCATGAAAGCACATATATGAGCCATGTGGCTTTATTAGGCATGTGATCTTATATTCAGTGAGTGACAGTTAAAAAAAAAAAAACGAGGAGAAAAAAAAGCTTAAAAAAATTTTCAGCCTTAGACCTTGGGCCATAGATAAGCCAACACCCCTCCTTCCAGGTTTTATATTTTTTCTAAATTGTTTGGTTTATACAAGAGTACATATGGTAACTGGCAACTTTGTAGGATTTGGCGCCAATCCCAGTATCAAAGAGAAATCACTTTATCTACTGCCACCTATGTGAGCAGATCATTTAGCTCTTTAATTTTATCAAGGATAAGATATTATGATCGGGTAATGTTTTTGAAGAAGAAAATAGAGTTACTTGATATTACAACATGTTTAAAAGAAATTGAAAAATTCTAAGCCAGGTGTTACGTGCTTAGGATCGAATAAGCAGCAACACAGAAAGAGTGAAAACTAACAAGCTTGTATAACTTGAACAATTAATTTATTAAGTACAATTATTTTCATAAAATAAATAAACTTACGGTTTTAGAGAATCAAATCCAACATTAATCCAATATAGAATTCACAATAATAATTCACTAGTGGATAGACATCTGTCAAACAGACAGAGTACTGATAAATAAATGTTCTAATAGTTCCAGGTTCGAATCTTGATGATGTAATCCAAAATGGCTGACAATGTCACGTGATGCAGTTCTTGTTTAATTATCATCCAAATGAATTATGAGCACATGTTTTCTCCTCCAAATAGATAAGTAAATCTTCTTTCTTCAATGAATTGACACAATGTCCAGAATAATTATAACTCAAATAAATATACACAACTAATATCTTAAAGCCCAGAGATTCTACTGAATTATTCTATCCTAAACAACAGTCTATATAACTGTTTTTCTTAAGTAAACAAGTGATCACGTGATTTTCTAGAAATTGATAGAAGGTCAGAGGTAGAGTCTACCTTCAGCAAGTCACGTACTAAAAGAATGATGTAGAAGAAAAACCATCCCCAATAACTAAAAATATAAAGATGTCCTTGAAATTAACCAATAGTTTTAAAGGACTGTTTATCAATCTGAAGCAAGGTCAGATATTGAGGTAACCAAGCCATGGTCAGCCTGTTTACAACTAGAATCTAAGTCAGCCTGAACTTTCTAGAAAAAATCTCCCAATTAATGAATATTAAACCCTAAATGACAAATTTGGATTCAACAATAAAAAATAAATAAATTAAATCCAATAGCCGTAACACAAGGAATCTTGGGGATCTTCAGCACATCAAAAGTTTAAAGTCACATCAAACAAACTGAGTAAAAATTAATTTGTTTGAATAGTATATAAACAGACTAGTTATTAACAATCCTAGAACAGGGTGAAAAAAAGAAAGTTTCAAGACAATAAATTTAAAAAAGAAGAAAAACAAAGGAACAAAACAATCAGGATGAGCAAAATGAAGAAGAAAAAAAAAGACTGAACATAAAAGTACAAAAGGTATTTAAATAAATTGGTATGCTGCTGTGAGTTTGGAACCTGTTTGGCAACCATGACACAAAGAAAGATAAATGTGGGTGTATATAAGATAAAATATATATAAGATAAATGTTACCTCAAGCTCCTGACAGCTGTGCTTTTCACTGATAACCTTAGTTTTCATATGACTAAACTCTTCCTCAAGCTCTTCAGTTTTTGCTAACCAAAAAAAAGAGGATTTATCAGTATAAAATTCACAGCAATGATTCTTAAGCTTTTTCTACAAAGCAATCAGTATAATTAAATTTCACTTGACATTGTAATCAACAGCCAAGCAAATCCATACACTAACTTCATACTGTAACCTAAAAATATGCATGTGCATATCAGTCATGCTCAAATTCAACACGTAATTCATTTTCTTTGCTTTGTTAATCTTCCTGTGCATTGATACAAAATGATATTTTCCTGAAATTTACAAAAAAAGAACAAGAATTGTGAAACAATGGTAAACCACTGTAGAATAGGTATTGATATATTTTAAGGGCATAATTCCATGATGCCAAGAATCCAACCTGGGGCAAGACCCATGAAAGGAATGCTACAGGAAGTAAGAAAGTGTATAATGCTGTTACATGTTCCAAACAGTTTGTAATCTGAATAAAGACTTATCTGAATAAAAAAAAATACTAACCAAAAAAGTATCCTACATATCTCTGCCAAATAGGCCCCATCCAAGTACATAACTAAAAAACTGGAGTGGAACATGGCAACCAGAAAGAATTTGATGACATTATGCTTAAAATAAAAACTGATTAAGGTAATTCTTCTATTAAAATAATAATGATCAAAAGTGCACTAATAATAATGCTAATATCTTTATTTAAAGAAACTCATTTGGCCAACTAACCAATCTTCCAAGAGGCCTTCGAAATGTTGTCTGTGTGTGTGTGTTGTTATGTATATTTGATTTAATTTATATCTGATTTGATTAATCGTTTGTTAGTTTTAAATTTTTAATTTTTTTTATATATTCCATTACATGTTATTGTAAGCTTCTTGTGGGTCAGTGGTTCTTTTTGTGGTTTCCCAGCGGTTCTTTCTCTACCAATAATACTGGCTGACATGTATGTATAGCCTATCTAATGCTAAAAAAGGCAGTAAATCCTATAACAACAACAACATGTTACTGTAATGTAATTTTATTTACTGGATTTGATATTTTCCAGAAATTCAGGTCAGTTTTCTGAAAACTTATTATTGAAATTTTGTATCTAAAGCTGAACTAGTTCCTGACCTTGATTATGACATTAAGTAAACAACTGTGACTTTAGAGGTAAATAGCTTCCATGTTGTTTGGAAACATGTAGCAATTATTTGGAAATTCTTATTTTACCAGAAAGATATATATATATATATATATATTATAGAAGAAGAGATATCATGAGTACGTGTTTCAAAAAGATAATAGAATTCAATAGTTTAATACTGATCACTTTTAATTTAATGAATAATAATTACTGTTATTTTTTATATAATGCACATTACAATATTCTTCTTTGTAGTGCCCAAAAGGAGAATATACTGACTAAATGAGTCACATTCTATAAATAATTTATTATTAGTATTAGTATTATTATATAATGCAAATTTTACAAGGTGAGGTGTTCTTACACAAACAATGCTGTTAAAAACTAGACAAATGATCTACTGCTACAACAAAATATGCAAAGTTTTAAAGATGAGTATATACAGCATTCATACAAAGTGTAGTAGCAAACATGTGTAAAACATTACTGGTTTAATAGATACATATATGATAAAAATGTTGTAAAAACAGAAGTACTGAATGAAACAAAATCAAACAATTGATTGTTTCTGTATAATTATGTTGACTAAGAAGCTTGTTGAAAGCTTGACATGAGTCAGCTGTCATTATGTAAGGAGGTATCCAGCAAAAAAAAAATTCTTCTAATAAAACTCTGAATTTGGTTTAGTCAAATAGAACTTGTTGCTTGAGATGGGTCTTAGTATATACATATGTACATTTTTAACAAATTTAAAGTTATATTTAAGATGATCAGCATTGTAAAGATTTATAAACTAGTAAACCCTTTAGAGACTGAGTTCTCTTCTGAAATGGAAGCCATGTAAGGGTTTTAAAAAGATGTGTTAATGGTTTATTAAATTAGCATTAAGATTGACTCTTTTTTGAAATTTCAGTAATCTTTCCTGATTTTCTGTAAAACTATTACCCCAGATAAAATGACTATTCTAAATGTGATGATATATCCATTCTAGAAAGCTTTCTCTGTTCTTTAGGAAGATAGGATTTTATTTTATTCAAGAGATAAATCAGTGAGTTAACCATTTTAATGACTTTATCAACTTGCATTTTCCAGTATAAAATATTGTCTAATATGATGCCAAGTAGTGTTTCATTTTCAGAATATTGCATATGAATTCATTATACCAATAGTTTGAAATCATTTTTCTCTGTTTATACTCCTGCTTGAATACCTATGCTTTTATTGCATTTATCTCCATACCATTTTGCTCACATTAGTTGTTTATTTTTACCTAATCTTTATTTTATTTAGTCCTAATCTCATGGTCTGTTGATCCAATGTTACATAATGTCATGTCATCTGTGAACATGTTGGCTGTTGTTGTTGTTGTTTTAGAGTTTAACGCCATTTTTCAGCACACGATAGGCTATACATGGTGGCCAGTATTATTGGTGGAGGAAGAATGCGGGAAAACCCCGGAAAGAACCACCAACCTACGAGAAGCTACTGGCAAGCTTTCTCATGTAACTACATGAGCCGAATCTTAGACTCGAACCCACACAAACAGAGGTGAGACGGCAGTGATCCGTAATGGCAAGCGCTTTAGACCACTCGTCCACTCTTGGAAACTGAACATGTTGGAGGTGGAAAAATCAATATGATATAGTAAATCATTGATGTACAGCAGAAAAAATAATGGTCCAAGAACTGATCCTTTTGGAACACCTGACTTGATCAGTTTCTTATCTGAAAGTTTATTTAAAATAGAAACTTGCTGTTGTCTGGCTTCAAGATAGCTTTGAAATCAAGTTAAGCTTTCATGGTTAAATTGATATATGTTGAGTTTTCCAGCAAGAGTTTGTGATTTACAAGATCAAAACCCTTTGTAAGGTAAAAAAAACCACTGTGCCTACAAGGTTACCTTAATCTATTTCTGTCAGCGAACCATTGACCATTCTAGTTTGTGTAGTCTGGCATTAACATCCTTCACGAAAGCCCAATTGTCATTAATGTACAAAGTTAGATGATTCCAGGTAGTTTCTAAATTCAACATAAACATGTCTTTCTAATATCTTTGAAAGTGATGATGAAACTGATATAGGTCTATAGTTATTCATATCAAGACAAGCTCCCTTCTTATGCATTGGAGTTACTTTTTCTAGTTTTAGCTTGTTTGGAAAAAATACATGTGAAATAACTTGGATTGAAGATATCAATATGTAAAGATGCAATTAACTAAGATGAGAATTTTAGAAATTTAGTGCTTATATTATCTAAACTTTTACCTGTTCTGATATCTTCTAGACTCCATAGCAATAAAAGAGGGACATAACACTGAGGCAACAGTGGTGTGAAGAGAGAGGGAAATATGGATCATATTAAAAATCAAATATGATGTGAGCTGAGTGACAGATTACCTTTTTTACAAGCCACATTTATGTATCATGAGGTTGTACCCTAAACCCATGCTCTGTAATGTCAACATCACTGGCGATACACCCAAGTTAATGGTATTACAGAAAAGGAAAAAGATGTAGTTCTACAGTTAAACCAAATGATCCAGATTTTCAACCCTCATTAACAAATAACAGTGAAAAAAAACTATTCTTGAGACTGATTTTGGGGGGCTTGTAGACTGTTGGATTTGGAGCTGGAGTTTGTGTCAAGATTTTTTTGTTTTTGGCCTTACATATAAAGCTGACTGGTTAAAACTGCACATATTATAATAATAATGAGGACTTTGTATTGCGCCTAATCTTTAGAAACTCTATGTGCTTTAAAACATCTATAATGATATGACTTCACTACAGAAAAACAAAAAACAAAAACCATGAAATTGGAAAACATAAAAACATGCTGAAAACATATCTGATACAAAACATTATTAGGTCTCTAAGTTTATTCCTGCAGTCGAAAAAGGTGAGTTTTATGAGCATTCTTAAATGGGACCACTGTGTCTTTGTGTCTAATTTCAAGGGATTTCACAAGAGGATTCTAGCATTTCTCAGCCCATTCTTGGTAGTAATGTCACTGTTAGGTATTTATACGAGCTGGAAGGTGGCACAAAAAGGGCTACTGATCCTATTTGGAGTGTTACCGCGCATAAAATATCCGGCATAACACGATCAACTGGTAGACCAGCAATCTATAGACTGGATTCAACTGCCCCTCAACGAGGATTCACTAGTAATACCCGAGGATACTCGATTACGACCACGGGGTCTTAACTAGCACCCCCCAGAGGCATTGTGCTGGCACCCCGGCGCCTGTTGCACTCAAGACATGTTAGCATCACATTATCTCTTGTATGACCAATACTGCTATTTTTTCTATCCACGGTAAATTGTCGAGAATCCCTATCTGACCAACACCAATTCATTACACAATTGCAACTCACGCAGTGATTATTCTGTTGCTGTTTCAACGTCATTATTAATTCAACATCAATATCAAATTCTCTATTATTTTCTTTATCCTGCTGTTTATAACCAGAAAGTTTTTTTTCTCATTATGTCCTTGACGCTGTCAGCGCTGACAGTATCACTTATTGCATTGTCATTAGGATTTTCAAGGACAATTCTTCTAAGCTGATTTATTTTTCGTACTCTGGATACTGCGAGATAGACTAAATTCGACCATTTGATGTGATTATCTACCATCCAAACAATTGTATCCGATATAGTTAATCCCTGTGAAGAATGTATCGTCGCTGCGTATCCTAGCGTCCACGGGGATTTATTAGCACGCAATGCATCTTCAACGACGCTGATATCAACCAGCACAATATCATTTAATACGAGAATTTGTTTTCTTGACTCTGTCAAGCCTGGAATATCAACTTCAATGTTCTGTTTTCGTGTATCCAATGGCCTATAACATAACTGTACTGGAAGCGTTGTAAATAATTTTTTATGCGTTTCAAATAACTTCATCTGAAGTGTGTCTCTGATTATTTTTCTACTTGCAATTATCAAATCGTTTGGTCTCCACGTTTCCCAAAAATCATTCATTGGGGTTTCTGAAATTATTTCACACGCTATTTCACACTGGACTTTATCCGGTTGTAATCTAATTAGCGCTTTGAACTCGCGTAATCGTTCATCAAGTGATCTATAATCAGTGGTGATTTCTTCATAATAGTCTACAAAACTCTTTAGCCATTCATGTGGGGATGCACCGACAAATGGTGGTGGTTGGCCATGATCACCGCACATGACGACTTTTGTGTTTTTGTTTAACAACCACTCGAGAAATGTTTGTAATACATCTAATGACACTGTGCATATTTCATCCCAAATTATGATTTCAGGAATGAATTTATCACCCATACGCTCAGGAGTCCATTCATCGCCTCATCGCCTTTCCATAAAAAAAAACTGTGATAAGTACTGGCATTTACCCCTCGCTGTATCATCTCTCTGGCGAGTCTGTGAGTTGGTGTTAGCACAATCGTGGTTGACCGACGAAATAATTCAATTGCACGAGTTGTCTTTCCTGACCCACCACAACCGTTTAAATAAACTGTCTTGTATCTACATATTGGATCAGATACCGGTGGTGCATTAGAAAATTCTGATTGAATTTCAATACGGTTATATGAAAGATATTTATCATCCATGGTAACGTCTGCGGATTCACAATACTCATGTGGTGTTTCCTTTTTAAATCGCCAACGACCCCAATTTTCCTCGGGATCTGTGAATGCCGCTACAGCTGATTTATATTTACTGTGTATATACATCGAATCAGTGGCTACTCTAACCGCGGTATTAGGAAATCTATTTATTATCGAAAATAGATTAATAGAAGCAAAGGCTAGCATCCTTACGGGATACAAGTTTTCCCTGTTTCGTTAAATCCGTTACAATAAAATCGTATTCAGCGACGTCTATGATCAACCTCGAAGAGTATTTTGCATTGTCGTATTTTCCACCCTGGGTAAATTTACCGATTATTCTTCGTCCAAAATCCTTTGCTCGTTCTTTTTTAATTTCAAATAACTCCTTAGACCAATTCATGATTTATTCTTCATTGAAATCTGGAAACTGTTTTCGCTGTTCGCTAATTATACGATCTAGATCGGGTTGTGGTAGCCAAACTTCTTTCTGAGCTCGATAGCATATAATAGCTTCGGAAACAATCAACGATATTAGCATACCACAATCAATCATATATCGTAGTAGCACTATTGGCATCCAGGCTTTTTCAGATATATGTCTACCAAGCCAAAGATAACTACACTGATGTAACCCTGTAGCGAATTCGAATGATATCACACGAGCGAATCCAGTTAAATCAAAATCAGGCAATGGACCATCAATCGCAACACGAGTCATTTCATGCGTGGGGTGTCCAAATCGTTTAAAGTGGTTACTACATTCTCCATACCCGAGAAAACTTCCAGGATAACATGCGGATATATCAATTGAAATCATACCGTTACGATGGTATTTTGTATTCCACAGTCCTCGATGACTAAATTCGACGCAACTCAATTTAACATCTTCGAGAAAATCACTTCGTGTTGGACGCCATGAGTTTTTTTCTCTTGCGAAGTGAGCTACCACTGATGGAATAGTAAAACTATCCGTGAGTAGTTTTTCATGGAAACTCTCCGGTGAAAAATCACTAGCGATTTTTCTCATTCTATTATCTAATTCTTCAACGCGATATAATTCACCATTTGGTCTTACAAATTGATCGAATCCTATTTCGGGATCTTCATCACTTCTAAGTAACCACACTGACACAGGATCATCTTTACACAACGCATGAATTGCATCGAATAATTTCTCTTCATAGAAAACATCCCCGACGAATTCTGGGGGGATATATCTTACGGTTCGTTCTCGTGGAAATATTGTTACTGCAGGTTCCACGCGTGTTTGTTATGATCAATAATTTGTATTGGCGCTCCATTTTTGTTATATTTCGGTTCGTATAAAACTTCTCTGGTTATCGTCATAACGGTTATTGGGAATCTTAATGATGTTTCTAATTTAGCTATATCAGAAATCTTTGCACCGTGCTGTTTCACTGTCATTTCCCATTCGGTTATTTTCCTACGTCGCAGATCAGTTAGTTTATTTCCTCGGGATGCATTTGTGAAGTGTTCCATTACCCGTGTTGCTACACAATTCAGTGAACTAGAATATTTCATAGGAGCTAGTTTTGCGATATCGGGTTTATCATTTAACGGATTTATTCCATAAACGATTGCTGTTACAGGATAAGATCTCTCGTAGTATGGTTTGTCAATTCCAGTTAGAATTCCCGGTTTGGAATCTCTACTCACAATGACAGCTTTTTTATTCTTGAGGATTGGTTCAAATTTATCCCTAATAATCCATTTGCCTTCGACTTCGATAATGAATTTTATTCTGAAAAAATACTTCTGTTGAGAATTGCTTTGTTGAAAATCTTTGATTTTCCATGAAAATCCTTTGGATTTTACACCCTTGGATTTCCACCCCGCTGGCTCGCCAAGGTGTGAAATTATCTCAGCTGCTCTTTCATCGTTCATGGTAGCATCGATGTTGGGTACATTGACATCTTCATCAATAATTTGAAATGTCGACCAACAGTGTGCTGCACCGTCTCGTTAGAATTCATTAAAACACTCCCTGATTTTACTTAGTATAGTTCTATCACCGATTAGACGTTTTGGTATATCAGAGGCTCTATCGAGATTGAATTTAACATTTTTCCAAGGCTTAATTTTCGATAATCTTTTGAACTCATTATCGAGATTGAATTTAACATTTTTCCAAGGCTTAATTTTCGATAATCTCTTGAACTCCTCCATACTATAATTAAAACAAGCATTTAAATGAAAGATTTATGTATAATGAATCACTGCAAATGGCTCATGATTGGATCAGTGACACCGTGTAACAAATCATGCAGAAATGAATTCTGTGGGTATCATATGCAAAGCTTTCGTCGTGGAAGCCTTGGTCCGTTATCTTGCATACGATGTGGGGTTGGGGTTAGGGGAAAATCGCAGTTGTGTATGAATTGCGGTGGCAAACGATACAGGGAGTTGAAGCGTTATTATGACAAAAGAATCAAAAACTCCATCAAAAATTCCATCAATGACCCTGACCTTGACAAAGTCAGTATCCCTGACAAAGTCCTTGACTCTGTCAAGGATAAAATCATAAGAACCCCCCAAGACTACATTGAAAGATTTTCCAGTGATGTAATCATTAGACCAAACAATGAATTAGACAAATAGTATTAGTATACGAATGAACCAAGAATTCAGACTACACCCTGTGATTACAAATTATGAAGCATCTAGTGATGGTGTTGTAAGAAACCGTAGACTGAAGAAACCAGTTGGTGTTGTGAATAATCGAGGGTATTTGAAGTTTGGCGCTGGAAAGAAAATTTATTACTGTCATCTTTTCGTGTATGAGTGTTTCCATGGATTAATCAAGGATGGTTTTGTTATTGATCACAAGGATTCTAATCCAAAGAACAATTTTTTATCAAATCTGCAAGCTGGTACACAAAGTGAAAATACCAAATGAGGAAAGACTGGCACTTGCTCAAAAAAAGCGAGACCCGTAAAATCTTTTAATACGATAACTAACGAAGAAAAAAATATTTCAATCGATATATGAAGCTGGTAGGCATTTTGATATTTGTAGAGCCTCAGTACGATATGTTGCAGAGGGGATTTATCGATCTGCGATTTCAAAAAAGACCGGACAGAAAATTCAATTTATTTATGTCTGATGCGTCATATTTTTCATTTAGAAATATGTAATCATCATAGAATATAAATTCTAAAAATATGAATAGCATTATATCCGAGATTTCAAAATTGAAAAGTCAGGATATCAAACTATCAGATGGGTTAAATCCTGATCAAATCATGTCAGATTTTCAGGATATAGAATACGGAGTTAACAACAATAAGTATATGCTGCCAAAGAAATACGCGCTCATCAAAAAAATTCAGAATTCTATTCGGGATTCTCTTGCATTTTCCAGTGACGTAAGTGTGTTCGTTCCGTTATATACTATCGTGGAAGGAATACGAAAAGAATTAGGTAACGAATACGAATTGAAAAAAGAGGTTAATTCTAAAGTTAGAAACATAAGAGCGTTAATTCAAGAAAATGATTTTGACCGTGACCGACCCTCAAAGAGATTTTGTCGTTTTTTGATTGTGACCGACCCTCAGAGAGATTTTCAGTTTTTTTTAGCATTTTTTAATTAAAAATGTCAAAATCAGTGAATAAAAAATTGATGGACGGTTCAGAATGAGGGAAGTCACATTATTATTTTATTTATAGTAATCATGTGACTTCCCTCATCGATGATAACGCTGTTAAATACTTCCACGGTGATGTTAAAAATCATCCGACGTGTCAAATTAACTGAAAAGTGTTTTCGTCTGTTAGGTCAGGTTCGGGAAAATTGTTTTACAATTGAAAAATTGTTTCTGATTTCAAATAATGGTCAATGAAGCATTAACAACTAGATTGGCTCGTGAACGACTAGATGCAATTAGGAGATTTATACCAATTCGCGACTCTGTAAGAAATAAACTGCAACAACGACAGAGTTTACAAACTGATTTTGCTGCGAGATCTGAAGAATTGTTTAAACCAGTAACCACAGCAACGTACGGGGTAGAGCGTGCTATACGGGGAGATGTTCCCGAGACGGGGAAATCTGTTATCGGTGAACTTGAAAAAATAGCAGCGAAAACTGAACAAACAAAACAGGCTGTACAAAAAATGGAATAAAAAAGAACAGTAGATGATTTACGCGTGAGATTTAACGAGGAAGGGTTAGCAGCAATTGATGGGACTGATCCAACAGAAATTCCTGCGCTTGTTGTTAAGACTTATGAAAACAGGAAAAAAATGTTGAAACCAGAACATCATAAATATGTTAGAAGTATAACTCACTGGGCTGATATATTCTACAAAATCAAAACTAAAAAAAGTCAAATTAAGACAGATAGTGCATCATACATCGAATATATCGATGCGGTGGGTATAGTGTATAAACAATTTGAAGAACTAAAACAACAACAAAAACCGCCAAAATTGCAAAGAAAGCGGCAGCAACCTGAAAAGAAAGTACTCTACTCTCCTAAAAAACAACAACAACTACCACCTGATGATGATGATGATGATGATACACTTGATTATTTATAACCCACGGATGAAGAAAAACTGGATGAAGCAATGGGTTATAGCGGAAGCGGATTGCAAGATTCCAGTGGAATTGGAAACGCTAGCGTTTCATGTCCTGGTAGTGTTCTCAGTGATATATCACGATTAGAAGTTCTTGTAGGAGGGTTTTGAGCTGGAAATAACTCACCGGAAATAATTAATGAAGCAGCTGATATCTGTAGACGGTTATTTGCCAGCGGTATCATGGATATCGGCACATATCGAGATTTCATTGGCGAGTTATCAAGTGGGTATCACAGTGACTAAAAATCCTTTGTATTTTTCATCACCGGGACTGAATTTACAATTGACAAATTTTTTTACAATTGAAAAATTGTTTCTGATTTCAAATAATGATCATACACTACAACCATGACAAACCAACCCCCGTCTATGTAGTTAATTCACGGTTTCCGGTTTATAGAGCATACTATGGTGATGGTTTAGGTAATACCATTGCAGGGTTATTTGCGAGAATGGCTCCAAAAGTGATGCCGTTAGCTAAACAATTATCGATGAAGCAATTGATGTTATTCGTGATAAGGGTATTAGTGCTGTTAGAGATCTCGCCGGAAAAGCGTTTTCAGCCGCGAAGAATAAAATAACATCATTAGTGAAATAACGGAGGAAATCCTTTGGATTTTCAAAACCATTACCATCTACAGCAGAAATGCCTGCAAGTGTTAGTAAAATTATAAATAACGCAGTAGATGAAAAACTAGCGCAACTGACTTCGTCAATAGTGGCAACCCCTGACCAAAGCAATATTGCAAATATGATAGCGGGAAGTGGCTTTAAAAAACTACGACGATGAAATCCTACGATGAAAATCGTTTACGATTTCACTATTTAGACTCTGATAAATAGAATAAAATGTTCAAAAAGTCACCTGATCCAGCGTTTGATATAGACGCCCCAGTTGGCAAGGATGATTCTGTACGCGATTATCAATATTACGCCTATTATGCAATGGACTCAAATAGTCGATCGTGAATTGAACTTCAAGTTCATGATACCAGTAAATATTTTCTACCCGCTGAAGCATTTATTGAAGTAGAAGGAGAACTTGTAACAGCTGCTGATACTCCTGCTATACCAGCACCTTATCCAGTTGGTACTCAAGTCGGTTTTGTCAATAATGGTATTATGGCGCTATTCGATAGTGCAAAATATCTCATTGATGGAAAAGAAATTGAGTCGATAGATCGAGATGTTGATATGGCTACAACAATAATCGGGTTATCGAGATATTCTTATGATTATACAAGATCAGCAGGACCTTCTATGATGTTTGCAAAAGATGTTAAAAATACCGCTGGAGGAAATCAATTTGTTGTAAGACGACCAAAGAATAATGCTGGTAATGCTAATATAGATGCCGAGGATATGATTATAAACAACGATCCTAACTTCAATCTAGGACCTACAACACGTATATCAATGTTGCAAGGAGCGCGTAAATTATTTTCATGCGCGATTCCACTGCATCACATATTTGGATTCTGTAGAAACGTCAGAAAAGTTATCTACGGGGCGAAGCATACAGTATCGCTTGTACGAAAGAGTGATGATAATGACGCAATTTGGAGGATTCCAGTGGATGCTGCACACCCAGATGCTGATGCTGGTAAAGTTATTTTAACAAAACTATCATTGTGGATGCCAGTGTTGACTCCATCAATCACTGCAGAAGAACGATTACTATCATTTATGGACCATGGAGGAAAGTCGTTGTTAAGTTGGCTAACCATGAGTACAGATGTTAAACAATCAAATATTAACGGGTTATTCACGTGGAACCTAGCATCAAAACAAGGTGTTGCTGCGCCACGTCATATATTTATTGCGTTACAGGCTAACACACGAGTTGGCGATCAACGTTTCAGTCATATGATATTTGATCCATTAGGTGTTAAGGACGTCTCACTGAGAATAAACAGCCAGCAGGAACCATATGAAAATGTACAACTTGATTACGGTCAGAATCATATTGCTCGCGTGTATCATAGGTTGTTGTCGTTTATGGCACGCGATCAAAATGTTGATACTGGTTTGCAAATATCACAATTTGATTTTAAAAATCTATATCCGATCTATTACTTTTCACTGGAACATCTTGATTTGATGAGACAATCCGTCGTTGATATACACTTTAGAGCTAATGTGCTTCGTGGTGCTATTGCTAATTATAGAGCGACTGCTGTCATTCTCAGCAACAAATCAATGCTACTTGAAGGTGTTGGAGGAAGAATGAGAGTGGTAGATGCGCCAGTGGAAAATCTTTGAAAATTCTATGAATTTTTCATTGAAATCGTAAACGATTTAGAATCAATCGTTTATGTATAATGTCGTATAGTAATATCAATGTATCGTTAACTCCCGGTCAAGTCAAGAAATTACAATCCAAATCAGCTAAGCAATGTGGAACCACAATCACGTTGAAACCTAATCAAATGGCTGGCGGGGCGAATAAATTATCGCTGACAACTCGTCAAGTGAAACATTTCAATGATGCACTAGTAGCAAAAAAGGGTGTTCAGATTACTCTTTCTGTGGCTGCTATCAAAAATATGATGAAAACAGGCGGTATATTCCCGTTGTTAGCTGCGATTCCGGCCTTGATTGCAGCAACAGCCCCAGCGTTAGGAGCCGTTGGTACTGCAGCAGGAATGGCACTAAAGAAGGCAACTGGACAAGGATATAAAAAAAGGGAAAGGGTCTAAGACTACCAGGAACCCCATATCATTGGTACAGCGGAAAGGGTCTAAGACTACCAGGAACCCCGTATTCATGGTACAGCGGAAAGGGTCTAAGACTAGGACCGGTTTATTAATTGAGGAACCTATGGTTCCCAAATCTTCGATTCCAATGTCCAATTTTGATTTAATGGATACTGCTAAAAAACTGGCGATTAAAAATTTCAGAGGTGTCTTTATGAAAGATCAGTTACCACATCAACCAAACAACACTGAAACCGGAATCATTAATTTAGATAACAGCACCGGACCCGGAACTCACTGAGTTGCATACGCTATTGATCCACGTGGGATTGTCTATTTTGATTCATATGGGTTAGCTCCGCCAAGCGAGTTTATGTGTTATATAAAAACTTTTCCAATGAAGACTTGGTATTCTACGCTACCAACACAAACGATGATTGACCCACCAATATGTGGCAGCGAAGTATTAAATGTCCTTAACGCTATTTCTAACTCCTTGGGTAACCCAAGGGGAAAACCACCACATGTTGTCGTAAATGAATACACTAGTAATCACTGGCAACGACGGAGTCGTCAAAAACGATTTTAGAGAGAGAAAGAGTTTTACAATAACAATGATTGATATTTGGGGAAGACCTCTGAAACCCAAACCCGATGGCACTGCAACCCTTGATTCTATCAAGGATATAAAAAAAATAATTGAAGATGAAATCGCTGAGACGTTGAACTTAACAAGTGTTGACCCGAACGAAATAGTTGTATTTCAAGATCTCCAGGGTAAATTAAAAACCAGTAATATATCCGCGGGTGACATTTTGATACGGCAGCGCGCCGCCGCTGAAAACTCTATTGCGCTGTATTCCAAGGATGGACAACTTAAAACCAGTAATATATCCGCGGATGACATTTTAACACGACAACGCGACGTCACTGAAGACTCTATTGCACTGTATTCCAGCGACGGACGACTTAAAACCAGTAATATATCCGCGGATAACATTTTGATACGGCAGCGCGATGCCACTGAAAACTCTATTGCGCTGTATTCCAGCGGTGGACGACTTAAACCAGGCGCACTTGTGTCTACGATCACCGACGCGATTGCCGCCCACGGCCGTGAGCTGGATGATCAAATACGAGGTTATAATAGTTTTCGCAAAAATGTCATACATAAATTCTTTGGAACCCCGCTTGTGGTTGGCATGACTCTCGCTGAAATTAAAAACTTTTTATCGCTATTCTTTTTTAACTCTTTCAGCCCCAAGAAACTTTTCAGTAACACTGTTACTGTGCCCCAGCCACACTAAGCTATGACTAGCTGCTTGTGCCCCAGAGTGTTTTACCTGTTTGGAAAATTTTGTAGAAATCATGCACATGCATTCACATTTACTTTAATTTCTCTTCTTATATCCAATATTAATCCATGATAATTTCACCAATTAATCAAAATTAATTTGTCTACACAGTGATGTATTTTTCTTTCTATTTTTCCAAGTCTTTCACAATTTATTTATACATTATTTTACAAATATACATTATTTTTACAAAATTATGTGCAACATTGTTAGGAATTCACATCATCAGCACTTAAGTCCATGAAAATAAACCAGGAAAATTTAATATGTGATATGGTTTGAAACAATTTGTACATACATTTTACTTGGCAATGTTCACATCCAGTTTTTGGTTAAGATAGAACTTTGTTCAATAAACACATTTTGCAGGTTGGATACTACGTTTGTTTGGTGATACCAATGTGCATTTTTAGGCATATGGATTGGTTTCGTTTGCGATGTCCGTGTACAGTTTCTCCGGAAATAATAATATGTGAAAAAAGATAGATTTTTCTTTTTTCCTTGTCTATTTGTCATTGTATGTTGTAGGTCCAGGATTCATTCCACTAAAATCATTGATTTGGATAGACAGAAGACGATCGCTCTAATCTGCTAGATCGGCAGAAACTCTTTCATTTTTGCTATCAGCATCCGCTTTTTCTGACTATTTAATCTCAAGAATCTTCGATGTCCCATTCGAAATTTTGCAAATTATCCAACTGTCGAACATACCTCTCCTCTAATTACTCAATATTTTCGAGATCAAACACGAGAAACACCTCATTTTCACCCTCACCGCCATCAAAAACCACTCGTGCTTCCGCCATCATTTTACGATTTTTTAAGAAAAAAAAACACGTGTATTGAAACGATCCCAAGTAGTAATCCTTGGTTTCCGAACATTTAAAGTTTGCCCAAACGAACGTAAATTCATTTCTGATTGGCTACAAGTGGGTCTGATGCTAGGAAAAGCCCCATTTGTAACCAATCAGAGATTTTCTTTCGACCATACATTCGGACCGCCGAGCAGCGGTACCGGCCATTGAATGCAGACGAAAATTTTCACGAAAAAGCGGTATCGGCCGTTGAATGCAGAAACTGCATTACGCGTACAGGCGGCATCGGGGCCGAATGAGTTAACAAGACGCGGGAAGGATGATGAATGAAAATGAAATCAAGGCAAATTATTTCGATATTTACACGGATATTTCTAAAATAGTAGAAAATCTTGAAAAGGTACAAAAACCCACCAACGACATCGTTGTTAAGTTTTTGGGATCCCCACTTGTGGCAGGCATGACTCTCGCGGAAATTAGCTTATTGGCAAGCATACTCACAATGCCCACGTCGCTAATAGTTTCTTTGGTGTCCCAGCTACATCTACAATGACTCTCAAAGATATTAATATGTTTATGGTGAGACAAACAACACTTAATACCATCGTGGATAAATTTTTAGAGAGAACACCTGTGTCTGAAACCACATCTCTGACAGGCCCGACCCTCGCTGAAGTTAAAAAAGCTATTGACGAACAAAAACTCATCAACAAAATGGTTAATAATTTCTTTGAGGGTTCTAAAAGTTACAATATCACGACGACATATTCTCAACTCAACGGGGATTATCTAACCTGAACAGATATAGAATCTGACCTCCTTTTGATTTCATTTTTTAAACGCCGCGATAAAACGATGATGAAATATACCGAAATCAATAAAACCTATCTTGATATTTACGACGATCTTCTTTAACTAAAAGCAACCTCTGAAAAGGTAAAGATTCCTCATCCAGACATAGACGTTAAAAATATCGTGTATAAGGTCGATCATGGAACCATGGATTGGATAAAAGACGTTTATACTACATTGTCCCCCATTCTCTGGAGTGTCGAAATGAGGGCCGATATCTACAGGCCGAAGTGGGTCGATGGTATCTACAGGCTAACGTGGATCTCTATCGATTAATTTAATATGATCGCGGACGGTAAAACCTACTCTGGTGGCACCGCGACGTTAATTATGAAGGGTCGCGAACAAAACTTTAATGTCGTCGCGGTTGATAGCTCCACCATTAGATCAAAAATAACTTGGTGTTTAGAATTTTTAGATGATTTCTCTGGCTGAAGCCACTAGCAATTCCCCGCAACGATGGCGAATAATTGAAAACACTAGCGGGTTTAAAATAACAATGAAATCAATTGAACCGATAATAGTCCCATTGACGGAGTCAGCGGTATCACAATCAATGACACTGTCATCGTGTTATCGATATGACACCGTGAAAGAATTTTCCGCGAACTTGAAATCACTTTCTGAGCGTTATCGTGAAAAAATGAAAAAATACCGACGAAGAATCACCGCAATTGATGTTACTATGTACTTGGTGTCAGGCGTTCTCGCTGGCGCCGGAATAATACTTGCATCGGTTACAATGATTGCCCCGGTTGTAGTTCCAATTTGCATTTCTGCGGTGGCTACAATTGCGGGTATATCAACCGGGATAACAAAAAGGATATCATCATGCAGCCAACGCAAACTGCAAGATTACTTAATTCAATTTCATATTGTATCAACCGCATACTCGCAATTATCCTCGATGATATCGTCGTCACTCGATAATACAATTATATCAGATAGTGAGTTCTCAGCGATGGCCAGTATTTATGATTCCGCGATATCGAAATTAGAGTGACAACAACAGTATAATAACAATGACAACACCGATGGAATTAGAAAACATGAACCCGAAAACCAGAATGATCTCAAAAACCTCAACGATATCAGATAGTGAGTTCTCAGTGATGGTCAGTATTTACGATTCCACGATATCAAAATTAGAGCCACAACAACAGTATAATAACAATGACAACACCGATGGAATTACTTCAACAAATAGTGGAGAACACGAACCCAGTACAAACAAGCATGATATCAATAACATCAACGAATCCTGAATTCAGTGTGAATTTCCCTAGCCCAGTCCCCGTGAAGGAGATAGCGCTAGCAAAACTACGAGTGTAGCACAGTTGGCCTAATATCAGATCGGAAGCATTTGGTGGTCAACAAACGAATAATTCCTTGGTTTTTGCGAATAAGAATAAACCCGATGGAACTCCAGACTGGAACGTCGTTTCGATACCAACCGGATCATACCAAATTGAACAAATCAATAACGAATTAGCGCGTAGAATAAAATTGATTACTGGAACAGAATCGAAAATCGCTATAACGGTTCATGAGCTGACGCTATCATCCGCAATTGAGATAAGCACAGAAGGATACGTCGTAGATATCTATCAGAGTTCTATTAGAACCGTACTAGGATGGCCTGAATTACCACCAGGGGGGAAAACCATTGATTTACCAGAACCACAAAAAACTGATTATATCACTGACGTGATAGCACCTGATAATCCAATAAAAGTTATAAAGATCACACAAACACTATAGAGTTTTTTGGTCTCGGATACCAACCAACTGGGAGAGAGAAGGTTGGAGACGAAATAGAGGGACATCATTTTGTTAACGAACCTGAAATCGTTAAAAATTTCACAGCAATGAATAATGATTTATCGCTGTTGTTAATATCTCTCAAATCCGGCTCTCTCACCAGAGATGAATTTATCAGCGTCGTAGAAACATGCAACAAAATTATCGATGATATGGAAACATTTAATTTAAAAATTATTCAGGATATATTAGATGACGATAATCCCCTATCGAGAACAAGATTTGCATCAGAATATAAAATCCCCGTCAAAGATATTCCAACATTTAAACTACCGGGATATAACGTACCAGAATTAAAGAAACAACTTAACGACACCATCGATGTTGGTTTTAAAATAATTCATGATGCATGGAAAAAAACAGCATCACCGGAAATAAAAATCCTCAAACATAATAATTACCCAGATGGTGGCGGCAGACATATCGCTCCGTTCAACGTGAATATATCCTCGGTGATTGCGCTCAATTTAGTATGTGATGTTATCGAAGGAAGCTATCAAATAAATCTCGAACGATCAAATCAAGCTCAGCAAGGATATATTCTTTATTCGTTTGCACCAATAGCCCCTCCAGGATTTTTAATAATTGAGTCTCCGGTTAATCCAGTCTATATGCGGTGTCATAATGATTCATTAACCAGAATTAATTTCAAACTCACAGATCAGTCCAATAATCTAATTGATCTACAAGATGAGGTGTTAGCGATTAGTTTGTTAGTGAAGTCCTAAAGACTTGATCAAATATTCGGTTGAACTCGTAAAAGAATTATTAACCCATAGCAGCAGAGAGGGTGAACGACAACAAGTTGCGACCAAAATTGATTGAAAAATCGTAAAGTCTCCGTTTGCTAAATGGAGACTTATTTTTTTTGGGTTAAAATATGAGATTTCGTTGGAAGGCTCTATTTTTTGTTTTAAGGACTCAATCTATTTTTTGTCTGAAAAGGTTGTAGTGTTCACCCTCTCTGCTGCTTATGGTCATCCGACAAGACTATTGCCACATCAGCACAAATCCACCTTAATTTGCATGCCAGAAGAGCAATAGGATGCAAAAGTAAATACAAGTAAGGTGTGATTTGATCACTCAATTTTATCCCTATTTATTTAGGTATTAATTCATTTTTTAAAATAAAAATATGTAATAACAAACATTCTAGATTTAAAACTGACATACAGTATTCAGTCCTTGTGTTTTGTATTCCCCAAGATTAAAGAAGGTCTGGAATACAATGCAGAAATTAAACTGATTTTCACAGCTAAAAATCTGTCTCAAATTTCAGAGATATCAAGGCAATTTATCCATGGGGAGCAGAGTGATACCTACATATACAATGTTACACATGTAAGGTATGGATGACTCTGGAGATTATTGACCAATAGGTCTCATTGACCTTAACATTATGCAGTTTAGAACAAAACTTATCATAAAGAAATCATTTTTTCTTATCAGTCTAACCATAACCATGATCTCTGACCTTTAGACCCCCCCCCCCAAAAAAAAATAATTTGTTATTACCCTGTGTGCAATCCAATGAATAAGTTTAATTATGGGACTTATTCTTGAACAAAAGTAATGTTATTGTGCAAAATCCATTCTTTTGTCACAATTGTTTTGACAATAGACCATTTGAACCCATGATACACTATCTCTTCCATACCTTAAATACGAGCCCTCCACAAACAGTGATCAACAGTGCATAATCTATAAGTTATCAAAAATAAAAATTCTTTTACACAAAGTTTAACTGGCCCATAAACATTGGAAAAGATATGTGGTGAATAAACAATTTTTGTGAAGGAACAATTTTTCATTTTCACCCCATGACCTTGACCTTTATATCTCCAACACAACAGGCACATACCTTACTGCAAGTCATCAAGAAAGTTAAGTTTTGGTCTATGATGCAGAACTGAAGTTTCATTATCAAAACCATTTTTCTTCATTCAATCAATGTAACCTTTGATTAAACAAGACTTTGTGAGAAAACCAATTTTGTTCTTTCAGATAGTTACCATGATTCTGACATTTTCTGACCCCAAAATCAATAGACTTCTCCCTTACCAAAGTGTATGTCATCTAATACGTTTTGTCCAGTACAGTGATAGAGAACTAATGTTTTTGTGTAGAAACCATTTTTCTTATTTTAGTCAGTGACCTGAAGCTTTGTTATGTTCATCCAAAAATCAAAAGACTGCTATCTCAGCCTAAATATATGCAATTTACAAAGTTAGGGTAACAGTAGATAGTGTTGAACACGTGTCGTTGTGCAGCAACACAAATAGGAACAGATGACTGGATGGATCACATGGTGGGCACATAAAAAACTGCCATCACTGCCAGAAAATTGATTCCTATGTCCTGCCATTCACAGGTTTGACAAAAGCACCAATAAATGTGTAATCCATAATTTAATGAGTCTACATGCACTTGCATCTTTAAAACTCTACAAGAAAATGTATCATTCAATCTTATCTTTAGATTTACTTATATTCATATTTAAAGTTAAGCACAATAAACATCACTTTAGGCCTGCTAATTTAAATAAAATGACTGAAATGAACTATTAATAAGTATAAAGTAAATCATGCATAAATACTTACAAAAATCACAAAGTCACTGTTACCAGTTATTTTCTACCATCAACTACAGAGTAAACTAATTCACAATTAGATTTTTGTAACATTCTGGTGAAGTATTCAATGCATAAACAGCAAAATCTGGATAACAGACTTTTAACACAGACTGCACATGTTACAAAATAATAAATACATACTCTCTGATGTAGGATATTTTTCTGCCTGAATGGAGTTTTGCCTGAAAGTAAACGAAAAGTATGGACTAGTGAACTTTATATTTTGTTCATTTAACTTGCAATGAATATATATAATTAAAATACATGTACCTCACAAAATTAATGCCTGGTGGTATTTAATTTCATTTATGCGGGCCCAGAGTCATGATCAAGCTATCACCTTACTTAGTAAAAAAACTAGGTGCAATGTTAGTGAACAATTCATTTATCATGGGCACAAACAACATTTGACAGTTTTATAGTGAGCTTGTAATATCAATCAAAAGGATAGAAGGTTCTGATTTCTTTCAAACCATTGTTCAAATCTATATGAACATCTTTGATATTACATTTAAGCTCAATTGTCATTCTTAAACCAACCATAAGCTATATTATTTATTGCATGCATGGCAAATTTCCTTCATCATCACTCTTTAGATTCCAAAGGACGAGCATCAGAAATATATAAATGGGTATTATGCACTCAATAAAGCAATCTCTCACTATAAGGTCTTCAATTATAACACCATAATGTATTTCATTATACAGTAGTCTCACTATAAGATGGTATACTCTACTCCCATGGACAGTCTTATAATGCACGAGTACTGTAGATCAATTGAGAATGTTTGTAATCCTGTTGCAGTCAAATAATTTATAAAATGGAATTGTAATACTAGTAATGAAATGCCAGGCTGGTATGGTAATGGATCTAATTTCATTACGTAGCAGTAAATTATAAGTATTGTTACATGCATTGAATTTTTATTGTTTGTTGGCTTTTTTCTCACTGATTATGTTATGTAAAAATCGTATTT
Organism: Unio delphinus; assembly: GCA_029339505.1. Taxonomy (NCBI): domain Eukaryota; kingdom Metazoa; phylum Mollusca; class Bivalvia; order Unionida; family Unionidae; genus Unio; species Unio delphinus. The sequence goes on from JAQISU010000076.1 coordinate 8,162,133, forward strand.
TATACCTGACAGTCCCAAATCGAGTTCACTGTTTACATAAATAGGGACATTGATTTTGCAAACAACATAATACATAGCTACTATTTCTATGAGTACAGATTAAATGTATTATCAGCATCAATGGAGGTAAACATATTTATCTTAATCTGAGTCTAGGACAATGGAATTCCCTCATGGAATTCCTGGTGTACCTGATATTTGCCATGCTGTTTATTATAATTTTAGTAATAGACTTTTATCTAGTTGACAATTTAGAATGTTCTAGAAATCTTATAACGTTCATCCTGGTTCTAGTTTTGTGTCTTAGCTATTTAATATATTTGTTTGCTAGAAAAATTACTCATAGTTGCCTTAAAATCCTGAAGTAGATCCGGGTGGAATTATTTATTCAAATATTATTCACTGGATATACAAAGTGCTCCTTAATAATATTCTGGGACAGAAACATTAATTTAGAATTATAGTGAAATTCCAAGAAGAACATTTTTAGATTATTGTGATATATCAAAATATTCTTAGCACATCACTACAATCCAGTCCACCAGCACATTACATATTCAAGACTACAGGCACATCAACACATTCAATACTTGCAATAACACTGGAATTCAGCTGAAACTTTATAAATTTGGATTTGTGATAACAAAAAACAAATAGTTGAATTCTACAAAGTTTGTTGGTTTTCACTCTTTTCTGTTACTTAGTTTGAGACCATAGAGTTGTAACCACTCCGGCGGCCTAGTGATTAGAGAGTCTGCCTCGGAAACAGGAGGTCGTCGGTTCGATCCCCGGCCGAGTCATACCAAAGACTTACAAAAGAGGTTAGTGTTAGGACTGGTCGGCCTGGTGTCAGGATAATGTGACTGGGTGAGACATCATGCTACATGTCTGCAGCATGATGTCTCAGTGCTAGACATCACTATAAACTGCCTCACTGCAGACATCGTAGCGATATGACTTAAAAATTGTTAAAGCTATGTTAAAAATCCTAATCAAACAAACAAACAAACATAGAGTTGTAACATTATGATCTACTTTGTTGCAAGACCATAACCACACAGGTGGTTGTTCTATGATTTCCTTGGACAGTTTTATAATGAGGAAGCACTATTTTGGGAAATTTCAAAAATCAAGAATTTTTTTTTTTTAAATTCTGAACCTGTAATTTCCTCATTTGTACTTTTAAAATGTATCTGGATTATCATACATTTACAAAAAAAGCCATGTTTAATCTGCATAATCAATGGTCAATTACAAATAACATGGTTGCTATCATGGCATAGCATGGTTTAATTTCTCTTAAATGAATAATCTTTATTAATTTTAGAATTACCTAGTGTCATTAAAGAAATCTCAAACTTATTCTTTGTGGACAGATGTCCTAATTATAGATATGAAATGCATCAGTATGCTTGAGAAATGGAGCTTAAAAATGTCCTGTATGAGAATGAGCCCACTACCTGGTGTTGTCTTTAAAGACAGGTTTCACTATAATATGCTTATAAGGGACAAATTGTGTGAATGAAAGAAATTTTTAGGATACTGGTCATTAATGACTCTTCAAGGTTCCAGCAACAAAAAGACATACTTCTTGAAATAGAGTTTTGCATTTTCACACTAAAAAACAATCCCACCCACCCAATAATGCAACTTAAAAACCTAACAATCAGACATACACTAAATACTACAAACTGAAAAACCTAACATTCCAAATGCATTCTTTTAATTTTTTTTACTCAGATACAAGTTTATGCAAATCCTACAAAAATATTTACTCAGTCAATACATTTATTATCATCATTATTATTATTATTATTATTATTATTATTATTATTATTATTATTACATCTCTGGTACAGTAACTTTCTACAACATTCTCATGCCCTATTTCCCTTATTGCCTCCTTGATGCATAACATAACTAGGATATAATATCCTTAGTACATACTGTAATATCTGGTCTAATATGGGATTCATTTTTGCCCTATATTTGCCCTTCAGTACATAATTCAAACAACACAGCTGATCACCAATGTTCACTTGGTCAGTCTTAATTTTATCTAATGTATGCTTTTCCTTCTCAGGCTCACTTTAGAAAGCAAGCCTGCCTCTTTTTATTCAAAACTCAAAATTAATATGTATGCCACATGCAAATATTGTTAGATTAATCACTAACAAAATTTGCTGAATGTATCACATCACTACTTTTGAAGCACACTGAAAAAGACCAGAATTACAAGTAACTTCGTTGATTGAATTAAAGGGTAACTGGCACCTCATAATTCTAAACTGAATATTTGAATGTCCTTTAAGTAATCTTAACATCTTGATTATTTTTGTTAGACAGTTTTCTTTAATAAATCATTTCCATCCTTCCAAACTTTAGTTAGACTGTAAGGATGATGAAAGTAATGGCAAGTGGCACCATTTTAATGAAAACCTTTGTAAGCCTAAATGCACTGATCTAACACCCACCAGCATTCACAATACAGCCTTAAAGTGGTTCAAGTCCTACTTAGTCAAAAGGACACAAATTGTATCTGAAAATGGAATACACTTCACAGAGGCGTAGCTATGATATTTTGCGCCTGGGGACGAACTATAAAATTGGCGCCCCAGCCCCGTTTAATCACATTTTTCTATTACATTGAATAAGGAAAACAATTTAAATTTTAATAAAACATTGTATTTAAAGAAGCAAATTTATAGAAATTATAGGACATGGATGAATGGCAGACGTATCAGATGACACGTCTGCTAAGCTGCTGCAGCGATCTTGTGACCGATTTATTACCCTTGTTTACTTATTATAATGTAACGTTGTAAGCCTCATTTTGGCGCCCCTGTACCATGGCGCCCGGAGACATATGTACCCCCCTGCCCCCCCCCTAGCTACGCCTCTGACACTTCAGACCAGTGGTTCTGTGTTGTGGTGTTCCATATGGGTCTGTTCCTGGACAAGTTCTCTTCATTCTATACACTCAGCCGCTCTCAAATGTCATAGATCATCTTCCAGTGTCTCACCAATTGTATGCTGATGACACCAAATATACAAGTCTAGCCACCCAACTGAAGTTGATGCTACCATCCATTCAGTAGAGAGGTGTATTTTTGATGCGAAATCATGGATGACATGTAACAAGTTGCAGAAGAATGATGATAAACTGAGGCCATTCTGATCACAGCACAAAGACTTTCTCATTCACATCTTTTACTTCAGACAATAAATTTCAGCAACACCAACATTAAATTCAAACAGTCAGTATGAAACCAAGGTGTTACTCTAGACAGTACTCTCGCATTGCACCAACATGTCATGAACATAAGCAAGACTGCATATCTTGAGCTGAGACACATCAGCTCCATTTATACATATCTTTCAGTTGATTCCACTAAAACTCTTGTGTGTTCATTAGTACTTTCAAGACTGGACTATTGTAACTCAATCCTATCTGGTTTGTCTCAATATCTACCCCAGAAACTTCAGAAATTAAAAAAAACACAGCTGCTCAGATCATCCTTAGAGTACCATGATCAAAGCACACCTCCCAACTTCTCTGTAACCTACATTGGCTATTTATTCAATTCAGAATCAAACACAAAAATTTGAGTCAAATTGCTTTGTTATTTTACCTTGAGGATGTATTTGCTTCTCTATATTAGGCTTTGGGTTTTTATGGATGAATATGCAAAAATGATTTCATTAACTCCAGGAGTCAATCTCCTTGCATGCTAGACATCAATAAACCATTCTGAGTTTCATGGATAGACCAATGAATGGATGATCAGATAATTACAATAAATGTACCAGTAGTTATATCTCTGATCTAAAAATTATTAATTACAATTTTCATTAAACAAAACTTATTGATAACAAAAATAAAGACTTAATAAACAAATTACTTTTGAGCCCCCTTCTCAACTCAGACAATTAGATCTAACCAGACTTATAGCCCTCTGTAGACTTTTTAAAATGTAAGTCCAGGAACATGTTACACATTTTTCCATCCATTTAGAGACTTTTGTTTTTGTGTTTTTGTTTTTTATGGTTTAATGCCATTTTTAAGCACAGTATAGGCTATACATGGCGGCCAGTATTAATGGTGGAGGAAGAACCCGGAAAACCCCTGGAAAGAACCACCGACCCATGAGAAGCTTACTGGCAAGCTTTCTCACATAACTACATTAGCCGAATCTTAGACTCGAACCCATGCAGACAGAGGTGAGATGGCAATGATCCGTAATAAACAGCGCTTTAGACCACTCGGCCACTCGGGCCCCCCATTTAGAGACCAAATACAATCTAAAAGTGAGAGTACATGATCAGACTGATTGTCATGGCAGAAAACTCTGTAGATTTCAACTAATATGAATTCATGTTATTTTCAATAGGAATAAATCTTTCTTGTTTTAAATAAACAATTTCATTTTTGCTGGTTCTTCAGCAAACTCCTTTTGTTTTAATAAACCATTTTGTCTTTAAAATTTGTTATTTAATCTGTTGCAAACATAAAATTCACCCCAAAAATGGAACCCCATGAACAGACCATTAATGTACTCGCATTCAATCAGTTTACACTTGATCGAGGATAATGCTTTTAGAATTCCAAGTCTAAACTCAAATTGGCTTGCCTGATGTGGCATTTTGATGTGTTTCAGTGACAATGATTATTATTATGATAATGGATCTATAGGGAATGGGAATAAGAGATGGCTGCAAAGACATCTAAAAAGTGAAGCAAGTTTAGCATTGTTCACAGTATGCATTTTATATGTATGTCTATGCTAGCAGCGACTGATGCCCCACCAGTTGGATAGCATTTTATTTAATTTTGCTCCCACCTATCTCTTTCTCTTGAAAGCATATGCTCTCATAGCAAACTAGTACCTTGAAATCTCAGCCCTATCACCAATAGTCAGGTCTAAATGCATGGTTGATACATTGTAAAATATTAATATATACAGTATATTAACAAATCTGTCTTGTTTTTATTGTGTTCCTGCATGTCTACTTTGTATAGAGTTTGTTATCAAAATGACTCCCATATATGCTGGTATATGTCAATTAAAGGCAGCAACAGAAACAATTATCAGTAGAATGGGGTTTCATATGATTTAATCTACAGATGTAATATTAGCTTCCCATGCCATATGTGGAATGTATAGTCATATATTACAACTAAAATATTTATCAGGTCGGTATGATTGTTTGAAATGTCTTTAAAATCTGTATAATAATTTCATGCAAGAAATTAAAGTTTATAGTAAATAACAGCACACAGGTCTTCTGGCAGTTTTATACCAAAAATAAAAATTAATGTGTACATAATAATAATAATAATGATATATGTGTACATAATAATAATAACAATGAGGACTTTATATGGTGCCTAATCTTTAGAAGCTCTAAGTGCTGAACAACATCTATAATGATATGACTACACAACAGAAAGACGAAAAACAAAAACTATGAAATTGGAAAACATAAAACATGCTGAAAACACATAAGGTACAAAACACTATTAGGTCTCAAAGTTTGTTCCTGCAGTCGAAAAAGGTGAGTTTTAAGAGCACTCTTAAAAGGGATCACTGTCTTTGTGTCTAATTTCAGTGAACAATTTGTTTCATATTGCTGGGCCCTGGTATGCAAAAGAACATTGTCTATATGACTTTATTTTCATAGTGGGAACAATTAGTATACGATTGTCAGAAGAGAAGCGTCAGTATCTTGCTGGTGTATACACATGGGTGAGGTTGGATAGGTATGTTGGACTGGTGTCTGTCAGTGAAACATAACACAAAGAACAAATTTTGTGTTTGATTCTGTATCAAATGTAGAATAACAGCATATGATATAGGTCTTCTAGAAGTTCTGTACCAAAAAACACAAACACATGGAAAATGGAAGTTCTGTATCAAAACCACACATGTAAAAATAAGGTATTTGTTTATAAAGATGGAAGACCTTGCCAACAGAGGCATTTTTAAAGTAGTGGACAATATATCACACCAACACAGAGTACTAATGGTTATGAAATGGATTTAATTATCATGTTATATGCACTTAATGGCACATCATCACAGTAATGAATACATGGTGCCAACATAAAAGTAAAGTTTCATAAATGTAAAACTGAAACTTTGCTCAAACATTCTAGGAAGAAAAACCCTACAAAAGAAATGTAAACTATTAAAGAAAATAAATAAATAACTGACCCATTAACTACTTGTAAGCTAACAAATGAACCAAAATGAGAAAGAAAGAATTATTGGTACTCATTCATTATCGAAGTTTCATTTGAGTGGATTGGCAAAAAGGTTTAATTACTCCAGATGTGATAAGGCTGAACATACAGAGGGTGAAAAAAGGCAGATACTGTGACTATCATTCTAACATAAAAATTAAATCAAAGTGACCTGCTTTAGTAAAGAATGAGTTACACACCTTGAGATACATCAACAAACCAATTATAAAGGAGTGCCGATGAAAAAAGGCCCAGGTAAGTAGTAAAATTAAAACTTCTCATTACAAAATCATTTTTTTCTGCCTGTGACAATGACCTAGACCTTTTGACCACAAATAAAATAGGCTTCCTTCTTACCCAACAGAGTATCCATCAATAAAGCTACAAGGTCAAGAACTGAACATTTTATGCAGAAACTATTTTTCTTTTTCAGCTACTGTGATCATGATCGTTAACTTTCCGACTATAAAATAAGAGGCTTATACCTTATTCCAAGTCAATCAGTCCACAAAATGCAGCCCATGTCTCTGATCTAGAGCTTATGTTATTCTGTGGAAACCATTTTTCTTCTTTTAGTAACAGTGACCATAACCTTATGACCTACAAATCAATAGTTTGCTTTGATCCCAGTCCATGAAGCCCATAAAGCTGTGTTCAGGTCTCTGATGCAAAACTAATGTTATTGTTAAAAAAACATTTTTCTTCTTCAAAATGACACTGGTTGACCTTTAGAAATGAACATCTACAGGCCCCTAATAAACATAAGGTGCAAGCCCTCCCCAAACTCAAATCAAGGTAGTTGGTCTACATGTGAAGTCATAAAGCAAGCACATGAGTCTCTTGTACTAAGTGATGTTCTACTAGACAAAATGAACTTCCAAAAACAACAAACAAGTCTGTTTCTTTTCTTTTAGCTACAGAGTATTGGAATCATTTCTGATATGTATTCTCGTGAAACTTGAATATATTAAATTTGGGAACAAATCTATTTTCCCTTGATTAACATGACAATGTTCAAATACTCCTATCTGATTGGCAATATTTTAATTTAAGACCAACTAGATAAAGTTTTGTTTCTATTTTTTAAAAGCCCATGTCACTATGACTGTCCATTTAGGACAATTAGCTGTAACAAGATTTTTAAGAAAACCATCATAGTGGCCTTTTCATTTATCACCATCTAGACATCTCATAAAAAGTTTCTCAGTGAAAATCCCATGTCAATATGACCATCCATTCAGGAGGAGTTGTAAGATTTTGAAGATCGCCACTACAATGACCATACTGGACACTGAAGGGCACAATTTTAATTTAAAACCGAACAGACATCATAAGAATTCTTTCTGTCAAAACACCATGTCAATACAGCCATCCATTCCAGAGAAGCAGAAAAAACAAGATTTATAAAGATGACAAAAGTAGCAGCCATATTGAATACAAGAGTGGTCCTATTTTTCTTAGTCACTTTTCATGACATTGCCAAATTTTAATATTCCCTGCATATTTAATCAGCACTGCACATAAATTACAAATTTAGCCATTCCGTAACAAATTTCCAAACAATTTCAAAATTCTTGTTAACACATTAACCACTAGCACTGCGTTTACGGGGCAGGAGGTAGTAGACTAGTGCCAAGCTCTGTATGATACACTAAAGTGGGTGGTATTATAGAAAGGTAGACTGATTTAGCTCTACAATGATACCAAATAATCTGGACATTTTAGTTGCACTACAAAATACAGAGGGAAAAGCCTAATATTTTGGACCTGTTCTTTTACCACCCAAAAATCGCCCATGGTTGGAATCTGATTTTGTGTCCAGATTATAGACTTTATGGCCTCAGATCAAAGGCAGACCGATCTAAAGTGCACACAGATAGGTGAACTTGTGCAAAATATAGGACAAAGTAGACATTTTTAAAAAAGAGTCTTCTCCATATGAAAATGATGAAATGGGTCCGTTAAGCAAAAAAAAAAAGAAAGGAAAGAACTCCATCTTTTCACCTTCTGCTTATGCGCCAGCAACCAAACAATGGTAATCATTGTTTTTAGCACAACTAGACATTGGAAGATTGGCTGGAAGTAGATGTATTAGAATGAATTCAGAAATAGTCCCAAAAATTTGTTTCCTACTCACATTTCATGTGAAAACAGCAAAAATCTCCAGGGGTTAATGTGTTAAGGACAAACCAGACATCATACAAAATCTTTTAGTAAACCCATGTTGATGTGACTATCATTTAACGACAAGCATGCATTAACAAAATTTTCAAGATGCCTGGCATGGTGGTCATACAGTATGAGTCATTTTCATTTAGGATCAGTCAGACCTTGAAATGAATATTTTTTTTAAGTCTACAGGCATTGTTCCCAACAGCTCAAAGGGAGTAGTGATAATAAACTTGAGCTAACAGAAACAAGATGAAATGTTATATAAGCACTCCTGCTCAGAGTGAGAAAAAAAAAACAGATTTTCTTCTTACAGTCATATTGTTCTTGACTTCTGACCTTTTCGTCCAAAATCAATAAGTATCTTTCTTACAAAAGTTTAGCCATCAAAAGACTTGGGTAAAAGCATATGGTTGAGAAATGTAACTTTTGTGCAGAAACCACTGTTTAGCAAGTAACCTGGACTTTTGAACATTCAAAAGTAAATCAATAGGTGTGTTCATTACTGTAAGTGAAAGCCATCCAAAAAATTTGTTTTAGGTCTGTGATGAATTAAGAACTTAAGGTATTGTGCAGAAAGTAAAGGTAGAGGATACAAATAAAGCTATGCATTATGCATAAATCAATTAGTAAACTAGAAGATATTCATGTTTTTTTTTAATTTAAAAAAATAGTATATACATTTATTTCTACCCTCCCCACCATGACAATCTATTACTCTGTAACTGGTACTTGAAAAACGAAAGAACCATAAATAGCAAGTAAATGAAAAGACATTTTGTTAGGAGTGTGACACAGGAAGTCTAATTTTTCATGTCAAAGACAAATATTTAGTACCCAGAAGAGTCCTTATTTGACACATATTAAAATGGCTTAAGCACTGTTGAATCTTTGAAACTGATTTCCAAAGGCATTAACTCATATTTTCTGCAAGATATTTAATTGATATTTTCTGCAAAGGAAAAGATATTCTCTTATATGTAAATAAGATTTTGTAAATCATATGTGATGAGAAATTATGTAATTTTTCATGTTGATAAAAATGTCAATAGAAATGATACTAGTTATTGTAAAACCTTCCTATAATAGACATAGGATCGCTTAAATTTGTCTTTCATGGACAGATATATAAAGTCTGAAAACATTAGAATCAAACTTTGCAGAGATAACTGTAAAATATCCAAGAATGCTAAGAACAGAATGAATGCAAAATAAAAACTGTTGTGAGAACTTTAAATTTAGGTTATGGTCATCAGAACATCCTGATCTTGGGAACCAGGGCATGTAAATATCCACTTGGATCAGATGTTGTTTTTCTTTCATGTTCTTGCTAACTTTCTTTGCAGGCCCTCCTCAGTCACACATGACGCACAAACCATCAGTTTACTGAAACCTTGAAAATATCTTGAGTTAACACCCCAAAAAGGTCTGGCCTCTCCATCCCAATCCCCACAAAAGTATCTGCTAATCTATTATGAGATTTTTTGGACAAATTATTATAAGTTGATGGCCATTAAAGTTAATTCCTTCACCCAACACAGAAAATTATATCACACTCATCATAACCTAATCAGGTTTCAAGGCATCTTTAAATCCACTATGAGCCCATTTGGTTCAGGGTTTTTTAATATTTTTTTTAAGAAGACGTTTTATATAGATATATGGCTTGCAAGATCAAAGTGTACAACACCCTCCACCCACAATCTGAATGTCAAACTGTAACTCTGAAAGCTAGATCATGGAAACACATATACCCATCTACTGGTATTAACATTGTAAATTTGGTCCATTCAATCAAATGATATTGGAGATATCTTGCTTAAAAGCTCATGTCTTTCATTTAAAAACAAAGTATTGGTATACGACATCGACAGTCACTAAAAAACAAATCACATCTTAGCTCATTTGTGAGAGTGATTGATGTACATGTACAAAAATTTGTGTTTGAGCTCCAAGCATAAATACATTATTTTCTTCTTTCACCAGCTTATTAGCCTGTCAGAATCATGTTGTCAAATTACCTTTCTGATGGACAAACAAATCATACATTTCATTTTGCTTATTTATAAATGCAGTTTTAAAAATATAAAGAAAGATAAGTTGGAACATAGCGACATTTTTGCTTTGCATATCATAAGTGTAGCATTAAAATAGGCTTACAGTTCCACCCATGCACTTGTAAAAATTCTAAATCACGGATACATGTGTCATCTTATGTGGGTATTAATAACTATCCGTTCAATGGAGAATGCTTTCTTGTATAATAATACCTTGCAACTTATAATACACTCTTCTCTTTCCAATTCAATAATAATAATAATAATAATAATAATAATAATAATAATAATAATAATAATAATAATAATGACTTAATTTAAAGAGCGTAATACAATTAGCTAAGAATTAATCTACCTTGAGGCACTTATACAAAGGATTTTTTAAATTTATAGCTGCATCTCTGATGCCACTTGATATATTGGGTTCGTATGAAAGAAATGGAGTGTGCATTTCTAATCTCAACTGAAATACTATTCCAGAGCAAAAGTTTTAGAGAATTGGAAACTTTTAAAAAATAATTCCTTTTCTGGTTTGGGAATTTTATATTGTTTCATAGACATGGATCATAGGTGGCGAATATTGCCAGGTAGCCTATGTACTTAAGGCATTACAATATATAGAACAATATAAAATGAATGTAATTTAAAAGACAAGGTTAATTCTTATCTTTGGTTACTGAAGAAAATTAAAACACACATTCATCTTCAGTATAGGGTAATCTTGTAAAAATGTTATATTCAGACACATCTGGACTATTGTAATGTAATTTAGGGTAATTCCTGATTCAAACGTAGCAGCACTTTTAAGACTGCAAAAGAGGGCTTGCCATTTAATTCTAGATTAATGTAAAGACAATTTACAGGATGCAATGAATAATATAAAGGTTTTAACAATACATAAGGTATCCAGAAAAGTCATTTTTGTCTATCTAAGCCATATCTTTTGCAAATGAGATGCTGATGGTACTCCCAAGTTGAAGGTCCATAAGTTGTTGTTGTTGTAGGGTTTAACGCCATTTTTCAACACATGATAAGCTATACATGGTGGCCAGTATTAATGGTGGGACAAGAACCAGGGAAAAGCCCGGAAAGAACCACCGACCCACGAGAAGCTACTGGCAAGCTTTCTAACATACCCACATACCAAGATCAAAGAAGGAATTGTTTTAAAGAACGTTTTCAATATACCAGTCCATTGATATGGAACAACATTTACTCTGACATAGGGCAGGTTCCTAGCATTTCTTCATTTCATAATCATTGTCTCATATGGATGAAGTCTTTAGACAATTGAACAGTTCTAGTACAATAAATACTGCCTGCTTATCTGTAATTTTTGCATCATTTTCACAGTTGAATTTTTCAATGCAGGCTGATATTTTATATATGTTTATGTGTTCACAGATGCCTGTGCATATGTTCTTGGCTTGATACATGTACTTTGATTTTGAAATCAGTAATTTAGTATCAAGCTAGATTCTTCACATCATGTTGTATATATTGTACATAACAAATAAAAAGCCTCAAGGTAGATTAGTTCTGTACCTAATTGAGTTACCTTCTCTAAATAAAGTCTTTATCATTATTATAAAACTAAAATTCCACAATTAAATTATTTCTTTTCTTTTGAAAGACCTAAAAGCCATTCAACTTGATGGTTAACAATTATTGGCATACTGCCCTCATGCTGATGGGTCTGTTGAAAAAAGGAAAACGTCTGTGAAGATGATTCCAAACAAGATCTCACCACTCAAGGTGTTATACTTTCATCAATAATACAACAGAAGTGCAAGTTAACAAATAAATCTATTAACAAAATCAATTTATCAACAAAATGTATTCTTCTAGACTAAAGGATGAAAAATGAGTACTTGCTGATAGCTAGCTGATATGAAATTGAATCTTCGCTCATTGCCAGCAACATCCACATTAATAAAACAAAATCAATACAAGTTCAACAAAAAACGTTTCTTTAATAAAAGCCAGTATCTCGTGATTCATTTGGATTAAGGTTGCCTTGTCTTTCAGTTATCCTGAAACAAAATCAATAAAACATTTGTATTTTGCCAAATGTTCAGTTTGCTGATGAATTAGGCTAGTCTATTCATTTAACTGTACATGTAAACTAAAATCAATACTGAGTTTGACTTAAACTGTCCTTGCAGAAAGTACAGGACCTAAAGAATGTTCTACATTGTTCCTAAATTGCAATCTTGCCATAACTAAAGCTTTACTGTCTGAACATATATCAGCAGTCAGTTCTGGCATCAGGTAATGTTTTGTATATTTAATCTGCATTGTTGTTTGTTAGTTTTTTTTATTATATTTTTGGGGGTTCAACTTGACCTTGTCAAAAAACAATCAAATTTTTTTTTTAAATTCTGTAAACAACTACTGTATAGTAAATAGTTTCCCCATGAGAATGGGTTAACTATTAAGATTATTATCTTGGCCCAAGTCATGAAGATTATGTTTACCACATGTTATATTCTAATTACCAGTATGATTTTATTTTGTAAACATAATGAACCTTCAAGAAGGTTATTTTCCAAAAGGTGAAAATTTGTTTTTAGAAAATGCTAATTGTGAACCAAGATCAAGTTGCTCATTCATGCCAAGCTTTAAGATCTGAGCTGAATTGTTTTATTGTTGTGTCCAGTTTTTCATTTGGGCTGGAATTTTTTTATTCAAATTATTTATACAAAATACAAATTACTCATAAAAAAATAACCTTCTTTGAATCAGAGACTTAATTTTAGAATTAAATTTTGAATAAAGGCTATATTCTTTGGTTGTATTATTGTGTGTGTGTGTGTGTGATTTTATACCTAGCTAGCTTTAACAGTTTTTTCAGTCATATTACAACATCTGCAGTGTGGCAGTTTATAATGATGTCCAGCAACAGGGCATCATACCACAGACACATCCTGACACCAGGCCAAGTGCTGATAGTACCATTTGTATTAGTCTTTGGTATGACTCAGCCAAGGTTAGAACAAGTGACTTCCTGCATCCTAGTCAATGCTCTAACCATGTATACTAACAGGGCAGTTTTGTATTACTATGATTCTACAAAAATGTGTTGGCACCTCACCATGACAAGGGCCATCACAGGCACATGAACACTTGCAGCAATGATTTATTTTGGATTACCATTTATTTTGTTTATTCAGAATTTTGATCTTTAGGATTTATGTTAGTAATCCTAAGAATTTTTGGGGATTAAATTCACCATACTATAAATTTCTTTTTTATCTTTTACTTTGTATTCTATTATTATTTGTTGAAATTTACAAAGCTTGTTGCTTCTCTCTTTTCTTTTACTTACTTAAGACCATAGAACCACAACTTTAGGTATCACTCAGCCCTATTTAAATTTGTTTAATTAATATGAAGAACAATCTGACACCTCCATGACCTTAGGCAACTGATAGCCCAACAAACACATCCAAGTCACATATACATGTACATGTGCCTACTAAAAATTTTATGTGACATTTTCTTTAAAAAAATTCTCTTAGGTATACATAAACCCACATGATGAAAAATTATGCCCACTGAAAACACAGGACTCCAGAGCAAAGACAAGTGGAAAAAAGATTCCTACAATCATGTGCTAAAGGTGCACACTATAAATGATAATAAGTAAGGATTTGAAATGCATTAATTGATTGTTTAGTAGTTTCCAGTAGTTTCCCCATCATAGTCCTTGTGACCTTGACCGATGATTTTTCTAACCAAAATTAAAATGTTTCTTCCTCGCTCCAAAGGCAAGGTTCTTATAAAGTTTGGAAACTGAAGATCATGGAGACCTCAAGTTATTAGATTGAATAGTGAACAGATTGAGAGACAGAAAGACCAGCAATACACAACATAATATAACATATGACAGGTATATTTGGAAAGCAAGCCATCTACAAAGTTTCATCAAGGTATGTTAAACATAACTCAACTGGCTTGGTGGACATTTAGTTTCTTCCTTTATTTCATGTGATCTTGGGGGCCCCGAGTGGCCGAGTGGTCTAAAGCGCTTTCCGTTATGGATCACTGCCATCTCACCTCTGTCTGCGTGGGTTTGAGTCTAAGATTCAGCTAACGTAGCCCTGTAAGAAAGCTTGCCAGTAGCTTCTCGTGAGTCATGGTTCTTTACGCAAGTTTTCCGGGTTCTTCCTCCACCATTAATACAGGCCGCCATGTATAGCCTATATTGTGCTTAAAAATGGCGTTAAACCATAAAAAACAAACAAAACATGATCTTGATCTTTGTTATTAAAACAAAATGTCTTCCTTGCCTCAAATGCAAGGCATCATAAAATTTTGGTTACAGTAGGAATCTTCATATAGTCACTGTGATCTTGACCTCTGACTTTTTAACCAAAAACTCAATAGGTATCTTCCTTGTTTAAAACACAAATCATTTACAACTTTGGTCCAGATACAAGCTGTTCTTTCTAAGTCTCTGTGATTTTGTCCTTAAGTCTAAAACCAATGATTTTTTTTCTTATCCAAAATGCAAGCTACTTGCAAAGTTTGGTAGAAGTAGAAGGTGGAGACTTACTGTACTGAAATGAAATGGTTAACAAAGTGTATGTTTATTATTTGGATTTTTAATGTAGCTTTAATAATTTTTCAGTTATATCCACACAATGTCTGCAATGTTGCAGTTTATAGTGACGTCTAGCACTGGGACATCACAGACATGCTGTTTCATATCACACCCAGTCATATTATTCTAATACCTGGCCAACCAGTCCTAGAACACTAACCTCTTAGTGCTAACACAAAGCAATGCAGCTACTAGTCCCATTTTAAGAAGTCTTTGGTATGACTTGGTTAGGGGTGTGTGGGTTTAACAGATGTATGAACATATGGATGGATCAATGAACATTTACAACATAAAATACTATCTTAAGATTGACAATAGCAACAAATATGTTCACTAAACACATATGCCCTTCCACAGTGATCTAAATGCATAACTTAAGGATAAAACAAAATACCCTGCCATTTTTGTTAACGGCATAAATATTATTCTACCAAATTCTAACTAATGCAAATCTAAAAGCAAACACAAGTAAAGTGAACTGCACACATTCTGTTATGCAGTCACTAGTAAAGCATGGTTGACTTTGCTTACTAACTGATGGGTATCCATGATCTTGATCTTTGACCAAGGTATTCAAATCTTGAACTAAACTTAATGTGAAAAACCATAATTTTCTTTTTAGGCATACCATGAATGACCTCTAACCATAAGATCTCAGAATCTACAGGTCTGTTTAATATTACCCTGTATGCAATGTCATCCACAATGGAACTTATAACAAAATTTCTTCTGTACAACCAATTTTTCAATAAACCATGAACTTGACCTTTAAACTTTTGATCCAAAAAATCAATAAGTCTATTCCATACCTTAAGTGCAAGCCCTCCACAAACTTTGGCAAAGATATATGGTCAAAAAGTAATATAAAAAAAATGAAAGACAACTACTTTTACTAAAGTTTGTCCTTTGACCACAAAATTAACTGGCTTTTTTCTAACCCATCCTTCGATCATCCACAAGTTTTGGTGAAGATACACAGTAGATAACTGAAATATTTGTGCATGGACCGTTTTTCTTCTTTCAGCCAGCAACCTTGACCTTTGACATTTTAACTTCAAACTTTCTAGGATTCTTTCTTACACAAAGTGCAAGCAATCCACAAAGTTTGGTAAATATAGATAACCTTTGCTATTATGCAGAAACGATTCTTATTCTTTCAGTCACTGAACCTACATTTTACTGTTTGGCCAAAAGTACAATCCATCAAAAAAGTATTGTAATTATAGATGGAAGACAATTCAATCTTATGTGCAGAAACTACTTTTCTTTGTTTTTTTCCCCAGTGGGTTATCTTCTCTCTGACCTTTTGATGTAAATTGGATATCACAGGCCACATGACTTAAAGTGTCACTAGTGATACTGAGTTTTTTTTTAATCAAAAGTGCAAGCCATCCACAAAATTTGGTGACTAGATAGTTGACAACTGGAGTTATATTACTGTATAAAAAGGACATTGGTAACATACAAGCAAACTGACAGGTAGACTTCATAACATAATATGGTTAGCTATGGCAAATTCATAAACATGTGACGGTAAAATTAAATTCAACACTAAAGCTACAGCACAATCAAGTAATCCTACCACATACCAAAAAAGGTGAGCTGCTGAAGACCTTTTAGATGCACACGATCCCATTTCAATCATAAAATCGTTGTGTCGCTAGTCATGTTTCTCAAAAACAATTATAAAGACTAGCTTCAGTTGCTGAGACATTTTGACACAGAGCTTTATCAAGATAGAAATAACACATAATCCAGTGATCTATTCATATCCTGAGACTGAAAAAGAAGAAACAGAATTTTTAAGTGAAAAGTATTCCTAGTGAAAAGTATTCCTGGTGAAAAACATACTCCTTGCTACACACTTCTTTGACACACAAGTTTGGAAACAATTGATTACCATGGATTTCTGAGAGAAGACAATATACCACATTCCATTTGCTCCAACAGAACTCACTCTGTTAGTCTGCAGAGATCGTCAATAAATGGAAACCCTTTATGGTGCTATCCCCAATGGCAGATCCTAATGATAACGACTGTTAGAGTTACAGCCTAAAAAGACTGGATTTAGATTACATGTCTGTTTGGTAAACACTGTTCTAGGAATTTTCGATAAATTGGATGGAATAATGCACTTTTTATTTAATGTCAAAATGCTCCCCTTGGCTGTGGTTATAGAGACCAATGATCATTACATGTAATGAAGTTTCAAGTGGTGATCACAATAGTGGATAAAACTGATTTCTGAATATATATATTCTATTAACCTTTTGATGTAAATTGGATATAACAGGCCAGATGACTTAAAGTGTCACTATCCAACAAAGTGTTTTTCTTTTATGCCCTAATTGCCAGACCTTTTGTTGAAGTAGCCAAAAACTAACTAAACATGTCTGGAAAACATGTCATGTTTCATTCATGTTTCATTCATGTACCTGTAGATATGACAATGATGAGGAAAGGAAAATATTCAGTATGAATAAAAGATTTTAAATCTTAAATTTCAATAATTTTAATTGTCAGCTGATTTGGTTTTCCTTTTATTTGCTGCAACAGGCATCACACTATATATCCATTCAAACAACCGGTTGGGTCTTATTGATCAAAACTGAGACAACTAAGCATCAGAAAGTACTGTTATCTAGGTAAAAACTGTGGTTATTGGCAAACTTTATCACATGTAAACCAAAAAACCTTTCTTTCCATCTCATGACTAAACATTTCCCACTTTGTGCAGGTGAATTAGTAGTCTAATTATTAAAATGTGATGAAGCTAGAAAAAAACATACAAAAGCAGATGTGTTCATTTGGTGAAATTTATAGATAGAAAATAGTAACTTAACAAACGTCTTCAATCATAACTTTCTGGACTATTTATTCTTTAATGAAAAGAATAAATCACCCTATATATCCTGTGGTAGCTGTCAGAGGATTTTATTTTTGATAAGGTGGACCATTATGCCTCCTGTTGTCAGAGGCAGCTTTTAGCAGCAGAAAAGTAGTAACATTTAATTACATCAAGTAACTTCTGATTTGTTTCCATTTCAATTGCCTCCATTTCTGTTACACTAATAAAGTAAACATACTATAAAAATAATGATTCCCTCTAGAAGATGGTTGTTATTGCTAATGTCCAAACATCAAAACTAGTTGAATTTCAAAACACCAGAAATAAGATTGTGGTGTGTGCTTACTAAATAAATTTACTTGTATATAATTTCTGGTAAATTGGAGAATTGTATCTACTATATATCACATATGACATTCCTCAGAATTTATCTTCCATCAAGATACAGTACTACAAAGTACTGGAATCAAATTAATTTTGCAGCAAATTGACAGAGAAATTTTCTTCTGGGTGATGCATTGTTGTACTAAGAATATGAGAATTGTAATAAAATGTTACTGTAGTATCTTTTATTATTGTGGGTCTTATTGTTCAGTGTTTTGTTGAGACCCCACCCCCACCCCCCAAAGAAACGAAACAATTGTCATGGGCACTTAAATTCACGAATTTGCCTGTCCAAGTCAGCATATATTTTTAGGTATTTAATTTCATGGATTAGTCTCTACAAATAACACAAATAAAGAATACAAAAGAAAAAATCCATGCCAGTAACAAAGGCAGTTGCTTCAATGGTTAAAACAATACCACTATACCACCTTTATAAGCACAAATCCATCACCTGCCAAGATAATCACATTAATACCGTTGGGAATGGATGAAGGCAACAACTTTCAAAGATAATCCGATAATGAAGTATATATGTATCATCTCTTCCTTAATGCACTGTTCGTAAAAAAAAGGGCCCTGAGTGGCCAAGTGGTCTAAAGCGCTCTCCGTTACGGATCAATGGCATCTCACCTCTTTCTGCATGGGTTTGAGTATAAAATTCAGCTAATGTAGTTATGTGAGAAAGCTTTGCAGTAGCTTCTTGTGGGTCATGGTTCATTCTGGGGGTTTTCCCAGGTTCTTCCTCCACCAATAATACTGGCCACTATGTATATAAGAGTGCTGAAAAATGGCATCAAACCCTACAAAAACAAACAAAAACTGTTCAAACAGATGCACCATCAAATACTTTCTGATATTCATGTTTTGAACATTGGCTTATGAATGATAAAATTTTGGATCATGATCAGTTCAATGTCAACACTGCACACATGAAGCTTGATCAAGGTAGAATTTGCAAAAGGTGTCAACATTTTGTGTTCCAGGTCAATCAAAGTTAACATTGTTAACTAAATGGGGAAATAATGAAATCACTCCACTGTTTCAACCTAATCATGAATAAAGCAAGTACAACCAATAGGCATGATTTAAAACATTATCAATCAATTCGTGCTGAATTGAGAAAGCAGTTCACATAATAATAATAATAATAATAATAATAATAATAATAATGAGGACTTTGTATAGCGCCTAATCTTACGAAGCTCTAAGCACTTTACACCATCAATAATGATATGACTACACTACAGAACAACAAATGACAAAAACAATGAAATTGGAAAACATAAAAACATGCTGAAATCGTATAAGATACAAAACATGATTAGGTTGCTAAGTTTGTCCCTGCAGTTGAAACAGGTAAATCTTAAGAGAACTCTTAAAAGGGACCACTGTGTCTTTGTGTATAATTTCAATGGGCAGTATGACTTTGTTTTCACCTTGGGAATGGAACTGATGCGTCTCAAATTCAAGATATGCTGCCTTGCATATGTTCATGACATGTTGGTGCAATGTGAGAATACTGTCTAGAGTAACGCCTAGGTTCCGTACTGAGAATTTAATGTTGGTGTTGCTAATATTTCTCGTCTGAGGTAAAGGATGTGAATGAGAAAGTCTTTGTGTTGTGATCAGAATAGTCTCAGTTTTATCATCATTCATCTGCAGCTTGTTACATGTCATCCATGATTTCACATCAGAAAATGCACTTCTCTACTCATGTGTGAATGATTGGACTATATTATCAATTACTTTGCAAATGTTGAACATTATTAGTTTAATAAATTTAATAATTTCAGGTATTTCTTTTTGCATCTGTGTGTACCAGCAGGTATGATTGGCACAATTCTGACAACAGTTTCACTTGGATGAAAAAATACTTGAAGCATTAAATCTAAATTCCATATACTAGTATAATTTATTCTTCTTCCTTTGGTTTTCAGTAATAGTAGTGTTTGAATATCTAGCTTCCCTTGTTTCTCTCACTCCCTATTTACATCACACTGGATTGATTTAAGGCATTGAGTGGAAATTACAGCTAATGGATATCATACAGATGTAAGTGCATTGAAACTATAAATTGCATTATAATTTGTTACATATATTTTATATGTCATTTATATTTATTTTTATTGTTTGTTTGTTAGATTTAAATTTGGCATTTTAAGTTTTAAGATTCATTCATTGAAGGGGGGGGGTGACCTGTACTTTACAGAGTAAACACCAGATGTTGACCTCATTTCTGACCTGGTTTCGGAGTTGTAAACAAGCTTTTAAAATGATTAGTTGGTTACAAGGACAAAATGGAGTTTTATATAAACATCTTTCTATTTTAGTTGGGTCATACGTTGTTTACATGATTTCTTGAACGTAAAATTCTTCTGAGAGATTCTAGAAGATCGCGACCCCTTTCCTGTTTACGTAAAAACAGCTATATAAATTATGTTTTGGAGCGACCTATTCAGTAGAAGTTGGGCTTTTAGAACATTAAGTTGTGTCTTTTTGAGTTATGGCAATTCGTTTGGATCAAGAGGAATTATTTTGTTATTTATCTGGAAAAGAATTGTGCTCATTGAAATTTTATTAACAAAAACTGACTTATCAAGTGACATTGTCTTCCATATTGGATACTTCACTGGAATTCGAATTTAGAATTATTTGGACATTTTATTACCAGGACGTTTGCAATTTCTCTAGTGGATAATATTTTGAATTATTTTTGGATTAATTTTGGAATTGATTCTTAAAACCGTAAGTTTATTTTTCTTTTCTGAAAAATATTTGTACTCGAAGAATTATTTATTAAAATTTTACAAGCTTGTTATTTTCACTCTTTCTATGTTACTGTTTATTCGAGCCTAAGCACGCAACATAAATATTGGGGGCTTGTCCGGGATCGAGATAGATTGGGATTTGGCTAAATTTTTTTCTTCAGAAAACTTTTGTTTTAAATTTGAATACCCCTAGTTTTTGAATTTTTTTTAAAATCTTTATTGAGATTGACAGGCTTGTATTAAAATGACATCTTAAGTAGAAATATTTCTTTCTAATCCTACTCGGGAGCAATTAGATCTTTTCAAAAAAGATGAGTTGATTCAACTTGCCAGAAAGTATGATCTTTCTGAAATAAAGGCTTCTTTAACAAAACAAGATATCAAAAAGATTTTGGTCCAATATTTGGTATAAGAGAATGTTTTGGAAAAAAGTGCTTTGATTTCGGTCAGTAAGTCTGCATCAGACTCTGACATAAAAATGAAGAAATTAGAATTAAAATTCAAGATGGAATTAGAGTTGAAGAAGCTGGAATTTCAGGAAAGGGAGAAAGAAAGACAATTACAATATGACAAAGAGGAGAAAGAAAGACAATTACAATATGAAAAAGAGCAGATGCACATTCAGTTACAAGAAAATTAAATTGATAGAGAAAGAGAGAGGGAAGATCAATATAGAATGAAAGAATAAGAGCTGGCAAGTGAAAAACACCTTCATACTTCAAATTCAAATTTAAGTTTTCGATTTAGCAAGGAATATTAGATTAGTGCCCCCCTTTCAGAGAAAAAAAGTAGACAAATACTTCATTCATTTTGAAAAAGTTGCAGAAAATTTAAAGTGGCCAAGGGAGCAATGGACTCGGTTATTGCAATGTGTACTCACTGGTAAGGCTAGTGAGATTTACACTTCACTGTCCGTTCACCAAATTGGTGACTATGATGTGGTTAAAGAATGCATTTTAAGGGGTTATGAGTTAGTCCCTGAAGCTTATCGACAAAAATTCAGAAATTACAGAAAAGAAGCTGGACAAACTCATGTCGAATTTGTTAGAGAAAATGAGCAGTTGTTTGATAGATGGTGCTTAGCCAAGAAAGTCGAACAAGATTATCAAAATCTCAAGCAAATGATATTAATTGAAGATTTTCAAAAAATGTGTCCATAGTGACGTTAAAACTTATTTCGATGAGCATAGGACTGAAAAATAGGAGAATGCTGCTCGAGCTGCTGACGAATATTCCTTGACAAATAAAGTTAATTTTGTTAACAAAACTTCTACTCAACAGTTAAATGGCAGAAAAGTATTTCAGCCTAATACCAACCCTTTAAAAACTCAAACTAGCACAACTTTCAAAAATAAAACTTCAGAGAAGCTTGAATCTAGAACCTTGTCTCTTCCGACGTGTAACTTTTGCAAGAAAAAAGGACACGTTATTTCTGATTGCTACAAATTGAAAAATAGGCATCAGAATCAAGACAGACCTGTTCTAAATGCTCTAATTTCTAAGAGGTCAAGGTCACGGTCATGTATTGAAAGCAATACATTTGTTGGGTCTAATAAATCCCAGTCTGATTTTATTATGGAGAATTATGAACCATTCATATCGAAGGGTTCTATATCACCCTTGGGTGATTCAGCCAATCCCACCCCTATTAAAATTCTAAGGGACACAGGAGCTTCTCAGAGTCTTTTATTATCAGGTACTTTGCCTTTTTCTGAGACTTCTTCTAATGAAAGTGTTCTTATTCAGGGAGTAGAGTGAGGCTTTGTTTATGTTCCTCTCCATTGTGTAAATTTGTCATCAGACTTAGTATCAGGACCTGTGACAGTCGGAACAGTCTCGGTTTTATCCGTTGAGGGCATTCATTTATTGCTAGGCAACGACTTAGCTGGAGACAAGGTTGTGGTTAATCCACTTGTAACTGACAAGCCTGATTTGGATCAGAAAGTTGATCCAATTGAAAAAGAATTCCCTGATATATTTCAAGCTTGTGCAGTTACCAGAGCTATGGCAAAGAAAGCTATTGAGAATGATGTTGATGAAAGCAGTATTCCTTTAGCTGACACGTGTATGGGTCAGGCTTTTGATGAGGTCACTTTTACTCCTTGTTTGGATCAATCAGAAGGTATTGATCATAGTGATCCTCTTTTAACAACTCATTCTCTTTATTCTAATCAGGGTGATAAACGACAGTCACTTGTCGTTGAACAGGAAACAGATCCTGAGATCTCCTGTTTGTTTCAAAGGGCCATAAGTGAGACTGAACCCACTGAAGCTCCTGTCTGTTATTTTATTAAAAATGGAATTCTTATGAGAAAATGGAGACCTCCCGAGGTACCTGCTGGTGATGAGTGGTCGGTGAACTATCAAATAGTAGTTCCAAAACCTTACACACAGAAAATACTTAATCTGGCCCATGACACTCCTCTGGCTGGTCATTTAGGGATCAATAAAACTTATCACAAGATCTTGACTCACTTCTATTGGCCAAAAATCAAAAGTGATGTTGCCAAATACTGTAGATCTTGTTATACTTGTCAAATGGTAGGAAAACCCAATCAGAAGATACCTAAGGCTCATCTACAACCTATCCCTGCCTTTGACGAACCATTTAGTAGAATTATGGGGTAGATTGTGTAGGTCCCTTACCCAAGACCAAGTCAGGTAACCAATACCTGTTGACCATTATGTGTGCGTCAACAAGGTTTCCAGAGGCAATTCCGTTGAGGAATATAAAATCTAAAACAATAGTAAAAGCTTTAATAAAGTGTTTTTACTCAGTATGGCCTCCCAAATCTGTTCAGTCTGATCAAGGTTCAAACTTCATGTCTGGAATTTTCCAACAAGTTATGTATGAATTGGGCATTCAGCAATTCAAATCTTCTGTCTATCACCCTGAGAGCCAAGGGGCATTAGAAAGATTCCATCAGACTTTGAAAAATATGATCCGATCATATTGTTTTGATACGAATAAAGATTGGGATGAAGGCATTCATTTACTATTGTTTGCTGTTAGAGAATCAGTTCAAGAATTTTTAGGCTTCTGTCCCTTTGAACTGGTTTTTGGACACACTGTGCATGGACCATTGAAGTTATTGAAAGAGAAACTTCTCTCTAATGAAGATACCGAGATCAATCTTCTTGATTATGTTTCCGATTTTAGATTCAAGTTGTCAAAGGCTTGTGAGGTCGCAAGAGCAAATCTGCACTCTGCTCAATCTAAAATGAAATCAAGATATGATACAAAATCGAAGGAAAGGAGTTTTCAGCCTGGTGATAGAGCCCTGGCTCTCTTACCAATGCCACAAAATCCTCTTCAGGCCAAATATTATGGTCCCAACAAAGTTGACAGGAAAATTAATGACTTAAATTACATCATAAATACTCCTGGGAGGCGCAAACAAAAACAACTCTGCCATATAAACATGCTAAAAGAGTATATTGAAAGAGATAGACATGTTAAACCTGTAATTAATTTAGTTGTACCTGTCCCACTCAGTGAAGGAATATCATCAGATTATACTGATATTGAAATGACGAATCTTTGTAATTCAGAAATTATGAAAGATCTAGACCAGCAACTTTCACATTTACAAGTGCAAGAAAGAAATGAACTGAAAAAATTATTATTTGAATATGAGCACTTATTTCCAGATGTTCAAACAAGGACAAAAAAATTTTTCATGACGATGAAATTGTAAATTCCAAACCTGTTAAACAACATCCATACAAGATGAATCCACTCAAACAGGAATACTTAAAAAAGGAAATTCAATATTTGCTGGAGAATGATTTTATTGAGCCCAGTAATAGTGATTGGAGTTCACCATGCATACTTGTTCCAAAACCAGATAAATTTTTCCGTATGTGCACTGATTATAGGAAGGTGAACAGTGTGACAAAAACAGATTCATTCCCATTACCAAGAATTGACGACTGTATTGATAAAATCGGGAATGCCAAGTATGTCACCAAAAGTTGACCTTCTGAAAGGATTTTGGCAGATTCCACTAACGGAAAGAACAAAGGAAATCTCAGCATTTGTGACTCCAGATGGACTTTACCAATATAAAGTAATGCCATTCGGGATGAAAGGGTCACCAAGTACATTTCAACGTCTTATGAATATTATTACCTCTGGTCTAGAAAATTGTGATGCCTATATAGATGATGTCATCATCTACAACGACACTTTGATAGAACATCTAGCAACAATTCGAAAATTCTTTGACAGACTCACTGATGCATGTTTGACAGTTAATTTATCTAAAAGTGAGTTCTGCCATGCTATTGTGACTTTCTTAGAACATATTGTGGGACATGGACAAGTTAAACCAATCGATGCTCTTTCCCGTGTATAACAATATCTTATATCATATACATTGTGTAATTTTTTTTTAACCTCAGGTGTAAATTGGTTTGTGGTAAAAAGAAAGTTTTATCATATAAACCTTTCTTTTTATTTTATGGGGGAAGGTGTTACGTATATTTGATAGAAGTCATTTATATTTATTTTTATTGTTTGTTTGTTAGATTTAAATTTGGCATTTTAAGTTTTAAGATTCATTCATTGAAGGGGGGGGGGGTGACCTGTACTTTACAGAGTAAACACCAGATGTTGACCTCATTTCTGACCTGGTTTCGGAGTTGTAAACAAGCTTTTAAAATGATTAGTTGGTTCCAAGGACAAAATGGAGTTTTATATAAACATCTTTCTATTTTAGTTGGGTCATACGCTGTTTACGCGATTTCTTGAACGTAAAATTATTCTGAGAAATTCTAGAAGATCGTGACCCCTTTCCTGTTTACGTAAAAACAGGTATATAAATTATGTTTTGGAGCAAGCTATTCAGTAGAAGTTGGGCTTTTAGAATATTAAGTTGTGTCTTTTTGAGTTATGTCAATTCGTTTGGATCAAGAGGAATTATTTTGTTATTTATCTGGAAAAGAATTGTGCTCATTGAAATTTTATTAACAAGAACTGACTTATCAAGTGACATTGTCTTCCTTATTGGATACTTCACTGGAATTCGAATTTAGAATTATTTGGACATTTTATTACCAGGACGTTTGCAATTTCTCTAGTGGATAATATTTTGAATTATTTTTGGATTAATTTTGGAATTGATTCTTAAAACCGTAAGTTTATTTTTCTTTTCTGAAAAATATTTGTATTCAATAAATTGTTTATTAAAATTTTACAAGCTTGTTATTTTCACTCTTTCTATGTTACTGTTTATTCGAGCCTAAGCACATAACAAATTCTTTAAAATGGGTTTTTGAAAAACCCAAGAAAAAGCTTTTTATTTAAATACCAGATTACGGAAATGACATTGATTTATCAAATAGCTAACTGACATCTAGAAATGAAGTACAGTTAGAAAATGTGTGTATGTGTGTGTGTGTGTGTGTGTGTGTGTGTGTGTGTGTGTTTGAGGGGTCTGCTTCTTTATCATAGATGTCTAATTTTCATTCAGTCTTTAAATTCTTATATTGTGGCAACAATGAAATCCATGAAAATTGGTATCATTGAAAATTAGTGATGCCATAATGAATGCAAAACCCCTCTGGGAAAAGAATATGACTAAGAACTGAGGGTCTATTCAGTTGTAAAACCCATTTTTCTTTGTCTAGTCACAGTGATGCTGATATTTAAATGGCAATATTAATAGATATCTTCTTTATCCCTGGTGCAAGCCATTCACAAAGTCTGGTCCAGGTTTGTGATGAAAAACTAATGCTGCTGTTTGGGAACCATTCTTCTTTCACTCTATGTGACTATAACCTTTGAACATTTGACAAGACTTATTCTTTGTTAAAAAGTTCTTGCCTGTAAATCTTCACAAAGAGGCACTGTAAATCTTCAGTTTTCATGCAGAAAAGTACAAGTCAACAAACTAGGCTCCACCAAAATCTGGGCATATGAAGATAGGGGAGTAGAAAACATTAAAGGGTGAGCCTTTTTGACTTTGTAGCAAAACTAGTGTCACCATTTTCTTTGAATTATGTGGCACTTGTCTGAGACAGTAGGAGCACTTCTGAAGAGTTGCAGGTGTAAGGTGAAGTTTATATCTCTTTGAATACATGTATACATGTTCCTCCTTTTTATTTGTTCAAACTGTTTGAAAAATATTACAACTAGAAATTGTAAGTATTGGAAGCAAATGAGTTTTTACTGAAATAGACTGTTCATCACCAGAAAAGGACAGTGAGCAGTCTATATGCTTGTTTACATCTAGTGCAATGTATCCTTTAGCAACAGGTTAAAAATGATATTAAAAAAATATATACAAAACTTGCTCCAAAATCAAAGCTTCGAAGATTAAATGCACTCTTTAAAATAACACCCCATCAATTTTTTTCTTCATAAATGCAACTCACTTTCATAATCTGATCATATCAGTGAATTAAGTTGGGATGAAATGACATTTCTGACATTCTGTAAATTATTTATCATAATATGGAACCATTAAGCAAGTTCAATTCAGCAATACATCACTGTCATCCTATCATTGTTGTCAAAATAAAGGGAAAAAACTTCATTGAAATGCAAATAGTGTTGAGTCAGTCTTATTCAACACAAACTAATTTCCACGTCTGAAAGATAATGCAGTGTTCTATTTGTTCAAGCTCACAAAGTGCCCGATTTTATTGCTGCAGGTGTAACTTTTGTAGATATACAATCAAGCATTACATGGCATGATGCATATCTTATATTTTCACATCTGAAAATATGAAAATGAAAATATACAAAAATTATTTCGGAATACACGTCTTTATTTAGCACATCAGTATATAATAATGTGGGTTATTGTCAGGGGAGTTTTTATATTTGCCACATTCTTGATTAATCAGTCGAAATTGAACATTGTACAAATTTAATGTGAAAAGGAGTATTATATACAACAAATTTACATTAATAACCAAAAAGCAAGGTCTGACAGAAACAGTAAAATTATTGTAAGATTTATGTTAAAGAATTTTCCACAACAGAAATATCCCATTATACAAGATTAATATTCACTATTAAAGCAGTCTGGCACAATTATGATTTACTGCATCTACATGCCAAGTCCCATATTTAGTAGTCCTCTATGTAATGTAGGCACCAGTAGGAAACAGCTGACCTTATAGATGATTGACCTATGGATCTCAGTGACCTTGACCTTTGGTCAAGGTATGCAGCATTGAACTAAACTTAATTTGCAGAAACTATTACTCTCTGTTCAGACTTACCACGACTGAAACCTCTGACCATTAGATCAGAGAATCTATATGTTCCTTTATTACAAAGACATTCTAAAACTAAAGTTACAAAGCAAAAATGATGTTTCTTTCAGCCACTGACCTTGCAACATTGAGTCTTTGATCACTAAATCAATAGGCCTCTTCCAAACATTAAGAATCATGACATAAAGACTCTGCTTTATTGTAGCTGAACTAAAAAAAAATAAAACAAGATAGACCTTTTCAACTTTTCACTTTCAGACTGCATAGATTCCCCTTCTGAGTCAACTTCATGTATATACTTTGCCTTTTTCCTCAACTCCAGTGATCTAATTGCAACCGACTTACTGTGACACTGAAATGAGAAGCGAAGATTATAAAGTATAATAAAGAGCTCTCTTCCATAGTTTACTTAAAATTGCCTATCAGCTTTTGACAAGTATCAAGAATTCATGCTACAGACAAATAAACCAAATGATATTTGCAATGGGAGATATAGTATCAAGACCAAAATTTGCTTACCTAAAAATCTCTTAATTTTACTTTATAATGCGACAGTAATTTATGCAGTTATGAAAACAAACTTCATGACTTGATCGAAGCCCTTATACTATCCTGTGCGTTGAAAATTACTTTTTCAATTGGATCAAAGTGCTTGTAAGTGTACTGACTCAAAGGTCATAACCAAAACACTCAGGTTTTCATACTAATATGTCTCAAAGTTTGTATATATCTTTAATTAAACCATCTATTTTAGTGCAACAATTAAGATGAGATTTCTATGTATATTTTATTTGGATGCCATATGATGTCATGAGTGATACTCAGATTGCATTTAAAACTGAGAATGAAGGTTTTACCAGTGAACTATCAGAAAAGTGGCAACTTGATGTCTGTACATTATATATCATAGCATCATTACAGAAATTTGTTTTTATAAATTAAATTACCTCATTGTTGTTTGCATAATTAATTGTATTATTACATGTCAAAATGTAATAAATAAGGTCAATGGAACAAAGATTTAGGGTAGAGGTGGTGTGAGGTGGTACTGAAAAACAGAAAAATAATATGTACTACTTTTAAGTATTGCTCTTAATTGCAAAGAAAAATATATGTTATTTTATCAACCTTTTAAGTTGATTTTCTTGAGTAAGATTTGGTTTACTGTTTAAATGAATGTACATCACTGACTGATAAAACTGCTTGAGCTCTATTGTGTCAAATATTTAATGAAGGAGATAGGGAGCTGGAATTTTCCTTTAACAAAACTAGTTTGTTCCTTGATAAAAATTAAATATAATTTATCCCAAAATAATTAAAAAAACAGATCAGTTGAACAAAATTTTTCATGGCTGAGTGAACAATTGTTAACAGAGAAGAAGCCGAGATCAAGTAAAGGACTTTTCCTGTAAAAGGTCTAGTACAAAGGCAAATTTACCTTGATATGGTTGTTTAAAATGAAATATATTTACAAGTCATGATAAACTTCAATGCAGGGAGGTATTAATTTGTGACTGTGGTATTGAAACATCATACAAGCTGTGGAAAGGTCTTTAAAATGCTGTTCTGCAATAGAACTGTGCAAATTCTTCAATTTGTAGTACTGGCCCTGAAATTTGTGCATAGTCCTTCTGACATCTGCCTTGTCTCAGAAATAAAACAACCAGACATGACCGGAACTAAAACATTTTAATGCTGATATGAAAACAATCATTTAAAGGAACACATACCAGTATATGATACATACCATAACGATCTTATATATGTGCTCAATAAACTAAATTGAATAATTTTTTAATTTTGCAATCCTCGGCAAGCAAAATATTTAAATTATAAACCAAGTTTCATACATTGATCTCAAACTAGCATTAATATATGATTATATATACGACACCAGGAAACATACTGATTTTATTCAATAAAACTAGTTACTGTAAAGTGTGGTGAAATGACACATATACATATTTGATTTACATCACATAATGACATCATTGGTGACATGTTATCACAAATTAATCTTGAAAAAATACTGTGTAGTTTTATCAACCATGATAACAGTAATAATGTGATAAAAAGTATTAAAAGCAAATGTTATTCAGAGATGACAAATACTGCTCATCCAACACTCAATTTTTATAAATAAAAATGTTAACTGACAGATCGATGGATGGGTACACAGATATATACCATTTGCAAAGATGAGGAGGAGAAGATTAAGGAATTGAAACTCCAAGACTTTGTGCCTGTCAAAACTAAAATAACGTTAATTTTGGAGGTAGAAAATCACTTTTGTCTCTATTTTTGGTCTATGCTTCAAGTAAGAAACAATAGCATATTTTAATATGCTAAATATACCATTGATATACACACCTTGGTCCTCAATAGACGTGTCTGTCAAATAAAAAAAAAAATTTGCCCAAACTAGGCGTGGGGTTTCTTTAAATATTTTTTGTATGAACCTACCTACCTATATAGAAGGTTAATATTAACCTTGAAAATAGAAGCATCCATACCAAACATTACTTCATTTACAGTTCAAACTTTCCTCTACAAAATAACAGTAAAATTATCAATTTTACCTGATACAAATTACCTTTAGAGTATGTTTCCCTCTGTCCTTTGTTTATCATCTCTTAATATGAAGCAGCTTTAGCAATCTCAGACTTGATGAAATAAAAAAAATCCTATAAAGAATGAAAACTCCTCTAAGTGCAAAAATGGTGTCCACATGCCTGGGTGAATGGATTACCTTTGTCAACAAATATTCTTGTCAAATTTTATTATCCATTATACAACCAGAATACTGTGAATGGTGCATTAATAAAAATACTATTAATAATAAAAATAAAAATAATAATGAGGACTTTGTATAGCACCTAATCGATAGAAGCTCTAATTGCTTAACAACATCTATAAAGATATGACTATCAAAATATACCAACGAAAAAACCTCAAAACAAACAGCATGACATTAGTAAAAAAAAAAAAAGCTGAAAATATTTAAGGTAGTAAACATTATTAAGTCTTTAAGTTTGTTCTTGCAGTTGAAAAAGGTGAGTTTTAAGAGCAATCTTTTAAGGGATCAGTGTCTTTGTGTCTAATTTTAATGGGAAATTCTTTCCATGTTGCTGGGCCCTGGTATGCAAAAGAATGTAGTCCATATTACTTTGTTTTCATAGTGGGAATAGGTTAATAATGTGAGTTACATAAATCTAGGCTTAAGAATGAAATTCCTTAATTTATATATGGTACGTGTATGTGTGTGTGATTTTGATTTTTAACATAGCTTTAACAATTAACATGATATGTAAATAATTTTTTATGATACGTAAATAATTTATAAACTTTGCAAGCATTTTGTAACAATTGTCATTATTTGAGTTGAAATTCTGCTAGACAGACAACTTTTAATACATGGTCAATCATTGTAATGGCTAACCTTGTGAACATTCAATATGGAAAAAATAACTGCATACTGGACTAATACAAGTTTATTGGTAAAAAAAACTGAAAAAAAAACATGGTATGTGCAGATGGTGTAGTAGTTGATCCTTCTGTGACCTCCAAACCAAAAGATCCCAGGCACTAATCCAGACAACAAGTTTTTCATATGCATGTATGCATACTAGAAATGGTTTGATACCATTCATCAAGGGTGCACAACAATAATAATAATAATGTGGACTTTGTATAGCACCTAATATTTAGAAGCTCTAAGCGCTTTACATTTATAATGATATGACAACAAAAACAAAATCAAACACCATGAAATAAGAAAACATAAAAAAATTTGAAAATATTTACGGTAGGAAACATGATTAGGCCTTTAAGTTTGTTTTTGCAGTCGAAAAAGGTGAGTTTTAAGAGCACTCTTAAAAGGGACCACTGTATCTTTGTGTCTAATTTCAATGGGCAATACGTTCCACATCGCCAGGCCCTGGTATGCAAAAGAATGTTGTCCATATGACTTTGTTTTCATAGTGGGAATAATGAGTATAAGATTGTCATAAAAAGAGTGTAAGTATCCATCTGGTGTGTACACATGGGTGATGCCAGATAGGTATGTTGGACTGGAGTCCATCAGTGAAACATAGCACAGAGAACAAATTTTGTGTTTGATTCTGGATAGAATGGTTAGCCAGTTAGGGTACAGAGCAGCGGGGAGGTGTGCTCTGATCATGGTACTCAAAGGATGATCCGAGCATTTGTGTTTTGAACTGGAGTAGATATTGGGACGAACCAGACAGAATTGAGTTACAACAGTCTAGTCTTGAAAGTATTATATGAACACACAAGTGTTTAAGTGGAATCAACTGAAATATATTTGCGAATGGAGCTGATGCGTCTCAGCTCTAGATATGCAGCCTTGCACATATTTATGACTTATTGGTGCAATGTGAGAGTACACTCTAGAGTAACACCTAGGTTTCGTACTGTGTGAATATAATGTTGATGTTGCTGATATTTATTGTCTGAGGTAAAGGATGTGAATGAGAAAGACTTTGTGTTGTGATCAGAATGGCCTCAATTTTATCATCATTCATCTGCAACTTGTAACATGTCATCCATGATTTCACATCAGAATTGCACCTCTCAACTCCTTGTATGGTAGGATCAAATTCAGTTGGGTGGCTAGACTTGTATATTTGAGTGTCATCAGCATACAATTGGTGAGACATTGGATGATGATCTATAACACTTGAGAGTGGCTGAGTGTATAGAATGAAGAGAAAGGGTTCAATAACAGACCCCTACGGAAAACACAACAACACAGATCAACTGGGCTGGAATGTATTCCATTTGCAGATACAATACGTGTTCTCTTGACTCAGTAGGACTTGAACCACGGTAAGGCTGTATTGTGAATGCCAAATACATGCTGGAGACGGTGAAGTAACATATCATGGTCACTCTATTGTTTCAAATGCTGGAGACAAATCAAGAAGGGTGAGTACTGTAATCGTTCTGCTATCCAAAGCAGAGAGAATGTCATTAACTACTTTCAGAAGAGTAGTTTAAGACCTGTGGTAAGAGAAATATGCAGACTGTACATTGCTAAAAAGACTGAATTCACATGAGATACAAGTTGGGTTAGAACAACTTTTACTAAGATTTTCTATATGAACGGGAGATTAGAAACTAGTAGTTCTTTAAATTAATATGTTTGAATGTTGGTTTCTTCAGCACAGGCTTTATAATGGGAGTTTTGAAAAATGATGGCAATTCCCTGAATGAGAAAGAGGTATTAATAGCATCAGTTAGTGAACGCAATATTGGATCTAAGCACTCAAGCAGCAGTGATGCTGGAATTGGATCAAGTTCATATGACTTTGGTGCACTCTTTATCATGGCTGTCTGTACTAAATCCATAGAGACAGATTCAAATGCTGCCAACGATTATTGCTGAAATTCTGTATTGTAACTAAGGCGACGACGAGTCAAATAAAATTGTGTTGGCAAGCTTATTTCTAATGGTTTGAACCATGTCACAGAAGAAATTTACAAATAGGTCCAGAAGGTCTACTGGAGAGAAGGAAGTTGGAAGTGGTGTACATTTCTTCCTTGACATTAGTTTCTTAGTTATCTCAAAAAGCTCTTTGCAGCTGGAACTCTCCGTGATCTTAGTACTGTAATGGGATAATTTGGCTAAATGGACTATATTTGTGACATTCTTCTTAGCGGCTTCATAGATTTGTTTATGTGAGTCTGGTGGAAAACCAAAGTCTCTCTGCTTTACAGTGGTCTCATTTAGCAATGTGATGCTGGTCCCTAACACTGCTATACCATGGAAAATACTTTTGAATTGATACTCTGCACTTGGTGGCTGGGGCATGTTTTACATGCAATGAACACAGGTAGTTATCGGGTTGTTATGCTGTAGGAGGTAAGCAAGCTGTTAGGTTTTCTTGGATGTCATGCATTAGTTTGGTTTTATTTATGATATGGAGGTTTTTCTTAGTAGCAAATAAAGATGAAGGGTTAGGGATTGATACTACCAAATGGCATATAATGAAAAGGTGATCTGATGCAAGTTCATTGGATACAAAGGTGGACCATAGAATATTATCATCAGGTCTATGAAGAATCCAGTCTAAAATGTGATCATGTTTATGGGTGGGTTGGTTAACTGACTGTTTAAGGTTGAAAACATGAATGGAATCTAGGAGTTTTGATGTGTATGGGTTTCTGGGACAGTCAAAGTGAAAGTTGAAATCTCCAAGAAGAATCAGGTTGCCACCTACTGAATTTCCATATTCCAGGAGATTCATAAACTGCTCCAAAAAGAGAGAAACAGTCAGCTTCTTTTTTCAACTAGAAGGAAGGCAGGTAAGGCAGAAGAAATGGACTGACCTTTGTTCCAGTGTGAGTGTTATTTGGACTTATTCAAACAATGTGTGGCAGAAATTGAAGGTTGTGTTGTATTTAAGACATTTTATCATTAAATTCTTTGTGATGACAACAATTCCACCTCCGCGAGAATGGCAGGGTAACGAATTGATTAACAGGTGTGTGTTACAACTGTGCACTTGGGCTCATTGCCTGATGTTTTTACCATGTTCTTCTGAAAGAAGATGTCGACATTCTGTTCATTGATAAAATTAACTATTTCTGTGAGCTTTTTCGGTGGTTCTACTGATTGAGTGTTGAATAATGCAGTAGTGGTATCTCTGGGATAGTTGACACAACGGTCGACAATTTCATGGGAATTTGCTCAATGTTATCTAAATCAGAGGCCAAATTTTTCAACT
This sequence comes from Unio delphinus, assembly GCA_029339505.1. Classification (NCBI taxonomy): domain Eukaryota; kingdom Metazoa; phylum Mollusca; class Bivalvia; order Unionida; family Unionidae; genus Unio; species Unio delphinus. Next base: position 8,197,188 of record JAQISU010000076.1, read on the forward strand.
GATTAGCTGGAAAGGACATAAGAGAGATAACTGGAAAATTTCTTCCTGTTTGCGCTGGCCAGCTTTGAAACATTCTTTTTCTCTGCATCCATTTACATTTAAGTAATGATGAATGTAGTCCCAGTTCGTTTAGTCTGTAGTATGAACAGTCAAGGAGTAGTCATTTAAAGCAATTAATGAGGGTCCATCATAGCATAAACGGGTTGACTGGCGATCATGTCATGGTGGTTTATTCAAGAAAAAAGGAAGTCGTAACAGTGGAGCAAGACAGCTGAGAAATATTCCAATTGTTCTTGTTTCCAAAACAAGGAGATGAAGAAACACATATGAACTGAACAGCCAATGCATGATGAATAACAACAATGTAGATGAAAATATACAAACACATATATCATTAAAAACAGCACAAGCCGGTTAAGCAATAGAGGCCAGCTTTCTGAAAAATCAACCCCTGGGCTGTGGACTGGATCTGATAATCAAAGATGTTCTGTCCGACTCTCTGGGCAAACTAAAACAATACAGACATTTGGCGTGTGATTAAAGAAATTTGTGTTTGCAGCCCTTGAGTGGTCTTAGAAAATGCATTCTGGCCCTTGGCCAAAAGAGGTTGTGCACCCCTGCCATAGATGCATTGATTAATCGCAAATATTTCAATGGCACTAGTTCATCACAATACTGATTAAGACTACTGAATAGTGGCAGAATGAAACAAGAATACAAGCAATACACAAGACATAGGCTTAATTCAAAGTTAATTGTACATTTAAAAAAAACAATCTTTGACATAACTGGCAAAATATCGGTCAGCACAATGCACAAGCCAAGCTCTAAATTTGCATATGACAAATACTTCCAGAATAGAGACTTCAGGGAGTCTTTAAAATTGTAAAGTGTATCTTATACCAGTATATGTTGCCAGATGTGGCTGAAAGAGTGCATAAATGAACACCAATAATTCCATCTATTTAAAGTACTGATAGAAATTTGTGATAGGTAAGCTGTGAATACAATGTACATAAAATTAGCTTTATCTACCAAGTAATAAAAGCTGTGAATCACACCAAGATATGGCCTAGCCAACTGATAACTGAAACACTGAAGTTCAAACAACATGATATGCAAGAAATATTCCAAATTATATGGTGTGGTGGAAGTTTAGAAGGTGGACAGTTTTTAAAAACAAAGATAAATATAACATCAAAATTTAAAAAAATCACAGCTCAACAGGTTCTACAAATGAAAATAAAGGTATTGGCTCATTTATTTCTACCCAGTCATCTAACTGGCTTTATAGGGCATTCTAAAAGAAGTTACAAGCTTGTTAATATACTCTGGCTGACAATGACATCATGTCTGAACAGAGACCAACCATAAACAAAGGGGTCTTGATATCAAGGGACCAGGGAAGCATGCACTGTGTGCAATTTTAACTATATTTTATCATGAATTATAATTGAAATAATACACAAAATGTCAAGCAAGGCAGCTGTTAGTACCATTTTTGTAAGTCTTTGGTGTGACTCAGCCAGAGACTGAACCCACGACTTAATTGTGTAAAGATGATGAAGTGTGGTAATATTGTAATGGTAGACCTTTGTTGACACTGAAAGAAAAGTTGGAAATATAGATGGAATATACTTTTCTTGTGAAGTGCAAACTGGTATAGTTTGTATCAAATCTGATTCTCGGCTTTTTAAGCTCTCGTGCAGTGAGAACATGTTTCTTGACACAAACATAAGTAGTAACTGAGATATTCATGCGTTTGGCTGCAAATCCTTAAATAAAGGAGACATTACTCTGCCCAGCCACCACCTTAGTGGGCAAATAACTTTTATCTATTTTTAGCTTTAACTTTTATCTGGGAGGACTTGATTTGTGAGGTAGTAGTAGTAGTTCTCCTAAGGTATTATGATTGTATTTAAAGAAAGAATATTATGTCATTCATACTAATCCTGTTCACTATGTGAACCAATATGTACATTCATACTCAGTCTCTTCACTATCTGAAACAGTGTGTCCATTCATACCCATTCTCTTCACTATGTGAAACAGTATATCCATTCATACTCAGTCTCTCTCAGGGGCCCCAAGTGTCCGAGTGGTCTAAAGCGCTGTCCGTTACGTTTCACTGCCATCTCACCTGTCTGCATGGGTACGAGTCTCAGATTCAGCCAATGTGGGTATGTGAGAAAGCTTGCCAGTAGCTTCTCATGGGTCGGTGGTCCTTTCCTGTGGGTTTTCCCGGGTTCTTCCTCCACCCAATACTGCTTAAAAATGGCATTAAACACTACATTAACAACAACATAGTCTCTCCACTATGTAAAACCGTATGTAAATTCATACTCGGTCTCTTCACTATGTTAAACAGTATGATTGTCCATTCATACTCAGTCTCTTCAATGTGTGAAACAGTATGTCCATTCATACTCTGTCTCTTTACTATGTGAAAAAATATCTCCATTTATACTCGTAATGTCTGCTGCATAAAAGCGTGATCAACAAATAATAAGTTATCCATGATACAAAAAGAAACATAAGAGAACAAGCAGTCTGATATAAGAGCTTAAGTGTACTCTGCATATTTTGATTTCATTCAACATATTCTGCAGTCTTTGTAAAAACCTTTTGTTAATCGAGTTTCTACACAATATCTGCTACATAGAGTTATATGGTCTCATATGTCATTTGCATCATCTGTGCACTTCAGGCTACAAAGTAAATCAAAGTCACAGTGTCATCATTCACTAATGAAACCAGATCATGTCCAGGAATTCACAATTCTACAATAAGAAAGTCCTGAAAGTTTGGAGCCTGGAAAATAAGTAAATCTGCTGCTTGCAACCAATGAGAAGTCCTAAAATTCATAGAAAGAAAAGAGAGAGAGAGAGAGAGAGAGAGAGAGAGAGAGAGAGAGAGAGAGAGAGAGAGAGAGATTGATTTGTATTTTTAACTAAGCTTAAACAATTTTTCAGTCATATCTCTATGATGTCTGCAGTGTGGCAGTTTATAGTTATGTCTAGCACTGGGGCATCATGCCACAGACATGTAGTATCAGTCAAATTATCCTGACACCAGGCTGACCAGTCCTAACACTAATATCTTAATTTTAAGCGCAAAGCAAAGCTTTACCATTTTTAAAAGTCTTTAGTGTAACTTGGTTGGGGTTCGAACCTGCGACCTCCTGCATCTGAGACAGATGCTCTAGGAACCAGGTGAGAAGTAGCCTCTCTGGTGGAGGGCACTAGTATAGTTACTCCTCTGATATGAGTGTCATTCACCATAAATGAGCAATCTGTAAATGAGATAATGCATCAGAGAAATAAATTTACCTTCTTGATATCAGTTCAGCTTAAATAACAAAACTATTTTTGTACACAGCAGCAGTTTAAGGCAAGCTATGCATTACTTTCATTTTAGGATTCATAGAGCTGACTTTCTTGATTATGGAAAATGTAGACTGACTGTCACAATGACTGTGAATTCTCTTTTTCTGCCAATCATGTCCCCACACCACTGCTGGTATCTGTACATATGTAATTCACAGAAAACTACTGATGAAGAAATGAACAACAAACATTCATAGAAATAGTACTTTTTCCATTCCATACACAAACCAAAAGAACTGGAATGAGTTTAAGGCATTACATGTCAAATTTACGTAACCCAGCTCTTGCATCTGCCTTCCCAGTTGCCTTTACAACATAATTAACCTCAATATATTTTAAGTAATTTCTTTGTTTATTAATCAAATTACAAAGCTCAAGTGTTCTTGATTATTATGCATGCATGAAACATAAATCACGAGTCTCTTTACTTCATGTATTCACTCACAATTATTCCTATATAACTTATTTGGTAAATTGGTGATCAATCATGCTGACTATATACACACACAAAAAAATCTGTTTTTGCATTCACTTTAGTTGATATCTTGCATATAGCATGTATTGACCTTTAAACTCAGCGTTTTGAATACCAGTAGGAAAACCTTGAACCAAAGAAGTTATTAAGTCACAAGGTTTGCTGTCAGGATTATTGTGGAGTTCATCTTATTGCAGATCAATATTAATTGGGCTAGTAGCAGTCATAGGCAAGAAATTGATCATAGGATGGGAATTCTCACATAATCTGTATGAATAAAGTAAAATATTGTTAAGCCAGTGACAAATGGTTTCACTAAAATTTTACATCTATGCTGCCATTGAAAAGCATTATAAGATGACCATGGCTATACACGGGAGTATGTATGGCAGTTTTAGCATTCCAAGATGTGGCACATTTCTTTTCTGACTGACTGTTTAATGGTAGTGTGACACTAGCTTCACAAAGGACACTAGTGTACAAGGTGATGTTGCAGTGAATGCAAGCTTCTATTATCCTACCAGAGAAAATGGATACGAATAACTCAATATCCCTGGTGGACAAATCAATGATGATAATATGGTAAGATACTGGGCACCTTTTTAAGAAAAGTCATTATGTTATTCATAATACCCAATTCCACTATATTTTTATGCAGTTCATCAAGTCCGCAAAGACATTAAATTCAGATCATCTAAACCAGTAAATTTCACAAAGGATTTTTTGCATCTGATGAAGGAATTCCAAAATTTAGAAACAGCCTTAGAACAAAAGCCTAAGGGCATTTATTTTTCATCTGATTCCTCCCCTCATAAAAAGAATGATTAATGTGCTTACCATTACGTCTTTTGTTGCACATTGCTAGGTACAAAGTCCACCAGTGGTAGTTTGTATATGAGCACAACATATCACTATGTCACAGTGAGGCAGCTGTATATGCTAGCATCCTAGTGCCCAATAATAACCAAAGGCTGAAACTGCCATCTGGTTGAAAGTCATTCTTGTTAGCCTGACTGTCTGAAGCTTGGTGGGATGTATATTCATTCTTTTAGTATCATATTATAAACTTGCTTGTAATTCAGCCAAGTGTTGCTTCATGGCTGCAATGTCCACCATGCTAAGAACGATTCTGCATCAACTATTTCTAAGTCATGTCATAATGATGCTCTAGCCAAGGATGAATTTTTTAACTGCTGAAAAATCTGCACATTATCAATGTAAATTTGAAGATGCTATTTACCAATTAAAGCAGACACCCTAATGTTTTTCTGCCAAGTTTATAACTAACTTTGATGTGATTTAATTTTCTGGAATGTCAACACAGATAAAGTTACAGCAGTCTCCAAGTCTGGATGAGCTCTCTGCTTATCAAACAATGGCTGTTCTTCCTGTTTTAAAAGAAGCCATTGTCATCAGAAACAATATACAATCCAACAGCAGGAATAGAAATAAAAGAATATTATCAGTCATAGACGGAGATGAATTTTGCAAAATAATGTAAAGTTAAATATAACATCCAGATTCAAAAACATACATCTCTAAAGGCATACAAAGTCCAGTGTGTGAATGTAAATAATACTGACTTGGCTTCTACAGAGTCACCAGATTAACTTTATTGGACAACGTTCTAAAATCAGCTACATGCTTATTAACTCAGATTGCCTATCAATGATATCATATGTTTAACATATATCCTAGTGCAACAATTGCAAAAGATTCTCCATTTTGCACCATTGACCTTGGATGTAGTGTATTCTGGTTTGAACAATACAATCAGCAATGTTGCCCGAAAACTTATTCTGATGGAGAGACTGGTTGAGGAGAACCATTCATGAAGGTGGAGGGCCTGTGGGCTGTTGTGTAAGAGAGATCCCGTGTTGACAGGAGGCCCATCCTCTGCGGACATGTCTTGATATGGTTTATCAGCAATTTGAGAAGATAGCTAAAAAAACGATCACTCGGACCACAGACTGATGGATGCGAAGGTACAAATCCTGAAGATCCATGGAGAAAGACCAAGATCTTATGGCAATCATGACTGAGGCTGTGGCCTCATCTTGAAAGATTACTTCTTCAGAAATCTTTTTTCAGAGAGGATAGGTCAATAATTAGGTGAACTTTCCACCTTTCATTGGTACCAAGAACATACTCTAGATATTGGTTGTTAAACACCACTCTAATGCACTCTTCTAAGAAAGGGAGTGAACCGCTGTCTCTAATTCCATCAGATTCAATTGGTGGAAGAACATTGGGGACTTTACCTGAGAAAGATCATAAAACTGAAGCCGGTAGCCATCATTTATAATAGAAATGACAGAGAGATCAAACTGTTTCACAAGATCAAGTCCCTGAAAAAAAAGATTTAGTTTTGGAGCATTTTGGAACTAAATCAAGAGGTACACTCAGCAGAAGAAAGAGAGAGCATGTCTCAAAAGACAGGTCCACTCATGTCCTTAGGAAAGCGAGAAGTGCCCACAAACTTCCTCCTTGGGCTTTAATAAGCATCCCAATGTCTCTTTGTTGCAAGGAAGATGCATGGTTGAGGAACTACACCCCTAACTCTTCACATGGATATAATGGACTGTCTTTAGTGAGAACACTCAACAGGTAGGCAACAGTAACTCTTTAACCTCCTGGGGTATTTCGGGAGAAAGATGACCCATCCCCTCCTTATTATCTAACTTCATTTTAGAAAGAGGAAGATGTACATTTACAGTCCATAACACTGACCTCTTTATCATGGTGCCAACATCCTTAAGTCCATGGCTGCATGCAAGGAATGGGCCAGTCACTTCTCTCTAGTAGAAGGCCCAAGATCCCATAATAATTTAAAGAAATAACATAGAAAAAGGCAGATGCCAATTTAGACAACTTTCATGATCTGGCATCTGTAAGTTGATTCCCAATCCTCCACTGCATGACAAAGCAGTCTGGAAAGGGGAGTCTACCTTATCACTACAGAGGGGGGGGGGGGCAACAACTAACTTTCAGCCTGCACCAATATGCATGCATGCATGTCTGTCTGTATGCATGTATTTTCAGGGTTCTTTACTGGTTAATACTAGCTAAATGGTATTTATTAACACAAGAACCCCTGGAGGATTTTGCTGTTCTCGCATGAAATGTGAGTAGGAAACACATTTTGGGGACAGACAGCTTCGGTGGCCTAGTGGTTAGAGCGTCTGCTGTGGAAGCGGCAGGTTGTGGGTTCAATCTCCAGCCAAGTAATACCAAAGACTTACAAAAATGGCCTCGATTGATGTTCAGCATTAAGAGGTTAGTGTTAGGACTGGTCAGCCTGGTATCAGGATAATGTGACTAGGTGGGACATGATGCAACATGTCACAATGCCCCAGTCCTAGACATCACTATAAACTGCCTCACTGCAGACATCGTAGCAATATGACTGAAAAATTGCTAAAGCTACGTTAAAAATCCTAATCAAATAAACAAAACAAACATTTTGGGGACTATTTCTGAACATGTCCTAATACATCAACTTATGGAGCAATATTTCATTAGACAAATGGCTAGTTGTGCTAAAGAAAATGTTTTTCTTGGGTTAGTTTGCTGGTGCATGAGCAGAAGGTAAAAAATTGGACTTCTTTTTCTTTTTTTCTGCTTAACAGACCCATATTTTTCGTATGGAGAAGACTCTTTTTTCAAAATGTCCTACATTTTGCATAGATTCGCCTGTATGTATGCACTTCAGACCTTTCTGTCATAGATCTGAGTCCATAAAAACTAAAATCTCGACACAAAATCAGATTCCTCTCCATGGGCGAATTTAAGGTGAAAAAAAAAAAAAAAAAAAAATAAAAGGTTTTTCCCTCTGTATTTTGTAGTGCAACTAAAAGGTTCTGGTTATTTGGTATCATTGTAGAGCTAAATCTGTCTACCTTTCTATAATACCACCCACTGTAGTGTATCATGCATGACCTTGATGCTACAGACCTTGTTTTGTTGGTTTTGTTTTTTTATGGTTTAATGCGTTTTACAGCACAATATAGGCTATACATGGTGGCCAGTATTAATGGTGGATAAAGAACCCAGAAACCCCCAGAAAGAACCAGCGACCAACAAGAAGCTACTGGCAAGCTTTCTCACACACCCACATTGGCCGAATCTGAGACTCGAACCCATGCAGACAAAGGTGAGATGGCAGTGATCTGCAAAGGACAGCGCTTTAGTCCACTTGCCCCCCCCCACAGACCTTGAAAGTAGGATACTATTTATGACCCATAAACTTATCGCTAGAGGTTAATGTGTTAACAAGAATTTTGAGAAGAAAAATTTGAAAATTGTCATAGAATGGCTAAATTTGTAATTTATGTGCAGTGTTGATGCACAAATGATTAAATATGCAAGTAATATTCAAATTTTGTATTACCATGAAAAGTGACTGTTTAACACATTAACCCCTGGAAGTTTTTGCTGTTTTTGCATGAAATGCGAGTAGGAAACATTATGGGGATGATTTCTGAATTCGTCCTAATACATCAACTTCCAAGCAATATTCCATTAGACCAATGGCTAGTTGTGCTAAAGAAAATGTTTTTCATTGCTTATTTTGCTGGCACATAAGCAGAACGTGAAAAGTTGGAGTTGTTTTTTGTTGGATTTTTTTTGTTGCTTAACGGACCCATAATTTTTGTATGGAGAAGACTCTTTATTCAAAATGTCCAACTTATTCTACTTTTGCACAGGTTCACCTGTCTGTGGCCATAAAGTCTAAAATCTGGACACAAAATAGGATTCTGACCATGGGTGATTTTTGGGTGGAAAAAGAACAGGTCCAAAATATTAGGTTTTTCCATCTGTATTTTGTAGTGCAATTAAAATATTCAGATTATTTGGTATCATTGTACTAATGAAGCCGTTTTGGTTCATTCTGTCAGTGAGTGATTCAGTGGCTACTGAATGGCACAACGTGGTTGTACAGAGGTCACAGCTGGTCTGTGAAACTCCCTGACAGAATGTTATGGATAACCCTTGAGTGAAGTTCCTTCAGCGGAAACTGAAGGAGCCCAGCGAAGACTGGGCTGTCCAACGTAGGTTGGGATGACAGCGGCAGCTGTGTGGACTTCACTCAATGGTTTAGTATGAATACACCATATAGTGCTGACATTAGATTCTTGGGTGAATAACGAAATGGAATGAAGTGAATGCCCTTTAGGGTAAGCAACATGCAGCAGCAGACATTCCTTTGTCCATGGAACACTGTAGGCGTTGAGGTGGGGATGGCGGCGGGTTTTTTCCAACCGAATTAAGCACGCTGTCGCTATCAGCTCCAAAAACCAAAACAACTGAGAACAAAGGACGTGGGTCTGTTCCGATTGGCCGGCAAGTGCTGTATTAATACATCTCATGCATATCAATGCGGACTATTTGCGAGAAAGGTAGTGAGTAGGTCACATATTGCTGTGCATAAACCATGCTTAAGTAAGCACTTAAGCGACAATTTATACACAACAAAACACATGTTCAGTTAAGTTTTTATTGATAATTATACTCTTTGGCTAGGAGGACTATCTGCTGCTACTAATGAAGCCGTTTTGGTTCATTCTGTCAGTGAGTGATTCAGTGGCTACTGAATGGCACAACGTGGTTGTACAGAGGTCACAGCTGGTCTGTGAAACTCCCTGACAGAATGTTATGGATAACCCTTGAGTGAAGTTCCTTCAGCGGAAACTGAAGGAGCCCAGCGAAGACTGGGCTGTCCAACGTAGGTTGGGATGACAGCGGCAGCTGTGTGGACTTCACTCAATGGTTTAGTATGAATACACCATATAGTGCTGACATTAGATTCTTGGGTGAATAACGAAATGGAATGAAGTGAATGCCCAAAGAAAACATATGCGCAGCAGATGTTGTCCCCCAAGAATGTAAATAGTGGGGAAGCCTTCAGTGTTCCATGAAGAGAAAAAAGAAAAAAAAAATGATATATAATATATATATGTGTTACACAATCAGCATAGCAACAATAATGTAAAAAAAAAAAACGTACACCTGCATATAGAAAAGTCAATGAACGATGATCAAAATGTCAAGAATGTCCCAGAGTGGTGCCGAGTACATCTTGGAATACGGCAAAGATAAACTTGAGAATGGGAATGACGAAGTTATTCCATCCAATTCGGAGAGAAGCTAGATGATCGCATCCATGAAATTGGTTAGAAGAATAACTTGAGAATTTCCAGGAATAAACCACTGAATGCATGTATGGCTATGAAATGATGGAAATGCACAAGTGCCACACGAAGAACACTAGCAAACACACGCGTGCAGAACTCCCATCTAATGGACATGCACAAGTGACAACCAAATAACACTGGTATCACACCACACAATGGATAGGCACAAGTGCCACACAATAACACTGGTAACACACGCGTGCAGAAACTCCGAACACAATGAATATAGAAACACAATGCACGACTATGGAAACTGGAACCCCAGGAAATACATCCCTGGTACAGTAGCGTTGAACTAGATCTAAAAACACGATCACTGTTGAATGCAGCATGATCCTGATCACTGTGTAGTAATATCCGCGACCATTGCCATGGCCCTCTGCGCTGACCTAATAGTACCCGGAGGTGTGCGAATGTATCTTGAGTAACAATCTGAAGACCACCGGCCGAGAACTTTGACCATATGATCTTCCAGATGGGCAGCTGCTGCTGAAGTAGCTGCACCTATTCGGAATGAATGACCACTATACTGGGAAGTGTCGAGTCCCATCTTACGGTAGACAAGTTGCATATGATTAAGGAATACAACTCTTGATAACGCTTGACCTGTGGACGTAATGAAAAGTGGGGCATCGAACCGAGATGATGAACGTCTCCTGAATAGCATGAAAATTGTCAGAGCAGAATATGGACATAGAGCACGACCCATGGCATGTAACTGAATGGTCACACCCCTCCGGAAAGGGTCAGTTTTTGTGTACGTGAACCTAATGCCACATAAGTATAATTTTATTGTAGAATGCTTCAAGTTGAGGGCTCTTGCACAATGTGTAACGAAGTATATTAAGGTGTTCTCCGTAATATCTGGCAATAGTTGCATGTGCGAGGCAAAGCCACACATCAGCATGAAGGTCCTAAACACATTGAATGCAGAGTTGTAGGCGATTTGTGTCGCAGGGCTTAAAGCCTGGTTCCATAGCAAGTTTACCTCTTCATCCAGGTCCATAAGACCTCCGAGGGTAGGGGGCATTTGCAGGGTTGTCGATCTGCATCCGGAGCCAGTGCATGAAAATTCTGAAATTGAAGGCGGGACAAGGCATCAGCTTTAGTATTGACAATTCCCGGAATGTGTTTGGCAGAAAAATGAAAGTTACAAGTAGCAGCACACCATGTAAGTTTACGCATTAATTCCATTATATGCATACATGTTGATCTCCCCTTTTGAAGTATATTCACTGTGGCCATATTATCACATGTAAATATTATGCGTTTGCCTGTCCTTTCTGAACCCCATACAATGGCAGCCACAACAATAGGATACAACTCTCTGAAGGCCATAGAGAAATCATCCTCCACAGAAAAGATCATTTGAAGATCATCCGACCATGCAGCTGCAAACCAGCGAGTTTTGAAATAACCACCATACCCTACTTTGGATGAAGCATCAGTGCACAATTCAAAATCATCTGCTGTAGTGGACTGATTGTCAAGAAACACAGAAACCCCAGTCCATGAAGCTAAGAAATGGTGCCACATGTATAGCTCTTCTCTGCAATTTGCATCCAAGTGAATATAATGATCTAGTTCCCTAACTTTGGTAGACAGTCGTATGAGATATGATACAAACGCACGCCCAGGTAGGATAACACGAGTAGCAAATTGAAATGGCCCAGTAACTGGAGCAAATCTCGCTTGCGGACACTGCGTTTGGTAAGAAATTGATTAATGTAGTTTACAACACGCTCCACTTTATTATGTGGTAAACGTGCTTGCATTTGCTCTGAGTCTAGAATTATTCCCAAATATTCTATAACTGTACAGGGGCCAATGGTTTTGCTTGGAGCTGTAGGAATCTTCAATCTGTTGAAAATGAGAGTCAACAAAGCCATCGTCCTCTCGCCACATGCAGAAGGAGGAGCTATTGTAAGAAAATCGTCAAGGAGGTGCAAGATGTTGTCAATACCATAATAATGCTTTGCTATCCAACAAATCGCTTGAGACAAAGTATCAAATAATTTTGGACTTGAACGTGATCCGAAAGGGAGGCGAACACAAACATAATAATTTCCTCTCCATTTTACACAGAACAAGTGCCATTGGGAAGGTGCAATGGGAATCTGTTTGAAAGCATCTGAAATATCAGTTTTACACATGATTGCTCCCTTACCCAAACTCCGAATAATTCTAATAGCATCATCAATTTTTACGTAGCTCAGGGAGCATCTATCCTTGTCGATGAGCTCATTTATACTTGTATGCACATTATTGCCATGGGGGGAGGACAGGTCAATGATAAGTCTCTTCTTTTTTGAATATTTCCCCTCTGCGATGCCGATAGGACTGACTCTATATTCTTGATATGTTGGAGATGGAAAAGGGCCAAGCATGAAACCTATGGCACATTCCTTTGCCAATAACTGATCCACAATATATTGTTGTTTACGTGCAGAAAGCAAGTTCCTGCACTCTTTTTTTTTTTTTTTTTTTTAGGCAAGCTAGTTGTTTGCACCATAGTGTCGAAACCGTGTTTCAGACCGGAAGATAAATATCGGACGAAGTTCTGAACTGGATGATGTAGTTCATGTTGCATTCGGTTAATATCAATGGAAGTGGAAGCATATGGCGTGACAGTCTGTCAGATTTGTTTCATCTTATCTGGTGCTGATATACAAGGGGCATTGATATAGCGTGCACCAGTGCTAGGAAAAACTTTTTGTGTATTGTTTGGGCATGCAGTTGCCCCATGCGAATTGGCCCTGCATTGATTGCAGGTATGCAAGAACTGGCAGTTAGTACGATGGCAACCGCGTATGGAATTAAAATGATTACGAAGTTCTTTCCCATCCATCATCTGTCTAGGCTGACCGTACTTGTCAATATCTGTTTTTCTCCTGTTGGCAAGATTCACCATGGGCATTGCAGTGCGCGTTGTTTGTGGACAAAATCGGTAGAGTGAGCGACTGAATTGCAGATGTTACGCGACTTGTTTTTCGGCCGCCAATCGACAGCTGAAGAGTTGCCTGATCCCTAATAGCCCAGTTGACTTTTAGTTTGTAGTCGCAAAGTGCAATAGCAGCTTGACTGGAGTAGACATTATGGTAGTCATAGAAAATGTCCCCATACGCATTAGAAATTTTTTATAATGTCAGCCTCGTACATATCCAATTCGTGTCGTCTGTTGGGGTAAACTGAACAGATGATACGTTTATATTTCCCGACAGCCGTTATGAACTCACTTAGACTAAGATGCTTAAGTAATCTGGGATCATACTTCGCGGCCTTGTCGTCCGGATTTGATATATCCAGTTCAAAGTGGGGAAGCAAAAGAGTAGCAAGATTGACGTGCTTACCCCCGAGAATCTGTTTTCTTTGGCTTTCGGACACCACGTCGATGGCTGGTAGTATTTCTGGCAAAACTCCGTGGGATTGCATCAGCTAATGGAGCGACGTCACAGGCTGGGCTGCTGGCAATGTCGTGAAATGTGTGGAGTCGCTGAAGGAAAACTCCGAAGAAGACGTCTGCTGTCGTGCCAAAATATTGGTGACCGAATTTGTTAAGTCAGCAATAGAACGCTGCATGGAGTGGATAGATGTTATTATACTGTCCGAAGATAACTGGTTTTCGGCCACGTCGGCCATATTTGATGTAGCCCTTACTTCCGGAATACAGGCGCATTATCGATGTATAATTGTCGCAAGGCGTGCCTCGGGAGAACAGATGACACTTTAATACCTATTGATTCCAGTTTCCGCTTCAGATAAAGTGTTGTCCAGTTGTACGGATTGTCCAGATCGTATGGGACTGACCTTTGTTTTGACGAGCGTGACGCCATTGTTTCTAAACAAAGGAAAAGTGCGGATGGTCCAATGAAATGGCAATTAAACACAATAGCTGAATCCCGAAACAGGGAGATATAAACTGGGAATTATATCTCAAGTACGATAAGTATATGTTGCTAAAATGAAGCAAAATGCAGTTTTTTCAAACGAAATAAGTTTTTTCCAACCGAATTAAGCACGCTGTCGCTATCAGCTCCAAAAACCAAAACAACTGAGAACAAAGGACGTGGGTCTGTTCCGATTGGCCGGCAAGTGCTGTATTAATACATCTCATGCATATCAATGCGGACTATTTGCGAGAAAGGTAGTGAGTAGGTCACATATTGCTGTGCATAAACCATGCTTAAGTAAGCACTTAAGCGACAATAATGCCACCCACTTTAGTGTATCATGCATGACTGACACTATAGACCTTGGAAGTAGACTACTACATCATGCCCTGTAAACTAGTCACTATGGGTTAATGTGTTAAAAGGTATGCTTAACAAATGTAAAAATAAAAAAGTGCAAAATACTTTATGAAGATAAACCATACCAAATAAAATTTATCATGAATTAGTACAAGATAAATGATAAAAGGTAACGATGTTAACATTTTGTACAAGATTTTATAAAGGAAAAAGATAGAATTTGAGAATTTAAAAAAAAAAATTCAAATATAGTCAATACCAAATGACTGTGTTAGGTGTTCAAGGGTCACAACTCTAGAAACCTGTACAGCAAGTGCCCAGCATCACACTTGTACAAGCCCTTAATGACATGAAGTTTCATGGCAGATTTGGTTTGTTACTAGCAACAGGGGATGATTTTTTCATGATTATAGAATATATAAAAATAGAACGTTTTCTGCATAATTTGAGTGTGCAGATTTCAAAAATGAACTCATCTTCAAGCTATCTTTTCAAATAAATTCACAGGAAGCATTCAAACACATGTACCGTCCACCATTTTTAATATTGGTCTTTGTCAATTTTTGAAAATTTCTGACCTCATGTTATTTCAAGCTTAAATTTGCATATTTCTTACATATATTTTATATATAAATGTTTTGTGAACATTCAGCTTTAAGAATAAATTGACTTTTTCTGTGTTCCAGGTAATTCAGAAGCTCCCCTGTGCCTTTATATCAACCCCCCCCCCAAACATTTTTGCATTAAATACTATATTTTTTAGTCATACTGAAGTTGAAATATATCTTTCTTTTAAAATGGACTGTTTTCTGCTTAATCTGAGTGTGCAGATTTAAAAAATGAACCCATCTTTATGATATCTTTTCAAATAAATTCAACGGAAGCATTCAAACACATGTATCATCCACCATTTTTAATATTGGTCTTTGGTCACTTTTTTTTAAACTTCTTGACCCCATATTATTTCATGTTGAAAGTTGTGTATTTTTACATATGGTTATAATTTATATATAAATGTGTTGTGAACATTCAGCTTCAAGAATAAATTCACTTTTTTATGTTCTAGGTACTTCTGAAGACATTCTGTGCCTTGTTATCACACACACCCTAACATTTTTGCATGAAATAAAATAATCATGAATCATACCAAGTTGAAATTGTGTTAACTCTTACAACCAATAGTGCATATTCATTAGTGTTCTTGTACATATATACATTGATCTGAAATCACAATTTAGTACATAACAATTGCTATTTTAGAATTTAATTATCATAAGATATATTTGGTCAGTTTTCATATCTATGAAATAAAATCAATGACAAAAGAAAAAAACAAATGTGGTATCATAGAGAAGAAACTGACACAGAATTGGTTCTCAAGAAATATTTATGATTATTTGTTTAAATGGAGAAATTATACAGATTGATTCTATATTCATTGGCTTATGATGACAACATTTATATTGATATTCACAAAAAATGGCATTACAATTTTAAATGCATTTGTTTTCATTCTTCAAAATTCTGAAAAATTATTTAACTTTGTTTTATTACCTCTTTTCTGTCTCTATTAAACATGAACATTTTCATTTTAATACCAGTGTCTCTGATAATATCTCAGTGATCACAATCCCATACATATTATCAATAGTATCAATGAATGATGTTATTCATGGGGTGATACTCCGGTCAAGTCTCTAACATCAAAAATATATTACACAACATTGTACAAATATTTTGTAATAAGTTTGGTATCATGAATGACAGTATGTCTCTATAATCCGATTCCTTGCTATAAACGTCTGCCTTTTCATACAATCAAGTTTTTGTGTGTTTTTTAAATCCAAATTATGTTGTATTGTTGTAATTGTTAAAATTTTGTACGTAAAGAGTTATTGTTCTCACTGGCATGGGTGAAGATGTAATTTGTGGGTTTACCGCAAATATTCGCACATATTTTACCATTATTCTCAAAAAAGAACTCCAAAGTATTTAAAAAGAAGGTGTAGGTGAGCGTATATGTTCGTTTATTTAATTTGTCAGCATTTTGAAAAATTTGGTTTTCGTTTTTTTTCCGCTGAATAAGTTGTAGAAATGGCCCAATGTCATATACGCTAATTATATACATTTGACCTTTCAACCATAAATAGATTCAGAAGTAATAATGTCAGCCTTTTACATATTAAAGCGGAGAAAGTACCAGGTGTAATGAGGTTGACATTTTGAGAAAACGTTAATCTTGATCACCAGTACCCTCT
This sequence comes from Unio delphinus, assembly GCA_029339505.1. NCBI lineage: Eukaryota > Metazoa > Mollusca > Bivalvia > Unionida > Unionidae > Unio > Unio delphinus. The sequence goes on from JAQISU010000076.1 coordinate 8,213,751, forward strand.
AGTGGCGTCCCCTGTTGCTATTGATACACAATAATAAATATAAAATCTATAGTGTTCATAAGGTTGTACATACAAAGTGCATATGCAAAAATGATAAACAGCTGTAGCTCTAAGAAATATGTGCACAATGTATGCATTGTATTCATCCAAGTTGTTATTGAGATGAAGTTTGAAAATAAATGTGGTTCAAATCTAAAATAAAAAAGGATGCTTAACTATTCACAAAAGGATTCATAAGGCAGATGGATGGACAGAAGCATGAATGGATGGTCAGAGACCCGTCTTTGTCACCTTGCATTAATGATGGGTGATAATAAAATTATTACAAACATGGAGAATTTACCAAGACAGGAATTTCTGTGGGAAAGTCCACTGTAGCAGAGTTTGTGGAACTGGGGTCAAGCTCCCACACTGAAGTGTATGGTGGGAGAACCAATGAATAGTTCTCATGAAACCTGCAATAATCATCAGGACGTTTTTCACACAGAGGGGATGGAAGATGCTTGTTTATTTCCAACTGAAAGTACAGTAAAATATAATTTAAAAACTTTGCTTCACTTCTGCAACCTGTGTTATGATGTATCCCCTTTGTATCTGAATAATAACTTTAACAACAACTTATAAAGCAATGATATTACAGTTAATGCTACCCAGGAGGAAACATGTTAACACATTAACCCCTGGAACAACCTCTTAACTATAGCAGATGATCTAGTCAGGAAGCATATACATGATCTGATTGACTGCTGTTGGTATTAATGAATTTTGCAGGTTTTGAAACACTCATTTCAAATCACTGTGAGCCTGCACATCTTTAAGGGTGTTTGGCACAAATGCATATTCTGGAAAACAAAACTGTACTAAAGGTATGAAATAAGTTGATAAAATGTGATCACAAATGTTTTGATGATGTACACGAGAGTGAAAGCACTATAAACAAATTTTTTTTAAACTTTGTCCAAAGGTAATTCCAGATAATGCTCAAGAAGATATCAAATGACTGCCATGTCCAATAAACTGGCACTCAATATTGTCCTTGTATTTTGGACTTTTAGTATGATCTCACCTATTTATAAAATCAATGCAATTACTGAACACAGATTTGTTCTAACATTTAAGGCTGCATATCTATGACTATGTATTAAATCGATAGATTTTTATTTGAAAGTCAGGTGTTTGTCTTATACTCTGAATCAACTTATATATGGATAATCAAAAACAGGTCACATAGAAGTACAAGTTCTTGTTATATTACTATGTCAATGAATTGTTATAATCTAATTTGACTGCAATTATATTTATAAGTTTTGTCATTATTTAGTTTGCATTCTGCATGCATTTTCTTATTTTTTTAAACATAAAATAAAAGAAAACTAAAAAGAATTTACTTGGCCACATAGCACATTTATGGTTTATACTCTATAATGTACTGTACTAATTCAAAACATTGTTTGTTCCTAAATAAATGAAATAATTTGGTTTTTTTTAATCCTTTTTAACCATATCTCATTCTTCCTGATCACATTTTAGCAACTGGTCCATTGATATTTGATTTTCCAGTATATTGTTGGACATATGCAATAGATTTCTGGCATAGCCTTTTCATTGATCTAATTGATCCTACAAAGGGATGTAATCCATATTAACTCAAGCGTTCTATGATTTGTCATAAAATACCATAGATCATGCTTTCTGCTGAATCCTCCAAATCATATGTTTATAACTGTATTTGACAAAGTTTCTCAAATAAATATGGTTTATATTAAACTAAAGTCAGATATATAGATGGACTACACATAGATCATCAATGACCCATTTTTAGTTTTTTAGTTTTGCATTTCAGTTTTAAAGCAAATTGTAATGTCAACACATCACCTACATTCATTCTTAACCAATTGTCATTTTGGAGTCTTTCTTTGATTATACCGGTAGTTGATAAATTGGTCTTTGGTTTCCAACAACAATCAAGCCAGTTGCTGAAAATTAGGGTTCAAAATTCTTCTTATAATTATTTATAATTTGACATACTAACGAAATTGTTCATTCTTATGTCAAATTATTCTAAATACTGTTTGTTTATCTAGTCATTAAAAAATAACTTATTTCGAAGAGAAAATACAAAAGTAATCAAGGTCTGTACAAAATTTATTTATTCATTATATTAACAAAATTAAAAACTAATCTCTACAATAAATATGAACATTCATAAACATTTTGCAGTTGGAGAAGTAGTAACAGAAAATAAATACAAAAGTTTATATTTTTAAAAATCTAAAATACTGAGTCAGCATTTTATGCATTTTTTTCTTTTCTTTGTTAAAACTTAAAAAACTATTGGTGCTGAAAGTATAAATGACCTCCTTTTCATTTTCTTCCAAGATTAAAAACTAAGTTATTTAAGAGTTTAACGTTGTTTTTTCTGCGTTCATCGTGGTATGAACTGTCAGTTGCCGACTCACACAGCAAATAACGCCTGAAAGGCAGTTCATACCATGATGAACGCAGAAAAAACGTTAAACTCTTATAATTGAAATTTCATTTATTTGCTATGTTATTTTGTTTCCATCAGTAAGAAACATAAATCTTAACTGAGCGTAGTAATACATAATTTGGTGTTTCTTTACGTAGCTATTTATAGAACTTGGGGTTGTCCTGCCTGATCGTAGTAAGGTCATCATAATACCAGTCCTTGATTCAATGGAAAATGATGTATGGAATTTGCTACCGTGATTTAGATATTTTACCTTAATGAACACGTGTATTCAAAGTGGAGCTCTATATTTAAAGTCGGGATTCATGGCCAAGAATGTATGCATTCATATACTGCCAGTGTGATTTTGCATATTTATCACACGTGAGTGATCTAATTTCGTTCTTCAAAACCTATTTTCGTGTATATAAACAGGCTTGACTAGTACATCTAGGTGTATGAGGTTAGGTTATAGAAAGTGTGTGATCATTTTTGTTGGTTCAGACATACAGTTAAAAAATAATTGAGTACTTATTTTATCTTTCTATTTTTTTTACATGATTTGTTTAGTGACAATGATTCATAACCATATCCCTCTCATTAAGTTTGGGACATAAGTTTAGAAAATTTATATAAAATTATTAATTGGAAATTGACATAAAAAAGTACCAGGAGTCCTACATGACAAAAAACTATTGTTCTAGACTGGATAGTTGACACTTAACTTGCATATCATGTATTTTCTTAACTTGTTTGCACAACTAAACTGGAAGGTGAATTTATTGAAATGATAGTTGGATGAACTTGTCATAGAGTTCATTGTATTAGCATATAGTGTTTGATAGAGATTTTGAGCAGATTCAGTAACAATTACTTGATATGTACTGCTTGGGTTTATAGGGGTCATTTGAACATTTTCTTGAGTTAGATTTCTTGAGTTTGTTGAGGTCATTTGAACATTTACATTTGCATGAAAGTGAGTACTGCAAAAGATTCTTGAGCAGACAATGTTACATTTGAGCATCAATTGGAAAGAATGTTAATCATTTTTTTTTAATGTTGAGTGCTGGGCCTTGTGTATGGTTTCAGTGATAGTTCATTGGAGTGGTCAGACAGATACATAATGTACCTAGCAGGAAGGTTGGTGTTGATCATTGCATTCAAAGCTTTGGCACAAAGAGAGTGAGCAGTATATCTTGCAGATATATGGGTATTTTTGCATATGTCAGGCATAAAACTGCCTAATTATCTCTGTCCAACTCATTTTGTGGTATACCATATTTGACAAAACTGGGGATTTTCAATAGCATTTTTATCAATGTGATAAAACAGTGATTCAGCTCTTGGATTAATGTGTGTGAGGTAGTAATTTACTGACCTGACTGGGCAGTTTTGACCACCAGCTGCATGCATTCCCATGTAAGAATTTTCCTCCTTAGCATTTAAGTCTCCATGATGATTTGTTTCCATAGTTTGATGGACCCTGTTTCATCAAATCTGATTTTGAGACTGGTGGGTATTAATTGGCTGTGGAATTCTAATCCAAGTGTAACATAGTGGATGGAGAGGTATAACCAAACCCTGTATCTGAGTGTGATAGGATTATCTTTCATCAGATATTGATTGATCGCATACATGTCTGATGGAGGAATAACTGGCATGTGTTGAGTTCAACTTTATATTTCCATTTAACATTTAACATGTTTGATTTTTAAACTCAGGGTGTGTAACAATAAATTAATGACCACATTCAACCTGAATAAAGCAATAAATAATAGCTCCAACATTTTAAAAAGTGTTTTTATGGTATTCTTTAGCTTGGGCTTCAAGGAGCATCCTCTTTCATGTTGTGGTGACCTTAGGGGCTGCTTTGGGATAAAATATGGTTAACATTTGGGCCAAATGACAAATGTGCAGACTAAGATGACTTCAGTCCTATCTCTATATTCTTATCTTTGTGTCATTCTGAAAGTCATATGTTGCTCTGCTTGGTAGAAACTATTTTATAACATTTGAAATATTTAGATCTTCGGGAACAATCATTCTTGCATATCTCCTTTCCATAATTTGTATTTATATAACAAATTTGTTACCTTTGTTATGCTGTCACAAATATTAATTTAAAGATAAACTACATTTTATTCACTTAAAAGCAAGTTAAGTCTTTTGTATAAAAATGGCATGAATGAAACAGTATATTGCCTTTTTAGAATATATAATTTAAGAAAACATAAGAAAAAATTAAGTATCAAGCAATATTACCAATGCTTATATTAATGAACAGTCCAGTATACTGGTCATTATTATTGTTATTATAGTTAATTTATTATGATTATCGAATGAATGATAAAATCTACCTGTACAAGTTTTGTAGACCCATTTAGTGTTTTTATTGGTAGATTTTGAGTACCGCTGTTCTGATATGTTTTAGAGACTTAAGTGATTTGAAGTGTTTCGGTTTGTGATCATCCTGTATGCCGCTGGATCAACCTTTCATCCGTCAAACGAAATGACAACTCAGTTTGTAATACTTTTTCCACTTAAAAAGGCACGTCAAATATAGAAGGGTCAAAATTATAAATATCATCATGCAAGAAATCTTTCTGATCAGGCAAAGTTAGCGAATGAATCTCCAAAATTCTGACACGATAGCCATAATGCCTGTGACCTTGACCTAGCGCACTTAATTTTTATCCATACTTTTAACATATTTCAACAAAGAAATAATATTTTTTTTATAAAAAATGTGAAGTATATCTTGCTTTAATTTTTCAGATTAATGTAATTCAATTATTGTTAAAAGAAATTGTAAAATTGTTCTTTTCCCTTAATGTTTACTTCGTTTCTGCCTTCACTAGCATTGTTTATCGTCTGCTGTACACGTGACTCTATTTATAGACGTGGGTATTCTTTGAAAAGTAGTTCTCCTAACAGTTCATCCTGAAATGAACGCAATTTATTTTGATCACGTGATAACATTCTGACCAATCGAAACTTTACTTTCCTCTACACGCTACTTCGATTGCAATTATAAAATGATAATACTCACAATATCCTTAAGTTCCATACAAATAGAGTCTCTCTGGCTGATAGGTGTACCAAAAATAAATCTGGAAGATGCCATGGCCATTTCTGAATTATCAATCCTTTCCAAGCTTACAGATGAGTTGGTCAATGGGCAATCTGTCCGTGATTCTTTTAAACTAAAAAATATAGTGAAGCATGAAATTATCATCTTATATTCTTCTTACAGAAAACAAAGTTCCCTTTGTTAAAATATGTCAATGGTCAGTCAATGCACTATTTTAATGATTGATATTTTTTAAAGGCACCAGGAGACCATTGTACAAAACAATGTATGCATAAGATTTCATTAGGTTTATACACATTTCAGTAACAAGAATTATCGTGGGAAGGGAGGGTCATACATTTTCCATACATATCCATGTATTTTTGCAGCAAGTCCAGTCAAGTGTAAGTGCAAGATTTCTCTAATAAGTATATAGTGTATTGTGGGTCTTTCTCTAACAAAGCTAAAAACTATAAATAAGACAATAAATAACCAATTTTAGTGACATTCCATAAAAATACCATGATAGAAAAACCACCCTTTTAATACACGATATGTCAGGGTCAGAAAGGTTCTGATATTCAGTGAGGTATTCAATCCAATGTTATATACAATTTAAGGATGTTAGTAAAGTTATAAACTTAAGATGTGGAAAAATCTAAACTAGAAGAATAAGTTCATTTTATAGCTTGTATTCATTTGCAAAACATTTCATTTCAGCACATATACATGTGAAAATGTCAACATTTCCACTCCTAACGATAACAGCTGCAGTCTTTAATAAATCAAATTTTTAAAAAATCAAAGCAGTTAATGCAATAAACAATTATCATCAATACATAATCATTATCACCATAATCAAATAATCTTATCCTCAATTAATTAGCAAATGTTTTAATAATGACTTCTTAAGAATTCTTCAATGTAGATGCTGTTGTGGCCTTTAGATATAAAAAATATGTGTCAGCTAAAACAAGAAAAAAAAATATAAAAAGGCATCTATATTACTGAAGAATATTTAAAATGGAAGTTTTAAAAAACAAAGAACATATCCTGGCTAGTATTATCCGCAACATCTGTACAATACAAAGTTCCAATTGGATATTGCACATGATTTCATTTTGACACAATGATTGTTGTTTGTTATTATCCCAAAATGAAATTAATAAACTATTCATATCTGTTTATGTTCCCATTTCCATTCAAATATCTAAGCTACAAATATTGTGAATAGGAAACAATGCTGCATCAATGCAAACCTGTGCAAACTATTATTACAGCAAAATTTAAGTTGTCGCTGTATGCATCAGGTAAATTTAACCATGGTGTTGCACAGTAAATGATAACAAAATCTGAATGAAATAATTTTATATTAAATTTATATTAACTTTATATTAAAATAAATACAGATATCTTTTTATGATTAAATTTTTGCTTAACATTTTACTTAATAGATCTGAATGTTTTAGTACAGATTTATAAATTGTCTCCTTTTATAATTAAATTTTCAAAAAAGGACATTCAAATATCTCGAAACAGTAGATGATGACCATTTTTATTTAATAGAGCCTTATCATACTCTTAATATGCATTTTGTCTTCAAGTGCAATTAAATTTAAAAAAACATGAAATTTTCAGAATTTTAATCTAGTCATCTACATGCAAAAAAATATAACTACTAAATTTCATTTCATAAACTGCTCCATCTTGCTAAGAATGTTTTAATTTTCTTTTAACTGTCATTCCATAGTTTTAAAATGTGCAAAAATGTTTCCCTGAAAAACTAATCAGGCCTGCAACAGATGCAACAAATATGCAGGCACAAAATTCATTTGTATACACTGAATGGTTCCCGCTCCCAGTTGCTAAAAATCTTCTCAACACACACACACACACACACACAGATATATATATATATATATATATATATATATATATATATATATATAAAGTTGTGTAGCTGTTTTTCTATCTTTAGTAATGGCAGCTACATTTGATGGCAGAACTTCAACTGTGCAAATATGAAAGCTATTCAAGTCAGAATGATATCTGTCAAATTAGATAAAATTCTGCTGAGCAATTATTTGAAAAAGTTACTGAAGATTATCAACTTTTAGTAACAGCAGTAATATCTAATCACAAATTGGCATCATTTGTATAAAATTAAAAGTTCTGGCATGGCAGGATGCTATCAAAACAAGATTCGTCAAATTCTATTCTGTAATTCTGGGAAAGAGTTTGAAGGCTTTTCTGTTTTTTTTAAAGCAGAAGTCATATCTCACAGAACATCAATATCATCTGTATAAACTTGAACGGCATTCAAGCCAAATTTTGTTTGGTCTGGTTTAGTGAGATCTAATGCTACCGGTTCCAACACATAATAGCTTTTTCATGACAGCTAATATATTTGATGGAGGAAGAGCCTAGGAATAACCACCAATCCATGCAAGCTACTGACAAGCATTTTCCCACACCCAAATTGGCTAAGCTGAAACTCTAATGCATGTCAATTTGAGAGGTGTGTGTGTGATTTGGATTTTAAACGTAACATTAATTTGTTTTTAGTCATATCGATACAATGTCTGAAGTGTGCCAGTTTATACTGATGTCCAGCACTGGGGCATCATGTCACAGACATGCAGCATGTCCAACCCAGTCACATTAACTTGACACCAAGATGACCAGTCCTAACACTAACCTCTTAATGCTGAGCATCAAGCGAGGCAGCTTTTAGTACCATTTTTGTAAATCTTTGGTATGACTCAGCCAGGAATTGAACTCACAACCTACTGCATCCAAGGCAGACAATCTAACCATTAGGCCATCAGAGCAGTTAGTTGAGATGTGTGAGTGATACAGTCCTACCCGTTTATATCGACATCGCTTATCTCAACAAGCCGCCTATGTCGACAAAAAAGTAAAGTCCCGGTCCCATGGTCTACTATTACTATCAAATTGTCATGCCTATGTCGACGTCGAGATAAAAGAAAAATGTATATGTCGACAGAAGCCCTTGGTCCCTGCTTGAACAAATCCTTTGTTTTCTAAACGTTTATGTCGACAAGCTGCCAATTAAGACCAATACTTTGTTCAACAATTAGTTGATCTTGCCGCCTGGCTTTAATGTCGTGGTCGGATAAAAAAAGAAACCATAGCAGCACATTTTCTCACCACTCTGCAGCTAGTTAAGTCTTTGATCTTGCCGCCTAGCTTGTGGGTTATGTTCTTCAAATGTACTATTACAATGACAGCATGTACATCTGTGGGTCTTTCATCCACTGAATTTTCTGATTGTAAAAATCAGCACAGCAAAAAGGATCAATTGATGAACACAATTTCCCAATCAACAGGTGGTCGAAGCAGGACTAGCAAGCCCTTAAATTTGCCGTCCAGGAAATTGATGCGTACAGAGGACTCCTGTATACATGATTTTCTGAATCCCATATATAAAAATTGCGTGAAAATACTGATTACGCGTTTCCGAGACCTTTGAAAGTGATCGGTGATTTTCGCTGTGAAAGTTTCGTTTTTAACTTTATTTACATTTACGATGGCTACCGACAGCAGGGTAAAATGCAAATTAAATTTACATTCTTTGGAAACTAAATATCTGGCTGTTTAGGAAGTTAGAGGATGAACATATCGCAAAGAGGTCTGTGAAATTTTTTCATTTAAAAATAACACTTCCAGGAAGGATGAAAGCTGCTGAGTCTATAAAGATTAACTAAGTTGAAGTAACTGCGCTCCCCAAAGGAAGAAGCAAGACTGCTACAATTGTTACGTGGTTAGGCTCGAATAAGCAACAACACAGAAAGAGTGAAAACTGACAAGCTTGTATAACTTGAACAATGAATTTATTAAGTACAATTATTTTCATAAAATAAATAAACTTACGGTTTTAGAGAATCAAATCCAACATTAATCCAATATAGAATTCAGAATAATAATCTACTAATGGAATTGCAAGAGTCCTGATAAATAAATGTTCTAATAGTTCCAGGTTCGAATCTTGACGATGTAATCCAAAATGGCTGACAATGTCACGTGATGCAGTTCTTGTTTTATTATCATCCAAATGAAATTATGAGCACATGTTTTCTCCTCCAAATAAATAAATAAATCCACTTGCTTCAATGAATTGACACAATGTCCAGTACAAGGTAATTAAAATTATAACTCAAACATAAAAACACAACTGTTAACTTTAAAGCCCAGATTCTACTGAATCTCTCTTCCAGTACAATGAATAAAATACCCATTTTTAATATGTAAACAAGGGATCACGTGATTTTCTAGAAAGTCAAAGAAAAAAACTACCTTCACTAAATCACGTACTCAAAGGAAAGATCTAGATATTTCCTACCCCCAAGAACTAAAAATAAAAGTTGTCCTTGAAATTAACCAATAGTTTTAGAAGCTTGTTCACAATGTCTAAAGCAGGGTCAGGAATTAGGTCAACAAGCCAAGGTCAAAAACTTGTTTACAGCTAGAGTCTAGGTCAGCCTGAACTTTCTAGAAAAAATCTCCCAATTAATGAATATTAAACCCTAAATGACAAATTTAGATTTAACAATTAAAAAAATAAATAATTTAAATCTAATAGACGTAACACAATTGAAGACGTGGAGGAAGCATCAAAATGGTTCAATGAAGCATTTGCGAAAAAACTTAGTGTGGAGAACTTCGCTGCAACAAGTGGTTGGTGCAGTCGCTTTAATGTTCATCATAACATTGGATACAAAATTATTTGTGGAGAATACATGTACTGTTGACAGTTTTTCATTTCCCTGTGAATAGCCCCATCCCCTTGGAAGCCTCAATAAGATGAGAACAGACAGACCAAAATCGAGGCCAATTTAAGTACATGTACATGAAGCATGTAACTGACAACTTCTCAACCATGTGCTAATGCCGACGTTGAATATCCTAATGTTGTTCGTATCAGGATGTGATCAATGCAATATTTTTATTTGGATTGTATTACACAAAATGTAATTTGTCAATATACAAGAATATTTCACACTGATTCTGTCTTCATGTACTCAAAATTTCCAATTTTATTTTTCTCAAAGTGTAAATGCTATTCACTGACGACGGGTCACCCTTTGCTGACGAATTTTAAATTTTATCTTTTTTCAGCACCACCCCCACTCCCCAACACTTATCTCGACATCCGCCTATGTCGACAATATTTCCTCGGGCCCGATGATGTCGAGATAAACGGGTAGGACTGTATATAGAGACAAGAGAGTTTGACCACTCACATGCCTGTGGCCTTCTTCAAGTGATGATGCTTTCTGTCAAGTTGGGTTAGTTCCTATTCTGTGGTTTTGTATAGCCATTTAAAGACTTCTATTTTCTTAGTAACAGTGGCCATGTATGATAGTGGATCCGAATCATTTCTCCAAACTTAAAAAACCTTCATCTCAAGATGCTTTGTCAAGTTTGGTCAATTTATATCACTGTAATGCTATGACATACATACAACCCCCACTGCAAGAGGTATATGCACAATTATTGCTATTATAAGTGGCAAGAAAGCATAATTTGGGTGTAAAAAGTGTTTATATATATATATATATATATATATATATATATATATATATATATATATATATATATATATATATTACATGCCAGAATTACAGCACATATGAAAAAAGATACTTTTTTTATACTACTAACCTGGTTTAAATTTGCAGCTAATCAAAATTCTTGTCACAAAGGGCAAAATCCATAAGAATCATAACCAGAAAACAAACATAAAATATATAGAAAACTTATTTATATTAGCACTCATTTTAACTAGTCTACATGACTGAAACTTTCACTGAATGACCTGCGATCAATGTCTACAAAACAGTATAAAATTCCCAAACCAAATAAAGAATTATTTGTAAAAAAGTTTGCTCTGGAATAGTATTCCAGTTGAGATTAGAAATGCCCGTTCTATTTCCATCTTCCAAACCCAATATATCCAGTGGCTAATGAGATGCTGCTGAAATAAATAAATTCCTTGAATGAGGGCCTCAAGGTAGATTAGTTCTTAGCTAATTGTGTTACCCTCTTTAAATAAAGTCATTATTATTATTATTATTATTATTATTATTATTATTATTATTATTATTAACTGAAAGTCTGCAATGATCATAGGCTGGTGCTTTCTGAGTTTTGTATTAAATTACTCATATTGTTCTTCTAAAATTTGTAAAGTGGTGTTGATTTGTCACTTTTTTATCCGATATGTTTGTAAAAACCAATCTGCTGCAATATTTTCTGTCAAATAACATCCAAACCTTACATGATAAAGCATTTTGCTTAACATTTGGCACAATACTCTTTAAAAATATAGACTGGTTCACTACCTAACATGCTTATCAATAAAATGAACCTGTTAGACACTGTTCACTTATACTAGTCTTATGCAACAGTCATCATTTAAAGACTATTCTCAATTTTATATTAATGGAATTAAAGAGTTGATAATAAAAATGACAAAAAAAACTTTATATTGCTTTATTTGTATTTTTTTTAAAAATTTAGCATAAAAGCTTTATCCATAGACAGTCTAGCAGAAAACATAATTTGGTGAAAAAAGCATAATGAATTTGCCAAAAGCATAATGGTTGGCATGTATGCTATGGTCTTAAAAAATGTAATATAAAAGAATGAGATTCAACAAGCTTTGCCAAATTCAACAATTAATTAATTTCCCAAAGATACAAAAATGAAAGTGAATTAAATCCTAAGTAACCCTAGAATCACTAACACAAGTTATAATAAATAAAGTTCTGAATATAATATTGTGTTATTCCAAATAATTTCAAAGGCTGCAGATGTTGGTGTACCTGCAATGGCCAGTAGTTTCTAATGTACTTAAAGTACCAATGACACAAATTGTAATGGTCTTTTGTTGAATTACAGTAATACATGTATAATCCAAGGTTTCCTTGTCTAAATTCACTACAATTCTCTTTCGATATTTCTTTTCAAGAATATTATGTATGAACACTTTGTATTTCCAGAGAAAAATATTTTGAATTAAATAATTTAAACCCATATTAAACACTGATTCTGCCTCAAGATCTTAAAGCATGAATAAATGATTTCTAGATAAACAGAATTACATGTATATACAAAAAAAAATAAGACACAAATGAAGAGCCAGGATGTAGCAAAAACGTTAATGTCCAGAACAATCCATGCTACATTTTGAAGGTCTGTTACTAAAATCATAATTTAAACAACACACAATACATAGGTTTAATATACACTTTATTGTGCATATAAAATAATCTTTGGCATAATGGGGTCAAGATCTGTCACAGCATACAGCACCAGCCCAGCTCTGAATTTCTTGTTCTACATATATAGGAATGCCTCAGGAATAGACACTTGTGGCAGTTTGTAGGGTTGTGAAGTGTGTCCGACAGCTGTATGTGGAGCCTAAATAGTTGATACGAGGTATACAGGGACCTGGTAACCGAAACTTGACAAGTCTGATCCTGAGGACATGACGACAACAAACATTAGCTGATACTCCATACATGCAATGTAGGAAGCTGGTATGAAGTATATATGGGCATAATAGTTGAGTATATTTAAGTACTGACACAAACTGGGGTCAAGAAAGCCAAGTTGTGAATACAAGAAACTTGGCAGTGGCCCAAACAAAGTGAAAGGAGTGCTGTGACTATGGAACAGTGTGACTGTAACGAAGATATATAATGTAAACATCAGGTACACCTGGCATTTCATGGGGGATTACCAATGTTCTGGAATTCAGATTGAGATAAACATGGTGTTTACAAAACTAAAATCAATGATTCTGGTCAGGCAGAAAATGAACTTGATATTGGACAAAGTTAGCAAAAATAACATTTTACATAACCCATAATATATAATGATATTTTTTTTAAACCAACAAACCAGGCAAATTATATATAATTAACAAATCTGAAAGACCAGCATGTCATGATGATTTCTGATAAGTTTGGACAAATTTTATTTAGCGGTTTTAAAAAAGCCTTTAAATATTTTATTGCTTTGGCTAACAATGACCATTTTTGATGGTGGATCAATATTTTTTTGTATATATCGGAATGTATTCATGCCAGAGTGTCTTGTCAAATTTGATCAAACTGATAAACGTAATTTAAAGTTTGCCTTTTTTAATATTATTTGTAGCAGCTATACTTTGTGCTTAACTGTTGTTCATAATTGTAGACCATACTTTTAAGATATTGATCAGTATAAACATCATGTTTACTTATTTTATTTTTATTTATGAAAGTAGGTTATAAATAACTTTGTGAGCTTAGAATGTTCTAGAAACAAACATGTTTATAATTTGATAGAATTTTCCATTAAAATAACTCGTACCACAGGCAAGTAGGGATATTTATGTATGTATCATAGATGGATAGATGATCAAGAATTATTTATTTAAGTCAATCATTGGAATTACTATGTGCTCATTGAATTTAGATTAACACATTATTTTGGAGTTCCTGAGAATGCACTCAACAACATTTTGGTTTGCATCATTGAAGATTTTGGGATGCAATGTGAAAGATGTCAGTTCAAAGCAAAAGCTTAAAACTACACCAACAAGATGAATTTTCGCCATTGGATTGGGTGGATTTGGGAGGTAGAAGGACTTATAGTTCTAACATTAATGTCATCGGGAACATATCTGAAGGAGAAATTGAAGTAAAGAAAGCAAAGTAAGCTAACCATTACTGCAACAAATGAAATTTTGCTTAACCCTTCAGCTACTATAGCTGTTGTGCAGTTTCACTACACTGTTAAGTGCTATCATATCAGTTACTGAGACTAATGAGGCTGGCCGCTAGGCTGAATACTAGTGCATCATCAAGGCTAACTAGAAAAACTGATAATAAAAACATGAATAAATTTATATTCCTTATTTCATTAGTTTTTGCAGGATTTCAGTGAAATAAAAAAACAACTTCCCCTGTATATTGTCTGTTATTCATATATTTCCACCTCATATACTCCTACATCCCATCATACAAGAAATCCCAGTTATGTAAACTGTTTTGAATCCCACAAAATAAATCCAATATTTACATATGTACATATAAAAACATGAATGAAATCCACTCTAATTACAAAGTTAAGAGTGGTACCTCTCAAAAAAGTCATTATCCACACATAAATGATGATGTATATTCCATGATATGCCATATCTCTGTGAAGCTGATTTCATACTATTTCAAGTCTTGCTTTTGGTCCTCTATTTTCTTGGCCAAATCATTTGTTTCTTTCACAAGCTTTTACACCAAACAGTCAAGAAAAAAACTTCAGAGAAGAAAATCTTTCTCATTGCTATGTAGTCCAAACTCGATTGTTGAACCAACAATAAGAATCACAATTATTGATCTCAAACACAGGGAGGTCATCACTCTCTTGTGCAAGTGTGACTATGTCCGCATTATCATCCGATTAAAAATCACTTGCATCTGGTGTTGAAATGGGACTAACATCAATTTCTTATGCATTTTCCTAGAATGATCCATTAAACTATTTGATATCACTTGCAGTGAACCCTTTAAAGTTGATCATATAAGAATCAGAATCCATCTTTGTTTATCTCAACTACAAGTGTGTCATAAAGTGCAGAAAAGACTTGTCAGTGTATCTAAATTTAACCTCTCCCTCTCAGCTTTCAAACTTGCATCAAAATGTTGAGTAAACAGTCCTCTCATTAGTTATGATAATCAAATATATTTAAGCCTCTGTACTTTCAACCAATCAAAGTTTAGTTAACACAGTAGTCAGGTCACCGTAGATGTCACACTGGAGTTTCGAGTACTGCTGAACTTTACGCACATAAGCAACACTGGGGTAATAAACTCAGCACTGCATATCTGGGTTAGTGGGGTTCAGGAGCTTTATACAGGAGATGTTTAGATGCTGCAGTCGTCGCTAAAGGGTTAAGCATTTGTTCTTTAGTTGCTATCATGTGGTTTTTACAACAATATATGTGAATATAAAAAAGAATTCCTTCAAGTCTAATGTATTACCTGAATAACTCATACTGTGACTGGTTTAACAGCATCTCAACACCATTCTTTTCTTCTTTTAACCTCTGATCATAGAAAAATACAATGGTTAAACAAATTATACTACTTTTCACCTGAAAACAGCACTGAAATAAACTTAATAAGACTTTAGCTTGAGGTCCAAATGGACCTCAAATCAAGGCTGATATCTGCCAAATAATTAAATGTGATAACTTGGCCAGAAATTGGTTCAATAAAATGTTTCTTGTTGACTATATTGCTCATGATTCTCTAATATTATTACAGTAATACCTAGAACATTTGCGAGGTTAGGTTCCAGAACCCGTCAGGATCAGGAGGAATTGCGAATGTTTGGTACAAGTCACTAAAAATGCTAATAAATGCTTATTTCCAGAGTTTAAACTCTAAATATGACCCAAATCATGCTCTCAAAGCACTTTAATTTAATATAAAAGTTAGCTTAATACATTACCCTTAAAAAAAGAAATAAATGGTTGGCGTAAAAATAGACTACAGTATCGCCTAATGGGAATTAGTCCGAGTTTCCTCTGACCCTTGCCACCCAATTTTGATATTTGGACATTTGGGGTAACCATTTACTTGCCTACCCAGCAAACTTGAACGATCTTTCATCGATATATACCTGCATGAAATTGATAGGAATATGATTTATTTCTTCATTTATCTAAAATAAAATGACCTGATGTTCATTTTTATGTTGGATTTGTTTTCCTACCGAACACTAGAAATGGTGTATTGTTGATATAACTGTCTGACCTCTGATGTTATTAACATGTAGGTTGCGAGACTTGTGTAGTCACATGACTAAGAATGCAAATGACTAGATCAGGTCAAATTTCAGCATCAATGTACTTTCGTCTCATCTATCAGCGGGACATAACGAATGCTATTCTCACAATTATTGAGAAAATAAATCATATTCCTATTGATTTCATTCAGGTATATATCAATGAAAGATTGTTCAAGTTTGCTGGGATGGCAATTAAGTGGCTACACCATGCCGACACCAATTTGTGTCGGCGAATTCCAACTTTTCGATAGGGAAAGCGCTCTGACCCTACACCCCAACCTAAATGTCCAAATATCAAAAATAGGGTGGCAAGAGTCAGAGGAAACTCAGACTAACACTAGAGCATTTACAATACGGTATACTAATATTACCCCTATACTAATTCATTGGCTGCCGTTTTCTTTTGCACTGAAGGTAAAACCATGTAACGAATGGGAAATATTTTGCAGATCTGTGAAGAAAAAAAATCGCAGATGCAAATTAGTTAGGTTCCAATGAAAATTTCACTAATCCATAAATTCGCGAATCCAGAAACGTGAATGTTCGAGGTATTACTGTATCCTTATCCATTTATAATGGCTCATCATATCACTTACCCAGTACTGAAAGGATTCAATTCCAGAATGATGTCATAACTAGTCACATTTAGCACTCTTTCATAATAATGTTCTTCAGATGAATTTTAATTTTAAAGGCCTTCATACTAGAATACTTTTTGTTAAAACTTTTGTTGAGTTATTTGAAAAGTTATTCAAGCTTATCCACTTTTAGTTTGTTTGTTTGATTAGGTTTTTAACGCAGCTTTAACAATTTTTTAGTCATATTGCTATGATGTCTGCAGTGAGGCAGTTTATAGTGATATCTAGCACTAGGGCATCATGCTGCAGACATGTAGCATGATGTCCCACCCAGCAGGCCCGCACCTAGGGGGGGACAACCATGGCACTTGTCTGGGGCCCGAGCTAGATAGGGGCCCGCATTTTAAAATATACGCACATATTTGAAACACGAAAGGGGCCCAAACTCTGTCTGCTGACTGGGGCCCAGAATTTCCTAGGTGCAGGCCTGCACCCAGTCACATTATCCTGTTACCAGGCCGACCAGTCCTAACACTAACCTCTTAATGTTGAGCGTTGAGCAAGGCAGCTGTTAAGTACAGCGGTTCTCAACCTTTCTAGTGCCACGACCCTTTTAATGCAATTCCAAATGTTGTGGCGACCCAACTGTAAAATTATTTTCGTTCATAACTGTAAAAATGTATATTTCCGATGGTTGTAAGCGACCCCTGGCAAATCGTTGTTCGACCCTTGACGGGGTCGCGACCCACAGGTTGAGAACCGCTGCGTTAGTACCATTTTTGTAAGTCTCTGGTATGACTCAGCCAGGGATCGAACCCACATTCTCAAGCTTCCATGGCTGACACTCTAACCACTAGACCATTGGAGCGGTTCCACTTTTAGTAAAGCAGCCATATCAGATGGTGGATCATAAACATCAATTGCACAAACTTAAAACTATTTTTTTATGCAAATGCATGCCAGTCTCTTTTAAATGAAGACATTTAAAGGTCTTACTATGTTTAGTATCAGTGACCACAACTAATGGTGGATCTACATATTTTCACATACATGCCAGAATTCTTTCTGTCAAACCTGGTCAAATGTTGTTTAGCTGTTTTTGACAAGTTGTAAAAGCTTTCTTTTTTAATGAACTTTATGTCATTGTAGCCATTTCTGATGAAATTGGCATCTTCACCATTCGCCATCTTTGCCTGGATTGCTTTCAATTAAATCAACTCAATTCTGTTGAGAGATTTTTGAGAAATTTAACTGGGGTGAGGATAACAACAATCTTAATGACGTCGTACTTACCTGTTGATATTGCTTAGCGGGTACTTTTCAGGGTGGAAAATACCCAAACCAATGATGAGAATTCATCCTCCCATTAGTGTTAACAAAACATTTCCAGATTACTGGATCACCCCTGGGCACCCTTTAGATTTGCTACCCATGTACATTGTCCATTCTTTTTCTAGGATGCAGCCTATCTAAGTGGGAAATCTGAGAGGGTCAGGAAAAGGGAATCTGCAAATTGTAACTGGTAGGTATCATTAAAATAAAGTTCTATGCTTCCCCACCTGTTGCTATTTCAAATGTGAATTTGTCAGTATGGTGGCTTAGGGGCTCCGAGTGGATGAGTGGTCTAAAGCACTCTGTTATGGATCACTGCCATCTCACCGCTGTCTGCATGGGTTCGATTCTCAGATTCAGTCAATGTGGGTATGTGAGAAAGCTTGCCAGTAGCTTCTCGTGGATTGGTGGTTCTTTCCGGGGATTTTCCCCCCCCCCCCGTGTTCTTCCTCCACCATTAATACTGGCCGCCATTGCATATTTGTGTGCTGAAAAATGGCATTAAACCCTACAACTACAACTACTTCAAGGACAGGCAAATAACTACAAACACAAGGAATACTACCCCTCATCAAAAAGTAGGAGACTACTGCTGGATGGAATCCACATGGTTTACTTTCTGAGCAATGACAATCAGGCCCAGGTAAAATATGCCTTCACATTGGTGAACAAAGGTAAATGGAGAAAAAATCAGTGTAATAACATAAAAATGCTGCATGCAATCCATTCTCCAAAAACGAAAGAGTTAAATAGGACTAAGAGGCAGCAGAGACTAGAACCTCATTGGCTTTAATCTTCATGAATTACAAGTCTATATCAGTTGTTAATGCAATCCATCTAAAACTGATGGAAGTTGAAATATCAGTTGAACCTTTATTGGAAAAGAAATGATGCTTCATACTATTTCTTCTCCCTTTAGAGTCTTCTCAGTGCTAACTGGACACAAAAGTCTATCCAGATCATCACACACAGAAATCAGTGTAATAACATAAAAATGCTGCATGCAATCCACTCTCCAAAAAAAGAAAGAGTTAAATAGGACTAAGAGGCAGCAGAGACTAGAACCTCATTGGCTTTAATCTTCATGAATTACAAGTCCATATCAGTTGTTAATGCAATCCAACTAAAATTGATGGAAGTTGAAATATCAATTAAACCTTTATTGGGAAGGAAATGATACTTCATACCCTTTCTTCTCCCTTTAGAGTCTTCTCAGCCCTAACTGGACACAAAAGTTTATCCAGATCATCCCCAGCACAGATACAACTGAGACTATGGGTGTGAAGCAACTGCCATAAGCTGGTTATCTATATAATAATAATAATAATAATAATAATAATAATAATAATAATAATAATAATAATAATAATAATAATAATACATTGTAATAATAATGACTTTATTTAAAGAAGCTCAATTTGTCAACTGACCAATCTTCCATGAGGCATATTGCACAAATTTTACAAGATAATGTGTCTTTAGACAATAAATACTGTTAAAAACTCGATAATTGATCTACTGCTACAATAAAATATGTACAAGGCTTCAAGGAAAAGGCCTGGTAGTCAATGGAGAGAAAATGACTAATAATTTCCATTACATCTGATACAGCTCTGCTCTGTGGACAGGACATGATGCTCATTCTGTCATCTTGCAAATGCTAAGGAGAGCAAGAAAACCATCCTCATGGTAAGGTTCTCAAAACGAAGCTTCTCCCGAAGGTTCATAGGAGTTTATTACTAAAACACAAACAAAAGAAAGAGTCCATTTAGGCATTAGAAAGTGAGACACTGGTCTTGGTAGCTTGTAAAACCTGATCAGGTCTGCTTAATGAGGATCTATACCAGTGGCTGGAACTTTTGAAACTTTGAGTGTTGGAAGGAGCTGCTCAATAGCATTTAAGAGCAAAAACTGAGCATTGTTTCTCTTCAAATTGCAAAAGCTAGGATTGACATGTTTTCTACTACACCAATCACTAAAGATTCTCCAAGTGGTATCATATACCTTGGACTACATCCTTCTCTTGGACCGAATGATGCACTTAAAAACTTTTATTGAAAAGGGGCAGCCATCAGAAGGATCTTACTGTCCTCTAGAAAGACCTTGGAAATGTCCAGAGCAACAACCCTGTGGAGGTGGAGAAGCTCTGCTGACAGGCTCATGGACAAGGGCTAATGCATGCCTAGAAGGTATTGTCAGTGCTTCCAGCAAATGATGAAGAGCCATTGGTGATTCCTCATTCTGCAAGCTGAACAAGGCTACTGCAATGCGGTCAGCATGCAAGGCTACAGTTACTAGTGACCTAGCCATTTGCTCTAAGGAGTTAGTTATCATGTAATCACTGGAAGGTAGGCCCAGGTACTCAATAAAATACCCAATTGAGTTGCTGCAGCATCCAATGTATGGGGTTAAGTTGGCCAAGAAGGGGTAATAATTGTATATAAGCTGTGGCTACATAGGGTCATAAAATAGCAGGGGAAACAGACCTTTCTCTATGTTTTTTTTAGCAATGTTTTGATCCCTGCTAAACCTCTGAGAAAGGCCTTTAATTGTAACTGAGTGAGGATGCATCAAAGGATCTAAACCATGAGTTTTCCACATAATTTGTAAAAACAACTTTCACCAGAACCTGAAAGTTTGGGACACAGGTCACTGGATAAGAGGTGGTTTTTACCATGTTTACAACATTATCGGAAAATGGGTCCTCTTCCACCTCTGCCACCTAAGATGCTGTGTGAGAGGGGCAGGAAACCCATAGTGAGGGGTGACGCATCAGCCTGTTCTGTATTAAACTAGTGCAAATTGATGAGGACAGAAAGGAACATCTTCATCCAGTGCACTCTCTCTTGGGAGGCAGTGCTACATGACCCACTGTTTCAATGTTGCAGGGAGAACTGTAGCTGGTGGAGGGGCTTGAACCTGTAACTCTTTGAGTGGAGCTAATTAAGTGTCCTTAGTAGGAGACTCAGAAGGCAGTTGAGAGTGACTATCCACCTACCATGAGTATTTCTTTTCCCATCCATCTTTCTTTCTTATAGGGCATAACCGATTAGCATTTTTCTACTGATTTCCAATTCCGGATTTTGGGCATGAAATTTTTCCGATTCCGGATATGATTCAATTAATCAGAAATGCTAAATCCGTATTTTTTTTTCTAAAAATTTTCATCTTCCATTTCCAGGTTTCTGGTATCTGGTTTTGCCGTGTCTAGCATGTTACTTAGTACTTTACCATACCCAGCTTCATTTCTGGTTTTCACCCGCCAGTTCAAATAGATTGTCTCACAGCGTGGTTGTGTTGACCATATTGGACTTTTCTGACTTCTTATTTAACTTTATTAACGCACTATCGAATGACACGCAGTGTTAGACATGGTGCTATAGAAATTCAACTTTATTATTTTTATTATCCGAATCGGTCGTTCCTGCCTTGTCAGACTCCGATTAATCAAAAGTTCATACTATCCGGTGGAATCCGATTTCCGGATCAAAAGTCGGTTATGCCCTACTTTCTTGATCCAACTTTGGCAGTCTGGAAGGGAGCGGGTAACTTGATCCAAATTCTATCCCCATACCTATACAGTGGAGGATCTAACGAGTGATGTCTGATGCCCAGACACCAGGCAAAGACCAGTCAGGCAACTCTGATTTGTAGGAAGAACCTTCCCCAGATCTGAGAGACTTAGACCTGAGTTTCCCCCTTACCAGGTGGCACATCCAGTAGTTTATAAGGTATCACTCTCAGCCTGCACCAAGCTATTGAGGGTGCTGTTACCACCCTCTCATATGATGAGAGTTTATGACTCATTCTGCCCTTATGGACCAAAGAAGGTGCTACTCCTACTAGTGTTGTTCCAATTATCGATTGTAATCGATCATCAGTTGGTTGGGCAGATAATCAATTGTGAACTCCATAATCGATTGTGTGTAAAGGGAGACTACTTTTTAGGTGTATGCAAAGCACAAAGGTTAGTAAAACTCCTAGCCACTAAAGTTGACCTGAAATTTATTAATTTCCTTTACAACTACGAATATGAAACCTTATGATTCATAATTAGGAACATATAGTCATTATTATATGGTCAAGTTGTTAAATTGTTGACAATACATTTAATCACATTTTGTTGATTTGTTTCAGTCAAATTGCAACAACTTTTGTAGTATTTATAAATAATGGCAAACAAGAAAAACATGTCCTTCTATACTTTAAATTATAGACACATCACATGTGAATGAAAGAATTTCTGGGGATTGTAGCAGTATTTCAGTTACATATGACTGATCAGCCATAAATAATACAACATTGCGAGCATTTAACAAAGTTGTAGAACAAAATTAACACATAATGTAATATTATTGTCAGGTTAAAGTATACATGTCATTAAAAGAGATTACTCCTGTACATTTATAAACATATTGAACTCTTGATCAAAGATATAATAACTGTTTAACAAAAACTAAAATGTGCTCTTAGTAACCGATTATAATCGATGATCAATTGGTTAAGGGAAACCGATTATCGATTATGAATTTCTGACCGATTCCCATCACTAACTCCTACCTGAGGATACAACTCATTCTCTCTGTCTTAGTGGAAAAGAGAGGGAACTGTTCTTGCTCTTTGCTCTCACAGAATGGGGAGGGTGTTGCTCCTCCCTAAGGGGATCATGCAACTCACTCTCCACCCATTTATAACCTCCCTTACGTAACCCCCCCTCCCCAATCCTAAGAATCTCTGAAGAGACTGGGTAATTCTTCTCTGAGGCTTTACAGGTATGTCTATGCTCAGTGAAATTCCTGACCTCATCCAACCATAGGCTGTAGAATTAACCCTCATGCTTGGACACTGTGACTGTACAAGAAAGCTAAAAGATTTTTATACAAAACGCTTTGATGCAACTAAAAGAAAACAAGGTAATGCATGGACTAAGTCAACACTACTAAAATTTAAGTGAAAGCACCTTAATTGGGTGTTATCACAATTTAATGTCAAGATGGAAGATATGCAAAATTCAGTACATAAAAAAACAGAAGAATCAGGTCAATTTCTTTTTTTAATAACAGCAGGCATATTTAACAGTAGACTAGCATAATATTTTATCAACCCAAAAGGTTTTCATGCCAGCATGCTATTAGAGAAGTTTATCTGAAACTGGTCTAGTGGCATCTGAGAAAAACTTTTAAAATAATGATTAATGAAAGTCACCTGATGGACGACATAGGACAGATGCAAGATAATACCATAATTTTCATTGACCAGACAAGTTTAAAGAAACTTTTAAAATGTTCTTCATGTAGTTTACAATTCTGCTGCTACTTGTGTCAGACCAGTGACAGCCAAGGATCAGTGATGCACAATCTAATTTTTTACATGAACACGTGCGTTACATCACTTCTAATCGGTAATTTTTAGAAGAAAAGAAAAGAAATAGATTCTGGAAAAAAATTACTCACTGCAAATTCAACAGATAAGCTGGAAAAAAGATAAAAAATAAACCCTAATCCCAGTGTTTATTTACTGTCATCAGGGGGATCTTAACCTTTGACATGGCTTGTCTATGATAGTTTGCAGCTGTCACATTGACAGATGTATCATTTGTCCACCTGCACAAACATAATAAATACATTTCTTACCTACAATTATGCCATATGCTAAAATAAATACTTGTATTGTTTGTATCTTATAAATTCCAATTTCACATACTGTCATGTTGTCTGCTTCTGTAATATGGTATTCGCATGTACTAATTGCATCATTTCCTGTGCTATAGTCTTTTTCATTATTTAACACTGAGTATTGTCCCTTTTCAGAAACTAACTTGAGTTTTTTCCTTTGCACATATATGCCCAAATAACCATGGTAATCAATAACTTTTAGCAAATATTACTAAAATATTTCTTTGCAAACTCACATCCAAACAATTTTTTTTCCAACTAACATTGTGGACAGACTTACACATAATTTTTTTTCTTTCCATCCACAAACAGAATGCAAAAAAAGGCAGAGCTATGAATTGGATGAGCTTGAGGCTGCTATGCTATGAATTGGATGAGCTTGAGGCTGCTATTTCTGAAGTCAAGAGAGGCAGACTGACAGTAACTCAAGCTTCCCAGAATGTTGGGATCCCTCGGAAAACTATTGACAATCATGTACGAGGTTTATATAATAAACATAAATTTGGACCTAAGAGAATAGAGGAGACAGCATTGATCCACTACTTGGACCCGACAAGGCTTTCCAATATCTAGGATGATAGTCGGGCAGTATGTAATATCAATAGTTTGGAAAAGTGGACACAAGACCTTGCTCAATTTAAACAGAAGTCCATCTAATTGGTGGTTCTGAACATTTTTGAAGAAAACAGAGAACTCACTGAAAAAGAGTCAGAAAGACAAGATCGTTCCAGATCCAGACTAGGCTTGAAAGATAAATCTCATTGCATATTCATGTTTTTTTTAAGATGAGATAGGTTGGAGCAGTAAGGAAAAGGCGCATCAGAGAGTTATAGGCATAGAGGCCAACATGCCTATCAACAAGTTTTGTCATCAACTGGTCATATAACAGCCTATTTATGTATTTGTGCTGATTGTTATGACTCTGCCAACCTTTCTGACTTTTGAAAAATCATTTCCTCACACCACCTATAGGGATGATGTACCCAACAAATGGCACTTTGCTTAAAGTGAGTCTGGATACATGGATTTGGAACTGTTTCTGGCCTGTTTCAAGGATCTATTTCTTCCAAAATGTGGCAAAGAAAGACCAGTTCTACTTGTCTATGATAATCATGACAGTCACATCAACTTGCAATTGGTAAAGGTTGCACATGATAACAACACTGAATTGCTTGGTCTACCTCCACATACAACACACATCCTATGATGTTGGCATTAATGGTCCACTTAAACATAAATTTAGCACATTGGCAACTAACCTTGGCTTTATTCACAAAAATCAAGCTTGAAAAAAGCCAAATTTCCTGCAGTTTTAAGTCATGCAATTGATCAATTATGTTTATCAGCAAGAATAAAGGAAGTTTTCAGAAAACAGGAATGTACCCAGTCAATAGAGATGCTATTGACAAAACAGCTGATAAAATCGCATTTTGACAAACATCTGAAAATGTACCATGCACTTCAGCCACAAAAGTAACTCAGTATAAGGTTGTGTATAAAATAACCACACGTGTTACTTTCCTTGGTGGTAACCCTATTGTGAAAGAAGGCCCGATTCCAAAATCACTCTGACATATTTCCTCCAGTACCAGCCAAACCCCAGGTAGCCAAAAGAAAGCTTGTTACAGAAGCCAGGGTCATAAAAACAGATTATTTTTTTTTTATAAAGAAGTTAGAAGAGAAGGATGAAGAAGTGAAAAGAAGAAAGCTGGAAGTTGAGAGACGAAAAAAAGAAAGAGAGAAAAAGGAAGATGGAAACAGAAGCAGAAAAGGCAAATAAATCAAAATTGAAAGAATCAAAGAGAAAGGCACTGGAGTTAAGAATCAACATGAAAAATAACAATGTTTTAGCAGAAACTGTAATCAAGAGGAGCCAATACTATCAGACATGAAAGATGAAGGAATAGTCTGGATAGAATGTGACAATTATAGCATGTGATACCATCAGGTATATGTGGGCATTGAAGATGCTGATGATGCTTTTGAATCCTCTTTCATCTGTGAAAACTGTGTTGTGTAAAAATGTGAAGTGATAATTATAATAAATATATTTCTTCATAAATAAGGAGACATTTAATAAAGATGAATAAAAACATGACTGCAGGTTAATAATTTTGCTTCCTAAAACCAGGCAAAGCCTTGTGCTGATATCATTTTAATCTTATAACAGAAAATATTTTTCAATTGTTATTTTATTTGTCAATGTATTGTTTAAGAAGCAAATGTCACTAACTGAAAAGAAATGTACCACAAATATACGAGTATAGTACAGTCTTTGTGTCTCTCCAATTTCCACTTCAGTCTGTTGAAATGTAATCTAACCCATTTAATCAAATTATTTAATGTCATGATTTTTTTCAGTGCACATTAAATCACTAGGCTCCGGTGGCCTAGTGGTTAGAGCGTCCGTCCCGGAAGCGGGAGGTCGTCGGTTCGATCCCGGCCGAGTCATACCAAAGACTTACAAAAATGGTACTAACAGCTGCCTCGCTTGACGCTCAGCATTAAGAGGTTAGTGTTAGGACTGGTCGGCCTGGTGTCAGGATAATGTGACTGGGTGAGACATCATGCTACATGTCTGCGGCATGATGTCTCAGTGCTAGACATCACTATAAACTGCCTCAATGCAGACATCGTAGCGATATGACTGAAAAATTGTTAAAGCTACGTTAAAAATCCTAATCAAACAAACAAAAATCAAAAAAGACTCTTCAATCATCTACCTATGCTGTATGTGTACCTGCTGCTTTTTTAATTTCATACAGCACACACTACTCTCTCAATGTTCACTCATGGGCACTGTTAATTCAAAAGAATCAAAACTATGCTAACATACTCTACAAGTAGTAGAAGCACATCTGTGGAAGTTTTGTGCAAGATTCTCAAAGAAACTGTGCTTCATATACATATAAGAATTAAATAAGAATATGATTTGATTCTGCAATTTATTTTATTTTATTATTACTCTATGAAAAGAAAATGTCATGAACTGTGAGAAATCTAAGTTGACTGTCTGACAACCATATAATTTCCACATCAGTTTTTTTTATTACAGACTTTCTCATTCAAAACACCTTGTTCTATACAGAATGTCAATAACCTCCTCAAAAATTGCTAATTACCTCTAAAACTACATGACTTCCTCTAAACACTGAGCTGACACAATAGTACACAAAACAATGAAATGATATTTAAACTAAATCATGCTTTTGTTAAAGAAAGTAATTAAGATTTCACAAAATAAGGAATTGTCATGGGAGATACTCCTTGTCAACAAGATCTTAAATACAAAAAGCTTTGTATTCCATCAAAGTTCCATGGCTACCATACTGTACATTGTTTTACATCTAATCTCTCTCACAATTTATAGTACTCCAATACACTCAGGTAAGAAGTGACTTCACATCAGTAAAATCATAATGAAATGACCACACATTTCAAGCTATACAGTAACCATTGATTTTCATAAGCAGAATCCTTAATTCATTACTTACTCACCTTATGAATCTTAGATCTGTATCACCAATGAGGTCCCAATACAATATCTATCACATATGATGATATGTAGGTTCACACACAAAATGTATCCAATTACATATCTTGAGTTTATTTTCATGTAAACAAATAAGACTTTCAGTTTATTATTACCATTTAGTATCACCTTAGTAATACTTACTTTTTAATTCTTGATGCAATATGTACCCAAAAAGCCTGAACAGTCAATGAATTGTCCATGAAATCAAGCATTAATAAGAACAAACTGTCAAGGAATCTTGAAAATTTTGAAACTGTTCAAAAGCATCACAAAATTATCATAATCAGACTTACTTCATTTAAACTGACAACTTCATCTAACTTTTGCTGCAGTTCATTCATCTCAGTAAGCTTCTGAAAAAGGGACAAATTTTAATTTATCAGAAATAATTTATAAGTTATTGAATATTATTACAATACAGTCTAAAAAGAAGACTAATTCCAATGTCTACAAGTTATAAAATAGAGAAAATGCAATGGTCTGCCATCACAAATCCTCAAGCATTTTACTACATATTCTAAATACCTTCCAAATTCCTTAGCCTGAAGCCACCAATACTCATACCCCTCCACCAACAGTGACCCTGTGGTAATAATGCAAAATCTATATGATGCATCTATTTGTTGTGACTTCTTATATTAAGTTATTAAGTGTGTTTTACAAAAAACAGTTACAAAACTAAATATATTTTAAATTTGTGTACATCTCACCTCTGACACCCTTCCCAGTAACACCAGAGGAAGCCAAGACTGATGACATGCCTCACACAGTTACCACAGGGTAACATAATAATGAGGTGGTAATGGACAGACAGATGGAGGGTACAAAATATCCTGATCTTAAATAAGAGGAATGGTAAGCAATTTTCTGACATATACTCTTGTTTCCCCACATTCCACTCCTAACCAATGATGTAGGTACAGAGACAAAATAAATATTCTACTGATTCAAAATAATGAAGGTAAAATGGTTGAGCATCATGTATATCTTCTGACAATTTTAATGTATACAAAGTTTCACAGCAATCCATTAAAACTAAAAAAATGCAACATTTGTAGAACTCACAAAATCCTGTCACAAACTATATACAGCTGCAAGTATATTTGGCAAAAACTCTAGTCTTTGTCTTAAATACAGTGGAATCCCGCTATAACGCGATAATCAGGGTCCAAGAAATTAGATAGCGTTAAAAGTGGGGTCCCATTAATGCGGGAGGTTTTACAGTATTTTTTATTTTTTTCAGCAAACAACGCATTGGTGTATATATGTGTACTTGTGTCTAATGTAAAGAATTGGAGTATTATCAGACGAATATAAATGGAATGCAGTAATAAGACTTATTCAAAAAAGTGGACGGATAATACATTTATAGATTATTACTTTGCAGCATTAGATAGTTTTATTAATTGTATTGTTTCCCCCAAAAAAATAGACGTTGATCAATAATACCCCGACTGACATTATATAATGAACAGGGTATGAACATCATTTACTATTGTGCGTCAGGACACACATTTCATCCATAATGCATGTAATTCCTTTGAAAAATTGCAGATTTAAAATATTCAATAATTTTGTTCAAGATCGTTGTCTGAATTCAATGTCCACTCTATAGCATGAACAGAGTATTAACACCATTTACTTACCATCTGATATAGTACTGTCGGGGCATGCAGCAAATCCATAATACCTTTGCAAAACTTGCAAACGTGTTTAAACTATTCAATATGTTTGTCATAAATCATTGTCTGAATTCAATGAGAAAAATTAACAAAAACTTAGGTAATGAAAGACAAAGCATGTGTATGTTTCATTACGTTCCAGGGTCTATGAACGGTGTCTACACAAATTGTAAACTTGAATTTCCATAACAGAAAAATATTTTTTTATATAAAAAAAAATAAATAGGAAAGTAATGACGAGTTCATAAACAAACACCATACACATAAAATCCAAGAACTAAATCATAAAATGCAGTGAGTCTGTAATGGTCACTCGCCACTGATATAACGTTTTTTTTTTCCAGCTGTACGCATGTACAATTTCATAACCTTTCAATTTCCAGCAAACAAAGCCAACACTGTTTACTAGTCAAACGATTCTCTCTAATAACACCGCCAAGCCCAGAAAACATGTTGGCGGCTTTCGTTCTTTTATGTTTATTAAATTGTGAGAATCTTGTATCAACCACCACATTGTTGGCTGCTTGGTTGTTTATGCAGTTAAAGAACACGTGTCCTTACTCTTGGATTAATAATAAATTATATTTCCGATGTTTATTTAGGCATAACAATTCAAGGACCTGGTGAAATTAATACATTTCAGAAGCCACATTTTACACACTATTTCTCGTACTTTATCGTATTATATATTGTATTATATTAGAATTCATACACAATATCTTCCCCAAAATCATAATAAACTTTTTTTGTGCAAAGTGCAATGAACAACATCTGTTTGTGAACTTCCTTTTCCATAACGATAAAATATTAGTTTTAAAAAACGGGGAAAATTAATAACCTTTTCATAAGCAAACCCCATATGCATGTAAAACCCGAGAACTAAGTGTAGTAGGCATGCAATGGTCACAAGTCACTTGTATAATTGTTTTTAAGCTGAATGCATGTCAATTTCATACCCTCGTAATTTCCAGCTAGTGAAGCGGACATTATTTACTGGTCAACTGATTGCGTCTAATAACACTGCCCAGTCCAGAAAACATGTTGGTGGTTGCTTTTTTTTATATTTATTAAACTATTTGAAGCTTTTATCAACCACCGCATTGTATGTTGCTTGGTTGTGTGTGCAGTTAAAGAAGAAACACACGTCAGCTATTGGTAGAGCAACTATTATATACAGAATTAACTTAAGACAACCACAAAGACCACATCATGTTTATTTTGGCATAACACTTCAACAAGAAAAAAAATCATGTGCAAATAAATATACGAAATTTCGGGAGCCACGCCACAACCGCGTTATATCTGAATTCGCGTTATGGCAGGGCACGTTATAGCGGGGTTCCACTGTACATTCAGCTGTGAGATATAAAAAAACAACCACAAGATAAATGTGAATTGTTGATAAGCTCATGATGACCATAACATGCACGTGTATTAATTTTTGTTATGATCCAAAGAAATCCTAGTGACTATCTGTAATCACAAAATTTTGATACATCACTCAAATTAGAAAAGGGGCAATCTTTAACAAAATTTGCAGAAGATGAGATTTGCCAATATGTACAAGCTTAATGGCACCCCAATGAAATTTATGAGGCTATTTGCATTCAGTAGATTCTGTTATACAATGTTTTCAAGTCCAAGTCAATAAGAGCACTTATAAACACCACAGGAATTTAGAGATTTGATGATACGCAAAATCTTCAGATGATAACCATAATATTAACCATGTTTCATTGCAATTCATCAAAAACAGGATGATTAAAATGATTGTACTGAACAATGCATTAGCAAAACAGGCAAGAACTTGAACTATTTAAAATATCAGCAAAGTGAGTTGTCAATAAGTGCATATTCAGATGGATGAACAAAGTATTTACCGAGTTGCATGGCTATGCTAATAAGACTGTGTCATATACTGCATTAAGCTACAAAAAGGCAATAACTCTAGCAAAGTGATTGGTTGATATGTGCATCTTCTGGTGGTGATAATAATATTTACCAAGTTTTATGGCAATCCATTGAACATCGCAAAAATAGCTGCACTAACAAGATTTTTTTATACATGGTTATAAGAAGGGAAAGAAAATAATTCTTAAAAAAATTGTAAAAGCAAAAGGATTCATTGATGTGTGCAGCTTCACCTGATGAACATATATCTGCCAAGTTTCATAGCAACCCATCAAAAACTGCAGGACTAGTGGTAATAAAAATATATGCCAAATGGAATGACAGTTGGATGGACGGAAACACCGCAAAGGATTATCACTAACTCTAAAGAGCCAGGAATATAATATGCCTTGGGATAAATGTAAGGAAATATAATTCTTTATACCATAATTTAAAATCTATCAGACATTAAACATCAAGTTGTCTATCTGACCACAAACATTTCAGTCATGAATGAAACCAGTAAATCATAATATGTAAACAATATTCATCATTTGAAGGTTTTCCTATTTTTAGTAAGACTGGCCATATCTGATGGCACATCAACATCATATATAGAAAATTTAAATGTCTTTATGCCTGGGTGTTTTTCATCAAATCTGGTCAAATTATGCTGAACTGTTAGTTTTTAAAATAAACCCATATTAAGTTTTTATTTTAATTTTAAACACAATTAAACCTGATAGGAGCAAACTTTGTTATGAGCAACCATGTGTTATATTGATTTTATTATATAAATGCACTATTATGAGTGGCTACCTACTGAAAGCAACTACTATGATATTTAAGTAAAATATGTGTTTTGACACTGCTATGAACAACTACATCATCAAATAAAATACAAAAACCACTGACTTTATATTATCCATGGTAACCACACTCAGTGACGAATATCTGTAGGTGGAGTACAGAGTGCTATAAATCAGATCAACAAACAAAATGAAGACGTCTGGCTACTGGTTTCCATAAATCAACACATAATGCCATAACTGTAAACCTAACTAAAATGCATCACTAAAGCAATGAAGTCACAGAAGTCCCAATATGATTTCCCATTCCTTTTTCCATGGAAACCGCCAAGGATATACAAGATTCAAAGGTTCATATTGCTTTATTCATCTGTTGTGAAAATCCTGCACAACATGAATGTCATAATAAGAGATCTTCTCACCCACACTTTCACTGTAGCACCTCGAGTATCATTGTCTATGAAGTAATTAAGTTGTGCCTCACGTGAATGAGGTTTTTATCTTTGACAGAGTTACTAGCAATTACTGGATGAAATACTTCTGATCATAGTAAAGTTTAATGCTGCTTTTAGTTGTTAAACCCAAGCTCCAACCTGAAAGTGTAATTTTCAAAGATTAAGCCATTTGTCCACCATATGTCATGCACATGATTTGTGTATGAATTTAACCCATTCATGTAGTAGGTGAATTTATCATATGGCTTATGTGTTCAAATAAATGTATTCCATTATAATATGAGTTAAGTATCTACTGATTAAATGAGCACACATATATTTTCCATAATTTACCATGGTTTATCAGAACTGCTTCATTTTTTAATAAGGCTTTCATGACTGACCCAACCGCTCCAGTGGCCTAGTGGTTAGAGCGTCAGTCGCGGAAGCGGGAAGTCGTGGGTTCAATCCCCAGCAGTCATACCAAAGACTTATAAAAATGGTACTAACAGATGCCTTGCTTGATGTCTGCAGTGTGGCAGTTTATAGTGATGTCTAACACTGAGGTATCATGCTGCAGACATTTAAGTCTAATGGTATTAGTCTGAAGACCAAACTTCACTGTTCTCTAAATAGTTTCAACAAGTCAGTGACAAGTTCATGTCAGTTTAAACAATGCATAAGTGAAGCAATAATTTATATTCAATTGCTACTGTATATTTTGACATTAAACTCGTCACATTTCATTTAAACAAAATATGAGCTACATCAATAATACTCAAATGAAAACATTAGATGAGTTAAGATACTAAATAAGTACAAACTGATGCAAGTTCACATGACCAAATCCCTCACTTTTCCTCTGAAATAATACTTACCTCTGCAAACACTTCGTCTTTTGCAGCCAAATCCATTTCTGCCTGAACTAGAAGTTTCTGCAGGTAATGGAGTGAAATCCAATTGAATTAAAAGAAAGGTTACAGTTTAAAGACTAGTTTATGTTAAATTTTATGGCTTCAATAAACTCAGAAAAAATACTAGTTCAAAATTAGTGGTTTTACACAAACCAAAACTACTACATTTGTTTGTTTAAAGCCATAATTAGCATTTGTTAATTAAATTTGGAAAGATCTTTTTTTAAAATAAAAAAATGCATGTTAAATGAATTTTTCTTAGAAAATAAAGATAAATATACAAATCTGAAATAATTCTAGAGTGGTAGCACTAAGTATATGAATTTATGTAAAATAATACACAATACCAGAGTCCAAAGTAAAAGGCAGTTCAGACATAATAATTGCCCAGAGGTTCTCATTTTGCCTATATATGCCCCAAATGCAAAGTTCACTTTGCCTTGCCTTGATTTCACACCATTCTCCCACCCTGTTTTATTTCAATATAATATATTCATAATCAAAGCAAAACATCAGCTTTTGTGTCACTTTTCCAGTCAAAGTAAAGTTAGACAAAAAAGTTATATTCTCTACAATCATTTTTTGTGCTAATCTGAATCATAAATGAAAGAAATCACTTTGCTATTGGCAGAATCTCTGCAGAAAACTTGTAAATATCCTTGAAAAATGTAATTTCTGTAACTAAATCAGAAATTAACCGCTCAGTCAAAGTCCATTATTTTATCCAATATTTCATCCAATAAACATGAGAAGTTTTCTATAGAAATTAATTGCCAATATGAGACTGTAACTTACAGAAGTTGGCATAAAGCAAAATAAAAAAGTTGTAATATTTTTTTATAAATCTGACTTGTCAACTTAATTTTTAAAAACATCATCTCTCACCAAAACTTTAATAACTTTATTAAGTATCTATAACAATTGTTCACTCCCTGGCAAACAACAATTGATACTTGATCAATCAACTGGCATACACGCCTATGCACCAAACAACACCTCTGTTGAAATAAATATATCACCTCAATCGATAAATCCATTAATTTACATAGTTAATAATGAATAATAAATCACACAACAAAAAGGTTGTTGCAACTATCAGAAGCTGCTTTAAAAAAAACACAC
Source organism: Unio delphinus (assembly GCA_029339505.1). Lineage (NCBI taxonomy): Eukaryota > Metazoa > Mollusca > Bivalvia > Unionida > Unionidae > Unio > Unio delphinus. The sequence goes on from JAQISU010000076.1 coordinate 8,248,122, forward strand.
AAACCAAAAGGCTGCTTTCATTAACAAGTGACTTGCAAAGTTTCAATGCTGTTATTGATGATAAATAAATTTCAAAATCTTTTGCATAACAGTTTAACAGTTTTCATGCAAATAAGAAAACAAATGCATGAGGAAAAACGTCCATGGCAAAAAAAGCTAATCACAACCATCAATATGCCAAAATGTTTCCAATGCAGTTGAGCATAGGTTTTGAGACAAAAATAAGTGTTAGTTGTTGTCAATGAAAAGAGTTACCCTATCCAAAAGTCAAGTTTAAAGAAAATTAAAATGGATTTTGCAAAGTGTTTTATGGATTTATGTCCTCTTTTAAAACAGATATCCATCATGGCATTGTCTGTATTATTATTAACATGGTTCCCATGCTTTTCTAAAGATAAATTTTCATATCATTCCAAGGTTCTTCAGAATGAAATTACTGTTTTCAAGGTTCATATAATTATTACCATTACTGAATGGAATTAAGAACATAATTGATTATAAAACATGCATTTTTTAAAATCTAAAGATGTTGCTATTTCAAGAATCTCAAAACACTGAAGTCAGAAAAGATGATCACGTACAAAACCACAAAATGTATCACATAAAACAAGCTTGATTATACTTCTTTACAAATTGACATATAACTTCTCTCTTTCATTTGCTGCATTATGTTGCGCTAAGTGAGAACAACATAGTGAACAAGTTTTGTTTCTTTTCAACCCTTTAATTGTAAAGAACTCCATATATATATATATATATATATATATATATATATATATATATATATATATAGTAAAACCTGTCTTGAAAAACCACTGCTATGTGAGACCACCTGTCTTGAGAGACCACATTATCAATACACAAATGTATTTATTATATAGCATTGTGACCTGCTATGAGAGACCACCTGTCTTGAGAGACCATACTTTTTGTGGCAAAAGAGGTGGTTTTACAAGACAGGTTCTACTGTATATATATATATATATATATGCATGCATCTCATAAAACTAATAAATAAATAAATAAATGCAATAATTAGAATCTTGTCTTCTAACAAAAAGTTTAACCCTGAATTTATCTGTAACAATAAAATCCCAAACAAGATTTTTCAAACAACCTAATCCCCTTAAGACAAAATGGTTAAAAATGCATCATTTAAAAACATTTTGAAAGGGTTGATTTCAAGTTTGACACAACACATTCAAAATTATATACTGCTGCAGAAGCAAGGACTGAAATTTCTGTAAAATCAACTTGTTTTCGTGAAATTCATTAAACCAGTCCCCAAACTTGTATTGATATAGGAACTTGAATCATTGTTGTTGTAGGGTTTAACGCCATTTTTCATCACATGATAGGCTATACATGGAGGCCAGTGTTATTGGTGGAGGAAGAACCTAGGAAAGCACCCGGAAAGAACCACTGACCCGCGAGAAGCTACTGGCAAGCTTTCTCACATAACTACATTAGCCAAATCTTAGACTCGAACCCAAGCAGACAGAGGTGAGATGACAGTGATCTGTAAGAAAGAGCTCTTTAGATCACTCGGCCATGCGGTGCCCCTGACTCGAATCATTTTTCAACAATTTGGAATATAAAATAAATAGCAGTCCTTTTGCTAATTCGAGTTTCCTCTGAATATTCCCACCCCTTTTTTCATATTTGGACATTTAGGTTGGGGTGTGGGGTCACTGTAACTGCATATCCAAAATTTGGAATTTGCCACCACCATGTGATTGTGACATATAATAGTTGCTTACCGGCGGGCCTAGAAATTTTTTACTTGTGTTATATCAACTCAAACCTGCATGAAATTGATAGGAAAATTAATTATTTTCTCAGAAATGGTATTATAATCATCATGTCATGAATCCACTGACAGACAAAATGAAACTACAAAATAGATGAAACATGACCCACTACTCACCATTTGCATTACAAGTCACATGATTTCACCAATCTCAGATGACCACATCGGAAGTCAAATAGTCATGTGATATCAACAGCAAACTCCTTTATAATACTTTGTAAATTCAATTTTATTAATTAAAGTCAGATACTTTTTGTACAAATTAGCAATCTAGCCAATCTGATTTATCAAGCAGAGCACATATCAATGTAGTCACGTGATACACAAAACTTCAGAAGTTGTTCTCGAATTAGATAAATATTGAGAATTTTGTGTTCTTTTATCTTAGTACTTTTTTAAAAACCAGTATACAACTTTCAAACTCAATATTTTTTTGATAATTTACAACATTTGAAATTGTGGGTTGTTAGATTTTGTGTACTCATGCGGCTAATAATGTAAAACACAATTGACAGGTCACATTTCATCAACAATATAATTTTATCCTGTATTTCAGCAGATAAAGGACATGACGATTTTAACAATCACAATTTCTGAGAAAAAAAGTAATTTTCATATTGATTTCATGCATGTATCACTCGATCTAAAAAAGTTTGCTAGATTATTTGGTAAGAGGCTAGGCTCTGCCACCACCATGTTGGCCTCTTGTGAAGCTAGACTGGTTTTCATACCATCCACATAAGGAACGATTACGGATATCAAGCTGACTTAAAAAATAAAAGTCAACCAGACGAATCTAATCCACTGGGCATTTGGATTGACTCAGCATATATGTTTATTACAAATAAATTATCCATACCCTCCTAATATTATGGTTCTAACTTTCATCAATATTTGCAAAATTCAGGGACTTTTCATGGTCATGGAAAAAATGATAATTTCTCTTGACTTTTTCTTGATTTCCCAGTAGCGTGGGAACCCTGCATTAAATGGTTAAAAATCATCTTCCCTCTGTCAAACTGGTTCTGATATGCACATAAATGGTTTTTAAATAGTACAAATTATGCAACTGAGTCTCAACATTTGTTCCTCCAGTTTTCTGCAAAAATAGCCCATATTTAGATATCAAGTAGAATTATGTGAGGTAAATGTCCTTTCTTATACTATAATTATGCATGTGATCTTACAAGTGTACTACTTATCTATTTTCATAGCTAACTGTTTTCATATTTTACAATGCTAATTTTATATGAAAAATTCATGCTTACATACCTTCTGTTCCATAATAGTGATGTGCAGCTCTTGATTTTCCCTTTGTAATTTATTTACCTCCATTGTTGACTTTTGAAACTGTTAAAACAAAAACACAGCTCATACAGTTTCTGTTATCTTTTAGCAATAAATAGAACTGTTCTGTTATGAGACATGATTACATCAGATTTATATACAGTACCATATCACATGTATTCATGAAAAGACCAAACTGGTACACATAAACAAGCCCCATATTTAAAAAGTTTGGTAATAACAGATGGAGAAGAAATTGCATTATTGTGCAGAAAAGAAATAAGAAACAGAGAGATGAATGGATGGATTTTTTGTAACATAATACATATCTGCTTCATGGTAGTTGTTAAAATGTGTTACAAAAAGACATAGAGCTATATTACCTCACTTTCCAAGTCTGTACAATTGCTTTCAAGCATTCCTTTTTCTTTATCTAAGTGGTTAAGGGTATTCTGTAGCTCTTTGTTGTGTTCTTGAAGCTTGCAGATTCTGATTTTTAGTTCTTCATTTTCTACTTGAACTTCCTGACGCAACTCGGACAACTCTTTCAGCCTAAAATTGGGAAATTTTTGTGTGTAGTCTACTGTATCCATAAATATTAATCAATCAGAATAATGCAATCAAAAGCAACTGGAATTTACATGGAATATATTATCATTTTGGTATGGACCACTGATGGTTCAGTGGTTAATGTGCCAGACTCAAAACTAAAAGGATGAAGGTTCAAATCCTACCATCGGATCTGCCCTGGTCAGAAACCACAGTGTGTCCTTGGACAAAGCTATCTACTTCTATCGCCTGGGCACAAAATAACCAACTTATGTAGCTGTGCCATAAAACAGCAAATCAAATCAAACCATTCAGGTGGATGTATGCATGACATCTGAATATAAGTTAGACTAACAAAAACAAACTGAATATTAAATATCAGAGGTATACTCTACAGATTAGCAAGACCAGGGCAATTAATTCAGTGACCATTAATAAAACTTTTTCTAAAAACAAATCTGTCATTGTATTTTCAAAGAACTTAAGAACATAGCTGCATTATCCTCTTGTTTATTCTTATGTTTAGCTCCAGCATCTAAATAACAACCACCAACTCCTATCAAGAGTTTAATTACCATCAAGCAGTTTCATGTAATAGCAGTAAGTGCCCCAAAGTGGCCTACATGGACAAATGCAAATGAAGATGGTCTTGAACTCTGGGTCAATAGGAGGATGAAATTTATCTTATAGCGATGTGTATGTGTTTGTGATTTGGATTTTTAACATAGCTTTAAAAAGATTTACACATATCACTATGATGTCTGCAGTGTGCATTGTAGCAGTTTATAGTGATGTTTTGCACTGGGGCATCATTCCACACACATGTAGCATCAGGTCCCACCCTGTCACATTATCCTGATACCAAGCCGATCAGTCCTACCACTAACCTCTTAATACTAAGCGCCTTACAAAGTAGCTGTTAGTACCATTTTTAGTACCATTTTTAAAAGTCTTTAAGTATGACTTGGCTGGTGTTCAAAACCCGCAACCTCACACATCCAAGGCAGATGCTCTAACCACTTGCCCACCAAGTGGTCCCTATGGGGTTTAGTGCATACTGTATAAAAGCAAATTTTGAAATAATGTTCCTCCTAAAATACTAACCCAATTGTACTATATTAGGAATATTAGCCTGCTACCATGCAAATCCTTCTCTAGTAAAAGATGAAAATCATCTTATTCTAATTCAGAGAAAAAGAACAGTAACTCTTCCCATTACCTCCCCCTGGCACTGCCAAGTGCTGCAAGATGCTTACATGACAGTGTGGTTGGAAGGGTTTCTAAGCATTGTCATTGTACAAGTATTCTTAAAGAAACATAATTTACTTAAAAATTTGCTTTGTCCTTTGAATACAAAAATTTCACAAGCAAATCCAGCAAAGCTAACCAGCTGTGTTGAACGATTTAGTTGGGTCAGGTGGCCATCTGTGCTGCTGCCACCAGTCCAAACAGCTCCAAAGTTTGCCTCTGCAAGCTAAATCTCTGCGATAGAAACTCGAGATGGTTGAATATGCATGCCAGCCAACAGTTTCACAATATCTTTAAACAAAATATTATGTTTGAACTTGAGACTCAAATCTCATGAGCTCTTTGTGAGACAGCTCTGGTCTTGTGAGACCACAGTGTATACCGAGCATATATCCCATTTCAGCCATGAAGCAAGGGCTTGAGGGGTTATATACTGTTTCCCAACTTTCAAAAGGCTTTTCCTAATGTGTTTCATGTAGTGCTTGAGAGAACGAACAGGATCTTGCACAACAGATGCACTCAACCTGTCTATGAAAGACAGGGAGCAAATGAAGACTTTGATCTCTGATGGATGGTAAACTGTTCTTGGCTATAACGCCTAGTTGTGTCAAGAGGACCTCCAAATGATCTGATATGAACTGGTGATCAATGAAAATGGCATGTTGATTGCTAACCCTGCAAGTGAAGGCTAAAGCTATCTTTTGGACTGCAGTTGGCGATTCCTGTGGTGGCTGGTAATGGTATAGCAGTATTACAAATTGGATCCAAAAAATCTGGCATGAATCTTATGTGCCCAGACTTGCAGGCCTGAAGGCCATGCTCGGACAGGGACCAACAATTTGTTGGCTTCCTAAAATTGGGGACTATTCCAAAAAAAATGCATTGGCATCACCATCAATGAACGATATGTTCTCTTCCTCAATTTATTCAGTCTTTCCTTCCCTTCAATGGCAAAAGGACAATTGCTTTGAATACAGTACACATTTTTCTCCTCAAACGGCACAAGAGAAAATAAAGTATAGATTAGTGAATTAGTATTTGACTAGCTACAAGAAAAAATTGTAAAATTAATATAAGACTAATTACCTAAAATGGAAGCCCTGACTATCACCAACTATGTATAATAGGTGCTGCATATCAGAAACATTGTATACATAGCATCAACAAAACAAGTCATGGTAGATTTACATGCTCTTAAGTTGAATATAAATTTTTTCAATTGGCATTCTGCTGAAACATCACAAAACAAACACAAACTAAGGCAAAAGCTAGTAATGTGTTGAAATTACTAGGTTGCTAAAACAATATCATAACTTACACAGCAGTGAAAGTGTTGTATCAGAAACCTATGGCTCTGTTATAAACTTATGCACAATTCTAGTTAATAATTAAACCATAATTCTATCAAAACAGCATGAAATATGAATAAACAAAGCACAATTATTTAGCATCACTTCAGAATTTGCTAATAAGAGCCCACTAATGGACGGAGCAAGCAAATAAAGTCAAAGGTACACTACCTCGTAATGACCTTGTTATAAAGTCAGCGATAACATGATGGGATGGTGGTCTTACAAAACCAAGATCTGAAAAAGGACTAATCACTCAAAAAAAACGGGCACAAATTGTAAATAATGCATACAACCTGCACTAGATCTATAAATCCACATAATAAATCCAAAATTGACATTGGATGGGCCAAAAGAAACATAAAAATGGTTGGATTGTTAGAGGATGACTTCTATATGTAGTCTGTACAGCAGTGAAGCTAAAAACTGGTGACACCAAGGTGGTATGAAGGAGTGGTAATGAACAAGAGTTATTGCCTTTTGTCAATTGATATTAACAGGGAAAGACCAATTTTCGTTTTTTAATAAGGCTGCATTCACTGGATTGCAGGCTAATATTCCTATTGTATTGTGATTGGGGAACATATTCAAAGGAGAAGCATAATTTGCTTGTCAAACTCAAGAACGGACTTGTGCAGGTTCAAAACCTAACATCCAAAAAGTCAAGTCAACTACATGTCCTCTGGCAAGATATTTTACTGCTACAGCTTTATCATTAAATAGGATGTGTTGCTCCGTCATAGAACACCAAATCAAGCCAAAAAGTTTAAAAAGAATAAATTGCTAAAGTGGCATGAGACTTTTATCATGTCATTTACATATTAACACAAAGAAACCCACCACATTTCATTTGTCTAACTCAAGCTGTTGTGCTTAATCAAGCTTCCAAGATGCTTGTCCAAAAAGTCTGCCATATATACTTGCATATAACCCTGTTTGCATATAAACCGATCCCCACTAAACTGAAAAAGTATAAACACTAAAAAGTACATGACCCACGTATAAGCCTACCCACAACTCCATGACATCACGCGGTAAGTTCTAAATGCATTTATTTAGGCAAACTTATATTAATAAAATTTTTAAAAAGTAATGGTATAAACTTATTGTTTCTGTCTAATTTAGGTTTGTGTATAACTTGAATGAGAATTCGCAAGTTGCTGTAACACTACCTTTCCCTTTTGACTCAATTATTGTTAATCCATTTTTGCATTGGACATTTTATATCAGTGCATCAGTAATTAAAATTTCAATTTGCCTTGAAATTGTAAATCCTAACTCAATAAAATGTAATCCCAGTATGATGAACAACAATATGGTTTGATTCAACCCTTGTAATTAGGCAACATAATGTATTTATATAATAGTACCACCGCATGGCACTGGAGTCAAATCGTGTGTACTACTGTGCAGTGCACATATTCTGACAGAGGGTTTCATTTTTTTCCGTATGCAGCTTCATTTGTAGGTGCGGTTCCAGAATCTTTCAACCACAACTTTTGTAACATATATATTGCAGAGGGCACAAAATGCCAGTCCTCCTTCAGTTTTCATATAAACTGACCAACTAAATTTCCATTGACAATTCGTTCCAGCCATTCCCCACCTGTTTTTTTAAAACCTTTAAACTTTTTGTGTCATCATCTCTCTCAACAGCTAGGGACACCATTTTTTTGCAAACATGCTTCTTCTTTCCATTGCCATCAGTTTCCTTTACACGAAGATTCATTGGATGAATTTAAACTTTTGACCAATCAGAATACTCTTTACAAGAGTCGTGGGCTAATTAATATATGGAGTGAATACGTTACAAGGGTTGTTGCGGAATGGGACTGAAAAGAACAGTTAAAAACAGGGGGAAAAAGATGGATCTGACATTATTTTTTTTAAAAAAACGGACTTCATCAAGAAAAATCGGATTCAAGTCCAGAGAAAAGCGTAATTCTGTTTTAAAACGGAGAAAAATCATGTCTGATCATTTCATATTACCATCCCCCATCTTGATCCCTCTTCCATGTGTTACAACTTAAAATCTTTTACATATACTTTATGTTCTTCCTGCTATGACTGCATATGCATAGTCTGATCATCAAATATTAAAAACTGTCCTGTAACTGATACTTCTTGTTACCTCTACCTATCCTAGGGACCCAACTGGAGACACAAAAATTATACCTTTCTTGAAGATGAGCAAAATTGTTACCATGTGTCCTGTATATTAACTTTGCAGTTTTTGTGGAAATGTGATAAATGTACAGAGGGATAAAAATATAGAGATTGATACCTGATACTACTGCACAGATTACATAAAAAAATCTATGTGAGAAACTTAAAGCTCACTTTATACAGCATATCTAGATACAATACAAGAAAAATATCCAGACTGTCAATGTTGTTGTTGTAGGGTTTAAAGCCATTTTTCAACACATGATAGGCTATACATGGCAGCCAGAATTATTGGTGGAGGAAGAACCCCCGGGAAGAACCATCGACCCACGAGAAGCTACTGGCAAGCTTTCTCACATAACTACATTAGCCGAATCTAAGACTTGAACAATCGCTGACAGAGGTGAGATGGCAATGATCCGTAACGGAGAGCGCTTTAGACCACTTCGCCACTCAGGCAGACTTCCAGATTGTCAATAGTATCATATTTTGTACAACAAAGTTTTGATATCAAACAGAGTGTTTCAAAGATAGCCAATAATTCATGCCAATAGCATCACTTTTAAGCAGTTGCACTGAATTTAAAATGGGACTTCATACTAGAAGAAAATAAGTCTTTCGAAAAGACACTGGCCAGAAAGATTTTCCAGGAATCCAAGACAAGACAGTTTTTCTTTTTAAATGCTGAGTATCTCTGGTATTCTTGAAAAACTAGAAAATACTAAATCTGGACACAAATATATATCTTACGTGTCTGAGTTTACATGTTCGCTACAGCACAAAATATGTTTTGTCCTGGCCACAGACCTTGAACCTGATATCAAGGACAGAATGTAATTCAACTTGTCTCAAACAATGTCAAAATATACCAATGTACACTTCTGGTAAATCTATAAGCAATACTGTCCAGAAGATGAAAAAAAAAGCAACTTTTATGTCCCACTTAACTCATTATCCCACATGCCATTTGTATGCATCAATAGGCAGACCATAGTTACAACCTCTGTAATCTCAGCCCCAGACATGATACACCAAAGCAGATGGTCATACAGAAAATAATTATATTGTTCTGTGATAATAACAAATAAATATACTTTCTAATCACACTAAAAAATATATCAGAAACTAATTTATCAGACCCAATTATTTTTTTTAACTAAAAGTTTTGGAACCTGAGTTTTTGTCCAGATTTGAGACTTTTGCCCAAAGATCTAAACATACCAAACTGCACATGGATAGATAAGCCTAATGCAAAAAGTAGGATACATTTATAATTTTGAGTTGAACGGAGTGAATAAGTAGATGAATCTAAACAAATTAATATTTTCACTATTGTGCACATGCACAGGCAAAATAGATTATCAAAAATAATGTTTTTATATACCTGAGCATCCATCATAACAAAGATCACTCAAACCAGATGCAATAAGATTTAACACCTAAAATACATTTCCTACTGCCAAATGAATTAAGTGGCATAATACATGGTATTCATCAAACATATCCACAAATTGGATTTGATAAAAATTGAGCCAAACTTGTAGTGCTATCATCTTCACAAGCCAGTAGCTAAGCACCTGAATCAAGACATTGTACCACAAAATTAATGTCCAAATGCTCACTATCAACTTAATCATTCCAATAAAACTAATTACAAAGTTGAATCAAAATTCACTTGTATATGCACAACTAATTTTTACTCAACAAAAGCCAGATCAAGTTAACTTTTATTTACAAACATGCATATTTCTTTGAGGGACATCTTCTGCTACTGATGAATATCTGATACATACTGCAATATTTATCTAGATTTGTTTCCTGCTTGCAAAACTGACATACTTATCATCTATCTCTTGCCTCATGCTCATGACTGAAAATGTTGTTTTAAAAAAAAAATTGAAGAAAATATATACTCTTTGATCTTTTTCTGAAATCTTTCAGTTTCAGCCACCATTCCTGCTATGTGGTCATCTTGGGCTACCAACAGCTGCTGTAGCTTTGCATTTTCCTCTGAAAGTTTCCGATTATGAAACTTCATATCTGCAATTTCATGAAGCAGCTCACCAACATCACTGTAATTATAAAAAGATATATTACCATACTTGCCATATTTATCTAAAGATAAGGCCAACCATACTTCTCTTTTATTCCAATGTCACAAAACGCAGGTAAAGATATCTTCACTTTATTATTTTAAGCCCACTTCCTACTTAGGCCCCTCCAAAAATATATGTTTTATATTGTATTAAAATTAGGGTAGACAGATTGTTGGAGGGGGGGGGTGCAGTTTGGGGGGGGGGGGTAAGTTTTTTTTTCTTCTCAAAACATTATATATATTTAATGTGTTTCTTTGTGACATTTTTTACCATGGGGAAAAATTGGTAGGGTCAGCAATGAGAAACAGGGTTGGTCAGCAGTCTTGCAAACATTCTTTTGACCTTAGTGAAAAATGTATCAGGTTGGTTCTATCGTAAGAGAAAATCTTAAGTATCTTCACTTGAACTACTGAAAATAGAATGATGTTTTCCTTTTGAAAGTTAGTTTTTTTTAGCCCTACAAGTTGTCTAGGATAGGCTTATACCAGTTTCCATTGTGGAATGGCAGTGCAGTACAGTCAGGTACAAATTTATAATAGATTACTGATATTTCTTGGATCTACAATGCCAAATGAATATTTTATTAAATAATTTAAGACATGAGGTAGGTACGGTACGAGTAATTTTTGAAACACTTCATAAATGATATATATTTCCATTATATTTTGGTTCATCACCTCTAACACATATTTCATATTTATTTAAAACACTTTGTGCATAAATATGTTTAGTGCCAACATTCTATCATATTTTTGCCAGAATCACTTCTTGGAAAAGGCAATTTTTGTATTTTTTTATCATTTGTCACCAAAATTGGAGCAATTATACTTTGTACATAATTAATGGCTGCATGTTGATAATGTGAGTTGAGAACTAAAATGTTCTGTTTATGCATGATTTTGTAGGAAAAGATTAGTTTATATTATTAATAATTGTGACATAAATATTTCTTTCAATGACTAATCATAAAATCGATATATTTCTATTAATTTCATAGGAGAGAATACAATAGTTGTAAACTATACGTGTCAGGTAATACAGCATGGTTTTATCACCAACAAATGAGCATCAGTTTTTATATATTTATTGTCAATCTGATCAAGGCTGTTCCATTTAAACAAACATGGTACACAGGGCAGGTACTTTTCTAAAACTATATGCCAGGTTATTCAGATTACAGAGTTATTATGAAGACAATATAAAATTCGAAACTGCAGCTATCGGTGACTAATCCACATTAAAAGTGCCTTCCCAAGCATAGTTTACTGAATAGCCCTCTGTGAACAGACACTAGTTTCTTATTTTTATATCAAATGGATTTCTGGAATAGATAGTATGAAAAAACAATAAATTATATTAAATGTATTGGTTCTAGTGTGCATTGCTTCCCCTACCTAAGATGCATCACCAATATAATTACTGTGTCATACATAATTAGAATTCAAGATTATCTCACTATTTGAAATGCATGTTTTATATTAATATTTGAACAATTAAACAAAAAAATCAGCAAAATTCCTGTGTAAAAATGTACAAGAATGTTTTATATGTGCATTAATATGGAGTTCATGCATTAAGTAGAATTTACATACACATGCCTGTTACCTGGCTAATCATTTGCACCCACACACACAAACACACACGCGCTGCTATACTTGTGAACCATCCGACTAGGGACCAGGTTATGGACACATCCTTAAATAATCATTGAAACAACACATACAAGCTTAATAAGGTGAAAATATCCTCTATTGGTTCTTTTTTTTCCAACATATTTTCTATACACACACTAAATGAATTATTGATTGTCAACATCGCGACATTGTGGACACAAAATTGTAGTTACGGACATGGTGTTCATAATGCTGTGTGTGTGTTTCTTGTTTTTGTGGAACCAGTTGTGAACCATGTGTCCACAAGTCTGATGACCATTCATGTCAATGACTTAGTGCTATCTTTCGAGGAGAAAAAATCTTTAGGAAAAGTTAGCTTTTGCGACAAAGCTATACATCTGTTATGAACCGATTACTTTTATCACAATTACAGGTAGTGTCTTTACAAAGAATAGCACACAATTTGACATGAATGGTAAAGGTTGGGATAGGGGGAGCAAGATAGTGGAAAAGAAAAAAAAATCAATTTTGTATGTGATGGAATTAAGCATTCTTCGGGTTGAAATAAGCAATTCCGTAGTGATTTATGAATGTATTATTACATGCACTGGTGTCTCACTTGACCAAGCGGTTTCAAACCCTAGTGCGAATCCCGCTGTAAGTCATATGTTTTGCCTAAATTTCCATAGACTTCCATACAATTTGACTTGTAAATTGGAAAGCCAGAAGTGTCTGCTTTTATATACTAAATTTTAGTCTAATCAAGTCAAGACCACAGATAAAACAACTTGCCAAAAGTCCATCAACTGCACATTTGCCTGGTTTTTCTTCATAATCATCAGATTTCCGTACCGCTACCCAGTTTTGCCATGTATCCCCTTATTCACTGGGAACTATTTCACTACGCTACCTTAGGTCAGTCAATACATGCTTTTACTGGTGCATTACTCCAATATAAATGCATATATTTTCCACTATGGACACATAAACGGTATCTACCAAATCCCTACTTATTGATTCCTTTGAGTAATTTACAGGTTTCCTACCGTAAATACTGCCACCTCAACCCCAACACTATTATACGCCCCTAGATTTTAATATGGACTATGCTACACCAGGGACAGTCATTCGGATTGGACCTGAACTCACTAACACTCGATTCTGTGACGTTTGCTCCTAGTAATTGGCTGATTATTTTGGGCGAAGAATTTTTTCATGGCGCTGAATCCCAATAATCACACAAATCTAAGATTTGCTTAAAACTGGGTGCTATCAAATGTGTATACTCCATATTTATTACATTATATATATGTTGTCAAACTATGCAGTAAATACAAATATATTGTATAGTGGTTAATTTACAAGTATAGAGATTGTTGCAATTGCAATTTTTATAGTCTGAGAGAGAGAGAGAGAGAGAGAGAGAGAGAGAGAGAGAGAGAGAGAGAGAGAGAGAGAGAGAGAGAGAGAGAGAGAGAGAGAGAGAGAGAAAGAGAGAGAGAGAGAGAAAGAAAAAAAAAGTTTATGGTTAAGTGGTACGGTTACTAAAGTACTAGAGTATGTACGTAACACGTTGTATAAATTTTTCAGTAAAAGGAAACTCATACACACTTGGTCTAGTCTAATATTGCTTAAATATAATATTTTATTATTATAATTTTGTATTGTATATACCAAATCATTTCGTGTGTACTTCTTGTATACACTGCAATCATGTTGAGTTCATTTTTCCATTCTATGAAATGATTCACTAGACAGGGGGAAATCGTAGTAAGTAAAAATAAGAGTTTGCAAGTATTTTCAAATTATACTGAGATTAAACATTTATTAAAATGACGACAGTAGATATTGCGAGAATACCCAATAAGAAGTGAGAGATCGCAGTATCAAATGGCGATGACATGTACAAACTGCAATGTATGCGAGGTGGGTTCACACAAACTGGATGCTGCACGGGAGTGGGCCAAGATACACTCATGGCGGGATATGGTTCACAACATTGGTCTGCTCTTTTGGTTTTAAAATCATGTACGTGAATCAAAATGATACTTTACAGGTGTGTACCTTGTGGACACCAACATTTAGTGTCCACAATGTAAACTGTGTCCACAACGAAGGTCTATACTTTGGATCAGTGTCCACAACGTAGTAAATCTGAGTGCACAAACACACACACACACACAATAAGAGTCCAGTGACATCAAGACTTTTTAAAAGGGGTCTATTCAAGGATATGGACACCTTTCCACTAGTGGTGAGGCCTGCAATCAAACTATTAATTTAAAATTTGATCTGAAAAATTGGAACAGCTAAGGTAGACCATCTTGCTCAATTTTGGCAATCCACAAGAATATATCCAACAAGTGCATTTTAATTTATCAGATAAAAGAAGACAGGTATATACCATTCAAAATCCAGCAACTGAATACCAGCAAAGATGAGAGATAGACCCCAAATAGTTTCATTCCATCAAGTTTCTGGTTTTCAATATGGCCATGCTTTTCTTTCTCCCTCTCCACACACACACACAAACAAGAATGGTCATAAGCAAATACTAATCAACATCAGGAAACAGTAGAATGATAAAGAATAATGAGATTAAACAAATATAAGCAACCAGTTCAAAAGCAGGTTTAAAAACAAATTGCTTTCAGAATTATTTTTAATCAATTTAATTCTGTGGACAGGTGACAGGTGGACAGGTGATACTAGAAAGACATGACAGACAGAAAGAAATAGTGCTGGAGAAACTAACATAATTTCATCTTAGATGTAGTTAATACTTGACCATTGTAGCGATGCAAGGTACCAATGAATGCTGATGCACTACAAATTTGATCATTTTTCACATGGTCTACATGCAGCAAGCAAAATGATACTCTAGTACGGTAAAAAGGTCTGTTCCCATATACCTTTATATTTGTAAAAATATGAATTTGGTTGCTGCATGTGCACCATCCTAATTTGTTTAAATAGCACATATTGTAGCACATAGTTACCACTTAACAGCCCAATGTCAATTAATTTTTAAAACTCAATTAAAATGTAATGTTTTTCGAATCTTGATACATTTTTATGCCAATGTATTATCAGATCAGTGTCATTTTTGACAATTTCTTTTTGGGCCAAAAAGATGCCTTATAATACCTACTCATTTAAACTTGTGATGAGGAAATATGGAGCATACAAAACTCTATTGTGTGTGTGCTTAAGATTTTTAATGTAGCTTTAACAATTTTCCAATCATATTGCTACGATGTCTGCAGCGGGGCAGTTTATAGTGATGTCCGGCACTGTGGCATCATGTCCCATTCAGTCACATAATCCTGACACCAGGCTGACTAGTCCTAACACTAACCTATTAATGCTGAGCACCAAGCAAGGCAGCTGTTAGTGTACCATTTTTTTAAGTCTCTGGTATGACTCGGTAGGGGAACAAACCCACGACCTCCCGCTTCCGCAGCAGATGCTCTAACCACTAGCCCATTGGAACGGTACCCAAAACTCTAATGATAGTCAGCTAGGCTATATATGAAGGCCAGTACAACTGATGGAGGAAGAACCCAAGAAATGTCCAAGTAAGAAACATTAACCCAAGGAATGTTACTGGCAAGCTTTCTCACATACCCACATTGCCCAAGTAATTTATCAAATTTTTGTTGAAATAAATTCAGATGTTTGTTTACAGATATTGTCTTTATATAAAAATTGCCCCTCTCAGACAATGAAAGCTCCCTCTTACAAATATGCCCAAGGAAGGATTCCCCATGTGTAAAAATCTTTTGAGAAATCACTACATTATTAGGATACATTAGTTCTTATATATGGATATTCTTCAAAGAAAAGAGAAAAAATGGCCTATATTGCCAACAACGGGATTGAGCACAAGATCTAACAAATTAGCTCTCACCCTACATCACACAAGTGTTGCAAGACAATAAACATGACAACATAAAAATGAATAATGATGAGAGAGAGATAGAAAGTAGCACCATGATAGTAATCATGAGTTGAGTTAAGTTTTTGAAATTATCCAGCAGCAGTTACATATATGCATACATGATGCAAAATTATGTTGCATTTGCATCACCCTTTCCCCATAGCAGTAAATCTAATCTAATAGTTGCATTAGACAATGAAGGTATATTTCTCAGCAACTCAGCTCCTTCTTTACTGTACATGGGACATAACATGAAAAAGTGCATGGTGGTTTCGATCCAACTGCATTAACAAAAAAGAGTGTCAGCAAGTTGAACACATGTTAACACATTAACCCCTAGTGACGACTTTACGGGGCATGAGGTAGTAACCTACTTCCAAGGTCTGTAGCATCAAGGTCATACATGATACACTAAAGTGAGTGGTATCATAGAAAGGTAGTGTTATGTCTATTGGATTTAAATTATTTATTTTTTAATTGTTAAATCCAAATTTGTCATTTAGGGTTTAATATTCATTAATTGGGAGATTTTTCTGGAAAATTCAGGCTGACCTAGACTCTAGCTGTAAACACAGGTTGACCTTGGCTTGTTGACCTCATTTCTGACCCATCTTTAGAGAGTGTAAACAAGCCTTGGAAATGATTGGCTAGATCCAAAATTATCTTTTTATTTTTAGTAATTCGTGGCTTATTTTCTTCTGGTTCATTCTTTTAGTATGTGACTTGGTGAAGGTGGCTTCTTTCTTTGACTTTCCAGAAAATCATGTGATCCCTTGTTTACATTAGAAAACGGGTATTTAAATCATTGTACTGGAAGAGAGATTCAGTAGAATCTGGGCTTTTAAAGTTAATAGTTGTTTTTATGTTTGAGTGTTGATTTTAATTACCTTGTACTGGACATTGTGTCAATTCATTGAAGCAAGAGGATTTATTTATTTATTTGGAGGAGAAAACATGTGCTCATAATTTCATTTAGATGATAATAAAAGAAGAACTGCATCACGCGACATTGTCAGCCATTTTGGATTACATCGTCAAGATTTGAACCTGGAACTATTAGAACATTTATTTATCAGGACTCTTGCAATTCCATTAGTGGATTATTTTGTGAATTCTTTATTGGATTTGATTCTCTAAAACTGTAAGTTTATTTACTTTATGAAAATAATTGTACTTAATAAATTCATTTTTAAAGTTTTACAAGCTTGTTAGTTTTCACTCTTTCTGTGTTGCTGTTTATTCGAGCCTAAGCACGTAACAGTAGACAGATGTAATTCTATAATGATAGCAAATAATCTGGACATTTTAGTTGTACTACAAAATACAGAGGGAAAAACCGAAGTTTCTGGCCATGTTTTTTTTTTCACCCAAAAATTGCCCATGGTCAGATTCCAAATTTGTGTCCATATTTTTAGACTTTATGGCCTCATATCTACGGCAGACCGGTCTGAAACGATCACAGACAGGTGAACCTGTGCAAAAAGTAGGATAAGGTGGACATTTTGAATAAAGAGTCTTCTCCATATAAAAAGTATCGGTCCATTAAGCAAAAAGAAAAAAAAACATCTCCAATTTTTACCCTTCTGCTCATGCACCAAAATGTGTTTCCTACTTGCATTTCATGCGAAAACAGCAAAAACCTCCAGGGGTTAATGTGTTAAAGATCAACTTTTAATGAACTTACATTGTGTTGTTATCTATTATGTTCAAGTAATAAAAACAAGACATTTTGTTAGATGCATTTTTTGGGACACAAACACTTTTCCAAAAGCACTGTAAGACATACTACACTGAGTATCCTATAAGAGATTGCTGAAAGTATAAAGATCATTGGTAGAATTCAGCCTGAAACTGCAAATGACCATATTGTTTGAATATCAAAGGCTATAATTTTTTTCTTCAGACACAGGGGTAGGGAGTAATTCAAAAATATAGTCTGGAGTTTGCCTCATTTTGATGTTGTAGAATGTTAGTAATTTTTGTCTCCTTCTTCTGGATTGCCGACTTTCCCACCCTTTTTCAAACTAGAGAGAGAGTGCCTGCTAGTGAATTTGGAAGTGTTGTAACTATTTTTGCCACTTCAAATCATAGTTTTGTCAATTTTTCTAAATTATATATATATATATATATATATATATATATATATATATATATATATATATATATATATATATATATATATATCCATCATAGACTCACAGGCAACTTCCAAGTTGGGCCTGATATAAGTTAAATACAGTTTTGATAAATGTTTGCCTACTTAGTTTTTGTTTTAGTTTTCATAGATTAACTATTCAGCATGATGCTGTTTTTAAAAGACAATGTCCCAAGTTCATTTGGTATTTAATGAAAGTATTAGTCCAAGATGGCAATGAGAATCTACATATTTAAGTTCAATATTATCAAGAACAAGTTCAGAATTGATTGTTACATTTTTGTTTGTGAAAACACAGCCAGCTTTTTTCGGGATTAAACTTTAAGAGCCATTTCTTGGACCAGTTAAATAGTCTTATTAGGTCCTTATTCATAACAAACTCTATTTCCACACAATAAGGAGATAAATAAGGCAAAGATGGCTCATCTGCAAAATGATGAGATTGAGCTCATACCATCGGCAATATCATTTACATAGATTAAACACATTAGTGGCTCTAGCATGGATCCTTGCAGCACATTACTGTGAAATGAGCTGTCTCGTTCAGTCCTACTTGCTTGCTTTCAACCATGTAGGCATGGCACAAAATGACCATTGCAGTGAGTTTTCAACAGTATTGCTTATTTCTAACATGTATCTCAAACAAAAACGTAAACTGCAATCAGTCAGACTTACTGTTCACTTTTACTGGAGAACTTTTCTCCAACACCAGATATCTCTAGGGAGCCATAACTGTTGTTGTTGTTGTTCAATGAATCTATCAAAAGAAGAAAATGAAAAAATTTTAAATAATAAAAGTTTCATACTTGACAAAGTAAACACAAAAATTCTGTTTTTGTAAAACATGTATTCCTGTATTTCTTAATTTTTATCTCTACCCAGAAGCTTGAATCTTATTAGTTCTGTAGATCCCTGAGAAAAAGGGCTGTCTTATGGACAAATGTTAGATGATGGGTATGTGCATTTGTTACAGCTTGTCCAGTAATTAAGTACATAGTATTGATCAGAAATGTTAATAGCTTTTGTGGGACATTTTATCTTGAGAAATTACCTGGTGGGCATGTAAATATGAAATTTAATATAAAAACATTCAAATAAGATATCAAAAGTTCTAACAAAAAAGAAAACAGATTTATGTGCTATTTTCAGTTTCTGATTTCCAGCTTCTGTATTATTAGTCAGGGTTCAAGCTAGACCTGAAGTTTAGGAAGAAGTGACTTCTCCCTTTGGACAGAACAGGGAGAAGTGGACGTGAAGCCAGAAACAATATATATATATTACAGTGGAGCCTCGCTAATCCGGACTCTGTTTATCCGGAAACTTTGCTTCCAGACAAATTTCAACAGGAATGGAATTTCTAAACGTTAATTTGCTCTGTTAATCAAGAAATCCATGTTCCGGATCCGGAAAACCAAAGTGTAAAATTACATTAAAACCTGTCTCGATAAGCCAGAAATAATATGTCCAAAAATAATAAATTTAAAAAAATCATATATGAAAATAGTCATAGAATAATACATAAAACACAATAGTGAAGCCCTTGAGAATCTATGGCCTCTATAAATAATGATTGCAGATAGATCCACCAAAGAATCCAGGCAAACAAAGGTTACCGATTTCTTCTGGAAATTGACATAATAAATGTATGTACAGTACATACATGCACAGGTACATAGTGTGATGTGTTTGATGTGTTGTCTAAATTTATATTTACTGTAAATGTACGTACGAGCGCATGTTATAATAATGTGAAATAAACACAAATTAATAGATGTATTCATTAATTTATTTCATACACTATTGAATATACAGTACATTACATTTAAAGCTAGCATATACATGTACATATTTACGGTTTGATGATATTGTACAATAAAAAATGTGCATAATTCAATTATCAGGAAAAGGCTCCACTGTGTGTGTATATATATAAAAGTGCAATAAAATGACAATGAACAGTATCTACTATCTAATTAGACTGCTGTTGACTCTTAATGAGTCTTTTTCAAAAGCAAATACCAAACACATACAAGTCAAAGAAATAAAACATAAAAATGGTAACATTTGCAAAACTTTACATGGATGTTTCTACAGGAACTAAACCTTTACATTTATTATGTTTCAACTGGTTTATTTCAACTTGTTGCGGATTCTGGAAAATATTTGTATTAACAAAGAAATTGATGATCCATAATGACATCTGTTATTTTATGTATAAATATGAAAGCACAAATTATATCCCTAATATTTCATTGTTATAGTCGTAGTTATAGGCTATTAAGGAAATCTAAAGAATTATTTAAAAGAAAATGTGTTGGCTTCAAAAGATAATTATATCTGTGCAAAGCTGTCTTTTCTAGTCTTCTTTGATTAAACCACTTGGTTTCAATGTTCTAAGGCGGCATATCCAGCAAGATTCCGTTTCTTTCCTGGTTTGGGAACTCCAGTTGGGGTTATGAGCTATTGCAATAAGTGTTATATCATTCAATGTGTGACTAGGGGAGAAGTGTTCTGCAATCGGGCTTCTGTAAAGCTTCTTTGTCATCCAATCAGATCTATCAGGGTTGATCATTTTAAGTAGCTTTTCAGTTTCTCCGACATACTGAAGGCTACAGATCTTACATGTGATGAGATAAATTACATTCTCTGTTTTGCACGTTTTGTTTGGACCATGTATGTTTAGTCTTTCTCTAGTCACTGTCCTAAAAAAAATGTCCTGGTCTCTATCCTATGTTGACAGGTTTTGCACCTTTTGTCACCAGAGACCAGATTGACATGGGTGGTCTTGATTAGTAATTGGTATCAGCTTCGCCTTGACTAGGATGTCCTTGTGGTATTTTGGTCTCTGGTAGGCTGTAACAGGCTTTTTAGGGAGGATTAGCTTTAGTGTATCTGACAATTCCATGATGAGCCAGTGTTTCTCGATGATTTGACCTACTTTAGGGTTGTCTGGATGGTAGGTCAAAGGGTATAAGGGACTGATCTTATGTCTGTTAGTAGTGACCTAGGGCAATCATTCACTTAAAGTGTTTTCATTATCAGTCCAGGAAATAAGCATCAATGCCTGTGTTTTTCATGGCAATAGATTTTAAACAAATGGGAAAATATACTAGCTAAACCAGCTTAGTAAATTCATTGTCTGAATAACTTTTTGAGTTAATCTTAGATGGCAGCTTCTATCTTGGAGTCCAACAAAAAAACATTACATAAACTAAACATAAAACCATTGATCTACGAGACATACATGTACCTGGCATATTATGGTCTTTGTGTATGTGCACACATGCAACTTTTCATGCATAGTTAGTACAAGTATGGTTAGTATTAGGGTAGAAAACAGTTTCCAAGTTATGACCTGAGGTTAAGTGGAGGTAAATGTAGAGACAATGACATACTGATAAATTTCATAACTGCTTGTTTTAATATGTCGTTCAATACACAAATCAAATATTTTTTACTGTCATTATGTTTACAGATTTCTATTTCATACAAAAACCAATAGAAATGATACTGGCTAGAAAAAACTTGCAGGAATTCACCCAAAACTACCAAATATTGAAACCATCTTTGCTTTTCTTCAGCAATATCAAGAAGTTTCAAACAAGCTACTGTGATAGACATACTGGATTTGTATTAACAACTAACAAGATATTAATTAGGACCAATAAGACATCATAATAAGTCTTCTTGTGGAAATCTCATGCTGATATAACTTTCTATTTTGATCAGTCAGTATAATAAGATTTTCATGATGACTGCCATGGTTGCCATATTGGAATCAGATTGGCACACCTTCCATTGTAGGAAATAATTTAATATCAAAAGAAGTCTTTGTTGAAGACTCAATATCAATATGAAAAGCCGTCTAGGAGAAGTAGGCTAACAAGACATCATAAGAAGTCTGATGAAAACCCCATGGTAATATTATTTTTCATTCAAAAGAAGTAGCAACAGTAAGATTTTAAAGATGGCCACTATGTTCAACACCAGTTTTGTTAAGGACCAACTAGATCAGAAAATGTTTTTCAGTGAAAACCCTACTTTGATATGACCATCTATTTAGTTTAAGTAGCTATAGAATATTTTCAAGCTGGCCAATGTGATGACCATACTGGACATTAGACCATCATGATGTTCATTTAGGATCAACTAGAGATAATAAGAATTCTTTGGGAAAAGCCCTATGTCAATATGAAGAACTAGTGATAACAAGATTTTTTTAATGGTTCTGAGGCAACGATACTGGATTTCAAATTGGCACCAATGTTTAATTGACTTTGAGTGTGCATTTAAAGGTAATTACTGCCAGCTAAATATTTTATTTGCAATATATTCTATCTTGGGCATGGAGATGTTTTAAAGGTGCCATGATAGTACAAAAAAGTAAAAATACTGTATTGAAAATTTCACATAGCTTCTTGGTTTCAATATTGAAATGTCGGGAATGATGGCAGGCAAAAACGTGCAGCAACTTTTAAAGGCTGATAACAACAAAGAGGAATTTTAAGGATTTTATGGGACAGACCCCCTGAACTCTATCAACAAGGCAAGCGTTAAAATGTCTCATGTGCATGGTTCAATGTTTAAGACGAGATACAACTGATATCTGAAGGAGATTAACTGGGTTCTTTACAATTGTATTTTGTTGTTTAACAAAACATAAACATTGTCATATTACAACAGAAATAATGAAAGAACTTACAGAAAGATGAGTCAATATATCTGTTATGTTTATAAATACAGTATACCATAAATTCAGCAATCTTTTGTTCCTTTTAATTTCCTCACACAGATCATCCATACTTATTTTGTTTCTGGTGAATGCATTTTTTTATATAGAAAAGTTTCTTCTGTTTTTGAAAACTTAAATATTTTTGCACAAGTTAAAAATCAGAATTCCAAGATATTTCTGATTGATAAAGCATATGTGAATATAGTTTAAAAAATGTAGAAATAATATACTTTACTTATTAATTGCCTGTAATTTTTCTGCTTGTGTAAACAAGCAGAAAAACTACAGGCAATTAATAAGTAAAGTAAAGTAAAAATTTCTCAAAAAACTATAAAAAGCTATTTTTTAAAAAACTGAACTGATAACTGTCATTTTAAATCCATTTGCTATCTAAATCACAAACATTTACATCAGAGATAGCATTCCAATAAGCAAATCCTAAGCACATTACTGTATACACCCTCTTAAAAGTCAGAACAAACCACAAACAACATAGACCTAATCTGCCATTGCATACTTTGCAAATCAGTGCCAATGCTGTTTTTTTTCTCCTGATTACACCAGTAAAGTACACCGACCTAACACATTATGTGCCTGCAGATTTGGGTCTACACAGTTTGCTAATGAACCTGATGTAAAAGAGTGTATAAGTGTTGTCATGAAATTATAAATTTTTTTTCCTCACAAGTTTATATTCTTCATGTATGAAATTTGTATGTGATGATTGACTGATAAGTGAAAACAATTTAAGGATTTCAAAACTACCATTAATATTCACTTACAAGTCAAGTCGAAATGCAATTTTCAGACACCCAGATATACCACTGCATAATGTGCTGGCAGACTGGGGCCTATGCAGCTTGTTACAAGCAATAAATATTCCAAACAACATATACTCTGGTCTGCCAGTGCATTATGTGACAGCAGATCAGGATCAATGACTTTTGCAGTTGGACTCAACTTATAAGGAATGGTAGCTATATTCCATTTGATCAGTGGTTCTGAGTATGTAATAGAGCACAACTCAAATTACCAACAAAAAAAATCAATCCTGATTCAAACATTATGTAACTATTGCATCATGGTCAATTTTAGGTTTAGCATTATGTCTAGAATATGGACCACTCTAAACTGGAAATGTATGTTCACTTAAAACAGAAGATGTGTTCATAGAACATGAAAACCATATCCAAACTTGACATGGACACAAACAAACCTGATAGATTGGTGGAAAAAGAGATAAACAAGAGTAATAGCGAGGGATACAAATACCTTGACTTTTGTTCTTTCCTATATGTTCTAGGCTGTCACTTTCAATGTCTTCTAAACTATTACTGTAAATGAATAATGTAAACAATGATGAATATCTATTCAAGTAAAGTTCCATCAGGCACTGTTACTTAAATGAGTGACATCATGTGCTTAAAAACATATTGTTTGAATTATCAAATGCAAATGAACTAGAATAAGCACTGACCTTATAAAAAAACATGTACATGTATTAGTTATCAGGGATCACACTAAACAATCTGACCAAAAGGATATCAGTTTCCCTTCATTCTAAATACAGTGAAATGATGGGAAACTAGGGTGAATTAAGTCAGAGATCAAAACTTTCTAATACAGACCCCAAAATATGTAATTTTACAAGTAAAACAAGATCAGAATGCAAACTGAATGAAGAATGAAGGCAAACTGAAAGCAAATTGAATGCAAACAAACTTAAGAATGAAAGCAAATGAAATGAATTACAGAGCAAAGAAAACTGAAATGATTTCATAAAAAAAAACAATTTATGATGTAAAATAATAATAATAATAATAATAATAATAATAATAATAATAATAATAATAATTATAATGAGGACATATAGTGCCTAATCTTTAGAAGCTCTAAGCACTTTCAAACTTTAATGATATGACTGCCAAACAAAAAACAAAAAACACCATGAAACTAAAAAACATTTATAAAAACAATGCTGAAAATATTTAGGGTAGGAAAAAATTAGGTCTCTAAGTTTGTCCTTGCAGTTGAAAAAGGTGAGTTTTAAGAGCACTATTGAAAGGGATCACAGTGTCTTTCTGTCTAATTTCACTGGGCAATTCATTCCATGTTGCTGGGCCCTGGAATGCAAAAGAACACTGTCCATATGACTTCGTTTTCGTAGTCGGAATAATGAGTATACGAATGTCAGAAGAGAAGCATTAGTATTTTGCTGGTGTATACATATGGGTGAGGTCAAATATGTTGTTTTTTGGGTTCTTTTTATAAGGATTTTTAATGTAGCTTTAAAAAAAATTCAGTCATATTGCTACGATGTCTGCAGTGAGGTAGTTTAGTGATGTCTTGCACTGGGGCATCATGCCGCAGACATGTAGCATGATGTCCCACCCAGTCACATTATCCTGACACCAGGCTGACCAGTCCTAACACTAACCTCTTAATGCTCAGTGCCAAGCGAGGCAGCTGTCACTACCATTTTCGCAAGTCTTTGGTATGACTCGGCTGGGCATTGAACCCACAACCTCCCACTTCTGCGGCAGATGCTCTAACCACTAGGCCACCGGAATGGTTGGCCAGATAGGTATGTTGGACTAGAGTCCATTAGTGAAAATAAAGCACTGAGAACAAATTTTGTGTTTGATTCTGGATCGAATGGATAGCCAGTGTAGGGTACAGAGCAGCGGGGAAGGGGGGGGGGGTTTCTGATAATGATGCTCTAAGGCAGATCCGAGCAGCTGTGTTCTTAACATTTTGAAGTTTCTGGAGTAAATATTGAGATGAACCCGACAGAACTGAGCTACAATAGTCCTGTCTTGAAAGTACTAATGAACACAAGTGTTTTACTGGCATAAACTGAAAGATATGCAGCTCAAAATATGCAGTCTTGCATATGTTCATGACATGGTGCAATGTGAGAGTACTGTTCAGAGTAACACCTAGGTTTCATACTGACTGTGAAAATTTAATGTTGGTATTGCTGATATTTATTGTCAGAGGTGAAGGATGTGAATGAGAAAGTCTTTGTGTTGTTACCAGAATGGCCTCAGTTTTATCGCCATTCATCTGTTGCTTGTTACATGTCATCCATGACTTCAAATCAAAAATGCATCACTCTTCTCCTTGGATGGTAGCATCAACTTTAGTTGGGTGACTAGATTTGTATATTTGGGTGTCATCAGTGTACAGCTGGTTAGACACTGGATGATGATCTATGACACTTGAGAGTGGCTGAGTGTATAGAATGACGTGAACAGGTTAAAGAACAGACCTCTGTAGAACACCACAACATAGATCAACTGGGCTGGAGTGTATTCCATTTGCAGAAAATCTATACACTATAAGCTACATAATTTGCACAAAAGTTGACCATAAAGCTTGTTTCTACTGTTTTACACCTATGAACTTACATTATATTACTAAAAGACAACTCATGTTGGATAGAACATCAATGGATTCCAGTTTAGACCCTTTAAGAAAAGTCAAGCTTCTTCACCACTTAAAATATTGCCTTATGCAATATAGTTTCTTGTCATTTTTGTTTCCCCATGTATTATCCCTTATATAATCTTGAGCACAGGTTCTCAAACTCTTTTCTGCACTCATGTAACACTTTGGATAACCAAACATTACCTTACATGACCTACCTTACATGACCTTTTTGTTACAGAATAAACCTCTGAAATCACTTTGCTTGCAACCCACATGTGCAAGCCCACAGCTCACAAGTGGGTCATACTGATAATGTTGACACAGCATTGGCTATTATACTGTATGAAAATAGACCCATTTTACAAGATACATGTTGAAAGGGTTGTCATTTCTGTTATAGATGACTAAACATCAAAATGAAGAAAAATGTAATCCTTTTACACAACAACTTCTAGCTTTAACATGACACAAACATCTTAGGAGCATTTTGGCAAATACCAAATGAACTTAATGTTATTTGAATATATTAAAACATTTAACAAATTCTACAAAATACATTCACATGGAATAAAAGTTAGTTTAGTTTTTAAACTGGATATTTGATGTAAAAAAAAGGTTTTATTCAAACATGTAGTGTATTTGTGGCTGTTACATGTTCAAAAAACCCTGCAGGACATTATTTTCAAGTATTGCAAAACTGGAAGATTGGTTGCTCAAAGCACATCATATCCGACTGGGCACTACTGAAACAAATATCAAATTCACAAGTATGATAGAGACAGTGCCAGAATTACACATCAATATTTCTGTAACAAGATATGTCAACATTCAATTCACAGGAGGAAGTTACTTATGACAAAGACTTATACAAATCAAAAGACAATTGTTCATAATAGTAACCTTTTTGGTAAAAAAAAATGTAAAAATATCTTTCCTATTTCAAGAATAACTACAAAAATGTCAGTTTCAACTGAGAACTACTCAAAAACCAAATCTTACTTTTTATTGCGTAGATTTTTCACCCACTTAGTTATGCATTCCCTGTATTCCTCTATACCAACACCACAGTTCACACCCTCTGGGTCCAGCAAGGACTGCAGCTGATCCAGGTCTGGTTCCACCTGCTTAAGAGGAAAACACACACACACAAATAAAAATCAATAACGTATTGACACTTTAATAAATACCAATCCTTTACTCTCTTTGTCATCTTGTGATCCTGACCATTGATAGTGAGACCAACTTATGATATATAAAATGTCTTTCAAGTGACTCATGCAAACATCAGATAAAAGTTTCTGAAAATAATAGTGAGAGAGACAAAAGAAGAATCTAATAAGAAACTACTGATGCTCTAAAAACCTTAAAGCAGTGTTGCAGGAGAAACCAAATGTTTTATTTGTTACACAGCTTGTCAGAATGACAGGCATGTTGAATAATAAATTGGCACTGCTTTCAATGGGGACCTGGTGCAAGCTGTACAAAGTGTTCCATTTAATAGTCCAGACAAATCTGTCAGCCATTCAAGTGAAGTAGCAACAGAAAAATTTGAGAGTAATCAGCCAATATTTGGAAGATCATGAAGAATTTAGAAGATCATGAAGGACCATCAGAAAAACTATTTTTTAAATCATAACATAAGCCTAAGGGTCGGGAGGTCTTGTTCGTAGCCAATTTAGGGGCATAGAGAGAACTGTAACCACTGAAATATAGTGTATCATTTATGAAAGTTATCATTCACTTCAAATCTAATTATAACCAGTCTAACAGATACCTCTGATTTTACTGCATATAAAGTTGATATGGTAATGTTTTTTGTCAGACCTCAACCCATGACTATAAAGATTCTTTTTCTAACTAGTGTGACTTTTCTCTGCACCAATTTTTTTCATCACTGGAATATATATAATGAAAACATTGAACCTAAAATACACATAAAATTTCATTACTTTATATCTTAATCACCTTGGATTCTGTAATGATTAAATATGTCATTTAACTGACGGTACAAATCATACAAACAGTAAACAGCTCTTCAATTATTTAACTATAAATAGCTCTTTAATTATTGTAAACTGTAATCCTGTGAATTCATTATTTTCATTGACTTTAATTTGCATTGTTTTGTGAAAAATTATATCAATGCTGGTACCTAATTTTTATTGGGGAATTTCAACTGTTTCCACATAAAGAAACACTTATATGTTGGTCTTCAAATTCATATCTGCAACCATAAAATCAAAGAAACTGGTACCTTACTAAAAATGGTGAATTCAAAGTACCTAAGTGTGTCAAACCTTAAGTCTGCAACTGTAAAAGTTCCCAGCAGGTAATAGCAAATATTAATAGTCATTGCATCCTCAA
This sequence comes from Unio delphinus, assembly GCA_029339505.1. NCBI lineage: Eukaryota > Metazoa > Mollusca > Bivalvia > Unionida > Unionidae > Unio > Unio delphinus. The sequence goes on from JAQISU010000076.1 coordinate 8,276,863, forward strand.
GCCCATTTTATTGCTACTGAACATGGTAGAACAAAAGCTGATTTTGACCCCTAATCTGATCCAGATGAAACGCACAAAGATAAAAATGGTCCCTCTATTTCTTAAGTTTTTTTTTTATATCCAGGACTACATTTAATAAAAGAAAGCAATGTTTATTTCCTCTATTGTGGCACCTTTTTGTGGATTATAAATGAACCACTATCATGCTTAGTGTAGAAAAAAAAAAACATCTTCAAGGTCAATGTTGGATTCATATGTATAATTAAAAGTGATTTTTCTCTTCCACCAGAACAGGACAAAGTCGTGGAAAAAAATGAAAAAGTTAGTGTAAAGAAGTCAAAATGTAGAAATTAAGAATGTTCAAAAGTCACTTAAAACAGACTTTACTAATCACCAAAGTCAAATTAGATGAAATGAACAGAATGACTCCTTGCAATTTATGATACAAATATAATTTTTGTCCTACTTTGCTTTAGCAAAATTGTTAAATTATTGTTTTGGAGCATGACAGGTGACAAGATGAAATATGAAACAAAATTTGTTTCCTTGACTAGCAACCAGTTTATAAAGCACCAATGGATACAAATTGTTTATAATTGATCTACAAATGCATTTCATAAATTTAACTCAGTTCTTCAGCTACATGAAATTGCAGACATAAAAAATTATTTAACTGCACCCAAAGAAGAAGAAGAAAAAAAAAACAAAATAAAAACTGTGTTTAAGTTGTCTCTGAAATGAAAAAAGAACTTGATACAGTACTCAGAATTTTGAAAACTTTCAATGGCCAAAAGGAAGTGTGAGTGTGATGTCAAGTCAAGAGAATGTAAACTTCACTTTTTCTGTGTATCTGGGTGAAATGACTGGAACTGGTATCCCTACTTTACTGGAACTGCCTCCTAGCATGGACTCTGCTCTAAAATTGTTCATTTGCACACAATATTCTTGTTTTCATAAAAAAATATTTCACTTACATTTGTGTTCAGCAATAACATGCTATTAAAATCATTCCAAAATTGCCCCAGAAAGGACAATTGTGTATTTTTTGTTAAATCAACCAAACAATAATTTACTACATTAGTAATGGCCAGATGTTGGTTGATGGTGAAGAACAAAAATGTTCAGAATTTCGGCACCTAAAGTTATTTTTTGTATGTATCAGACAAACGAAAAAGATAACTTTCAGGGTTGAGAATTTTTTTTAATATAAAACCACTAGTCTAGGACAAGTTGTTTCAGAAAATTTACTAGTCCCACCATTCTCTTCACTAGTCGCACCTTACTTTTCATGGGCCCCAAAATGGTAATCACTTGCCGAGATTTGATGAGACATATGTACTTAATCCATAGAAAAAAACAAGTGAAATAATATACAACATAATTATTTCTTAAAAGAATTTAATTTTTCAAAAACATATATTTGGCTTCTTCAAATTCATGTATATATGTCTTAGCTGATGGATTCGAAAATATGTCCATGTATATGACTGCCACCTTCATCAGCACTAAACCAGCAGTCGACAGCTGTGTCTGGGTTAAAGTCCTCAAGCTCTGGTCCAATTGCAAAAATGTTTATTAGCATTTGTAAATTCTTTTGGTTTAAGGAATTCCTTAAAGAAGTCTTAAGTTCATTGGACTAAATCCTCGTTCACACTCAACAGTGGATGGGCTTATTAAAAACATGATTTCTAATAGTTTGCATAATTGATTGAGGCTAGGTGGAGTATTTACTAATGGTGTTCCAAGAATTTCAACAGGTGGGTCCGGTTACTGCTTGTATGATCTCATCTTTGCTTTGAACTCCAGATACTGCTCATGATTGGCATGATGGTCTTCCTGATTTAAAATAATTTCAAGATGATTCAGAAGAACCTGCAAGTCTTCCCTCCCATATTTCATCAGAGCTGCCCCCTCATGAGGAAAGTGCCTGTAGTCAAACTCTAAAGAATCTCCATGGTTCTTCATTGAAGTTTCTAAAACTGAAGAGGAAAAAAACATGAAATAAAAGAAAATTCCATTAAAGATGTAACTCATGTTTAATTACTAGGAATAAATTTCAGGAATAATCAATATATTTGCCTTTTTTAAAGAAAGTTTTGAATCTTTTCTTATACTCACCGCTTGTCAATATAGCTTATCATGTCATCGATGATATCAGTCATATATGCTGGATTGGGCATTTCCCCTTTCAAATCCATGGTCTACTTCATTGTAGACCTTTGTCACCAACAGGTTGTCCTTCTGAAACACCCTGGACAAAGATGATGTAATCTCTAAGATGTCACACATAGCATGTAGCATCAACACAAACTTCACTGACGAAATCTCCCAGATGTAGCCCTTTGCTCTGGCAGATTCATCAGATGGCCCTTTTAAAGCAACATGTTCCAAATGACTTCAATTGACAGTCAGGCTGGTCTTAAGGGCATTTAATGCTCATGTCTTGCTCACTAACCATCTCACATATGATATGAAAGCAAAGAAAGATAAAATAAAAACAACAGTAAAATAATTACAATGTTGTTTTTGTCCTTTGCAATTAACCCAACATTAATCATTTATTTCTCCTCCTCCTCCTCATAAGCATCCATTTTCTAAGATTGTAATAAAGTACAAGTTATTTTACATCAAATATTTAATTATCAATAATTATTTGATCACAGATAAATCTACAAGAATAAAATAATACTCACATTAAATTTCAAGCTCATTCAAGACAAATTATGTCATAAATTATCCATAATTTTGAAACAAAATGTAAAGTTTAATTGTATATACAATATGTGCATAAAGTACAAACCTGCTTTATACCACTCAAGTGAGTCAAGGGCATGTCAAGTATATCTGAAATTGCCTTCACTTCTTGTCTCTTAGGGTTGTAGTGATAAAACAGGAAAATCCCCTTTACAGTCTTCTCAAACGTTTTCAGATATGAACTAGCTTTGACGGCATCCAGAGCTGCAAGTTCTAACTTGTAAGCAACACAAAGCAAAGGAGCACAGTCTAATAAATATTTCATAGTTCCACTTTTTAATCCCTGCATCTCATTGGTACCATCAAGATTGGCACATGTAATGGTTGGTTTCCTGCTAGTAACATAACTAAGACCGGCCAATGTAGGACCCACTTTCTCCAAACCCTTTTCAATGCCTTCCTTTACTCCCAAGGCATCAGCTGATTTCAACTCAATGCTGACAAATGTTTTCCATTGTCCAGTTATCTTACATGCATAATTTCTTGCTCCGATTTTGTAGCATCAGTACTTCCATCAGCAAGAATGGAAAGGAATTTACTGATATTCATTATTTCCCTAACATCTTCTCTCAAGACTTGACTGATTCATAGAACAAAGTCTCTTGCCCTGAATCTGTTCTTTTAATTCACACCATGTTCAACACCATTCTTTCCCTGGAGTGCACACATCATTTCCACAGCAGCAAATGGTTTTCCATAACAGGCTTGGGTGTAGGCTGTGTTAAGGCTGTGTTAAAGAGAGTTCTCATGTTTTTTTCCATTTCAGTCTGATTTAGTTTTGAAAGGGCCTTTCCTAGTGGAGTGTCAGCAACTCTGACTTAACTGATTTTTGCACATGCTGGCTAGTGTCATGCATATATTGTGCTACACAGGCCTTGTGGGATCCAGACATGTCATAAGACTTGATTGGTTCTGAAATTGTCACTTTCAATGACAAATACACTGGGTGAATTTCCTAATTCTGCTAGTTTTGGATAATGTTTGCAGTAGCTGCAAAACATATTTCATTCCAAGTCAATATTTTAAAGCCAAGGATAACAATCAACCCAACGTTGCTGAACATTTCTGTCTCTTAGTAATGTCATATTTTACATTTTTTGCCATCACAGATTGTTGCTTATGTCTCTTTGAAGAAATAGCTACCACACACTCAGTATCTGTCTTATGTTTTATCCCTCCATTTTCAAATAAATTTACCTTCTCAGAATCGCCATTACAGTATTATGTTCCTTGTGAAAATAATTTAGCAAACTCATTTTATCCACAGAGTAACTATCAGCTTGCTTAACAACCACTTCTAAAGTGGTCATAACATCAATTTTCTGTTTGAAATATGAACTGAAACAGCTCATTAATTAGTGTAATTGTTTTACTTCAAACACAATATTGCATTTGGAATTTATTCATCAGTATAATCAATTATAAATTAAAGAATCATCACTTCATTTAACCAGTTCATAAAATCATAGTGAGTGCTCTATATGATCTAGATTGAGTAAACTCATTGCAACAAAAGCACTTACAACACTGCTAATTGATCATACTGGCTTTCTTTTGTTTGACGTATTTTGATTTGCCGATAATGTGGTCGCTTCTCTCTGCTTTGGACAGTGGAAAGATTACAGTCCTCAACCTCCTTGATTTTCCTGCAGCACTTGACACAATAGACCATGATAAATTACTTCACTGTCTCCATCATGTACGTGGCATTCCCAATACAGCCTTAAATTGAGTGGTTCAAGTCCTACTTATTCAACAGGAGACAAATTGTATCTGAAGATGGAATACATTCCAGCCCAGTTGATCTATGTTGTGGTGTTCCACAGGGTTGTTACTGGACCTGTTCTTTTCATTCTATACATTCAGCCACTCTCAAGTGTCATAGATCATCACCCAGTGTCTCACCAATTGTATGCTGATGACACCTAAATATACAAGTCTAGCCACCCAACGGAAGTTGATGCTACCATCCAAGGAGTAGAGAGGTGCATTTCTGATGTGAAGTCATGGATGACATGCAACAAGCTGCAGATGAACGATGATAAAACTGAGGCCATTCTGATCACAACACAAAGACTTTCTCATTCACATCCTTTACCTCCGACAATAAATATCAGCAACACCAACATTAGATTCACAGTCAGTATGAAACCTAGATGTTACTCTGGAAAGTACTATCACATTGCACCAACATGTCATGAACATATGCAGGCTGCAAATCTGGAGCATCAGCTCCATTCACACATATCAATCAGTTGATGCCACTACAAGACTTGTGTGTTCAATAGCATTTTCAAGACTGGACTGTTTTAACTGAAACCTGTCTGGTTTGTCTCAGTATCTACTCCAGAAACTTCAATACACAGCTGCTCAGATCATCTTTAGAGTACCACAATCAGAGCACACCTCCCCGCTGCTCTGTACCTTCCAATGACTATCCATTCGATGCAGAATCAAACAATTTTTTTCTGTGCTACATTTCAACGACAGACTCAAGTCCAGCATACCAATCGGGCCTCACCTATGTGTACACACCAGCAAGATACCTATGCTCATCTTCTGACAATCGTATACTCATTATTCCCACTACGAAAACATAGTCATATGGACACTGTTCTTTTGTATACCAGGGCAAATCAACATGGAATGAATTGCCCATTTTAATTAGACACAAAGACACAGTGATCCCTTTCAATAGTGCTCTTAAAACTCACCTTTTTCGACTGCAGGAACAAACTTAAAAACCTACAAATGTTTCCTACCTTAAATATTTTCAGCAGTTTTTGTTTTCCAATTTTGTGTAGTTTGTTTGTTGGTTTTTGTTGTTGTATTCATATCATTATAGATGTTGTAAAGTACTTAGAGCTGCTAAAGATTAGGCACTATACAAAGTCCTCATTATTATTATTATTATTATTATTATGCAATGTGTGTATTTTAAGGTATTAATTTATATCTACATGTTTGTTGTGTTTTCTATTGTTTCAGTATACATATAGACAAAGTGTAAATAAGGTATAAAGTTCAGGCTGAAGGAAGACATGCAAAATTTGCGTTTTGCTTGTACAAATGTATTTCATCAGTAGCATGCAATGTGTGTGTGTCTGTATGTGCCACAGACATAGCATGGTGTCCCATCCAGTCACATTATCCTGACACCAGGTTGACCAATCCTAACACTAACCTCTTAACTATGGACAACTAGCAGGTGTTTTATAAGGTATTAGTCTATTTATCATGACTGTGTTGAAAGTGTCTGTCATCACTTTAACAACATTGGGTTTAAGTACTCAACAGCTGCCAAGGACATCGTTGGCCTTCATCGCACAAAAAAAAACAACCTGGGTTACAGAAGGGTTCCGGAGTGGAAGAAGCACAACAAAACAAATATTCAATCTTAGGGTTCTGTGTGAAAAGTACTCACAACATCAACAAGACATCAATCATGTGTTCGTAGATTTCAAAAGGATTTTGACTGAATGTGGCATGAGGCATTGTGGGCCACAATGAAGAAGTACAACATGGGTCAAAAGTTGACCAATACCATCAAGCAGCTGTACGCCAAGGCTACCAGTGCATTAATTGCTCAAAGTTCTGTGGTGGACTGGTTCAAGACAACAGTTGGAGTATAGTAAGGCTGTCTCCTGTCATCCATGCTTTTCAACAGCTACTTAGAGCGCATCATGAGCGAAGCCCTTGAAAACCACTGTGTGACAATCAGCATTGGAGGGCATAACATCACCAACCTACACTTTGCAGATACACTGATGGGTTGACAGGCAGTGAAGATGAGCTTGCCACCTTAGTGAAGAACCTGGATGAAACATTTTCCAGATTTGACATGGAGATAAGCACAAAGAAGACAAAGCTGATGATAAATAGTGGCAAACAAATCTCAACCAAGATTAAAGTCAGAGGACAGGAATGTGAAACAGTGGACCAATTCAAATATCTTGGTTCCATTATCACCGAAGAGGGATCAACAGCAGAAATTTTATCGAGCAGCACAAACATCGGCAGATATGTCAAAGCTATGACCCATCTGGAGAGACAAGAATATCTGTCTGAAAACTAAACTCAGACTTTTGAGAGTACTAATCATCTCAATCTTCTGTATTAATGTGAGACCTGGACCCCGACAGCAGAATTACAATGAAGAATCCAGTCACTTGAAATTTGATGCTAGAGAACCATCCTTGGCATCTCTTAATTATTATTGTAATTATATTACAATAATTATATTACAATTGGGGGACGTACTCCCATTTTTAGGCTGCCCATGTGACCTAAATCCATTACATGTTAGGACATAGCCTTAGATTTGTATGTCAGGACACATAGGATTTTTCTGGAACCAATAATGGATATGTCTTAGCCATCCCGGCCATCCAAACTTGAGAACTGATTGATGGTACAATATAGCCATCTATGATATACAGGGATCTTAGTAAAAGATCCATCCTTCTTATGGAACCCTCGGCGACATATCCTTTTTATGATGGTGATTTTACAGGAAAATCTATCCATGCAGCCAAGCCTTGGGCAATTCCTGTACCAGTTTATACCAGACCGGATCTTATACAGCTGCCATCCTTGCCACATTTTCACCCTACTAACCAGCTGCCCATATATGAGACACATGTGACTGATGAACTTGGTTTAATAAGTCAATAATACCAACATTTTGAAAGGATCACCCTTGCTGTTCATAGGAAAGATAGAGGAATTTAACTGACTTCAATGAGTTGTGCCATCTAGCAGCACCTCAATTTTGATACCTTCTCAGCTTCCAACTATTCCATCCAGCCATCAGAATCTTGACTCATACCATTAAAAGCAACACTTCAGATTTAATGCCATCTTGGCTAACAACCATACCATCCAGGCCTCTGCTTCTGATTTATGCCACTCATTAAACCATACACTAACTCTTGTTTGCATTGGATTAATCTCTTGCCACCAAAGCATGTCAGTAGATTTCAACAATGAAGAAACGCCATTTTGAGATGCTTCCTCAGTTCGTAAGATAAGAGAGATTAATGACTGTCAGGTCACACTAGTAATCCAAATAATGCCAAGGCTTTCTTTACAGAAAACCAAGTACCACAGATGTTTTCATACAATTGGTACAAGACACACTAAGTTATCACTGCCCAATTTCTTCAAGTTATCATACCATGATAATAAAGATTTTATTTAGAGAAGGTAATTCAATTAGTTACAGAACTAATCTACCTTGAGGCCTTCTATCTGTTATGTACAATATATACAATACATACAACATGATGTGAAGAGTCTGGCTCGACACTAAATAATTAAGGAATTTTAAATTTCAAAGTATCAAGCCTGGAACACATGCACAGGCATCTATAAAAACATAAACATATAAAAAAACATAAAATATCATTCTGCGTTGAAACATTCAGCTTTGAAAATGATGCAAAATTACATACAAGCAGGCAGTATTTTTTTTTGGTACTAGCACTGTTCAATTTTCTAAAGATTTCATCCATTTAAGATATTGATTTTTAAAATAAGAAATGCTAGGAGCCTGCCTTATGTCGCTGGGAAATGTTGTTCAATACTAATGGACCAATATATTGAAAACTTTTTTTAAACAATTCCCTCTTTGGCCTTGGTATAATGTAACTTTTTCTTCTTATGGACCTTAAATTTGGAGTACCATCAGCATCTCTTTGGTGAAAGATATTGCTTAGATAGACAGGAATGGATTTTCTGGATACTTTATACATCAATTTGGCTTTTCTAAGAAACATTCTTTCATCTATTGTTAAAATCTTTATATTATTCATTGCATCCTGAAAATTGTTTATACACTGATCTTGAATTAAATGGCAAGCCCTCTTTTAGAGCCGTATAAGTGTCGTTATGTTTGAATTAGAGGTATTACCCCAAATTACATTACAGTAGTCCAGATATGGCTGAATATTACTTTTATAAAAGATGACCCAATACTGAAGAGGAATGTGTGTTTTGATTTTCCTCAGTAGCCAAAGATAAGAATTAACCTTTTCTGAACTGTGTTTAATGTGAATAGACCAAGTAAGATTATTATCTACGAATACACCAAGAATTCTATCTTGAGAGGTCATATTAAGGCTCACATTGTCAAAAAAAAAACATGAAGTTTGTCGCTATCTAGTCTTGCTCGTTTTTGTTGTGTTGTAATTAGTAGGACTTTCGTTTTTTCTGTATTTATGATCATACTGTTTTCTTTGCACCATACTTGAAGTCTGTTGAGAGCATCTTGTAAGTTACTTTCAAGTACCACTTTGGTTTTACCAATCTCAAACAATGTAGTATCATCTGCATAGAGTTTAGTGGAAGAAATTGAAGTTTCAATCTTAAGAGGTAAATCGTTGATAAATAGAATGAATAACAAAGGTCCAAGGATAGAGCCTTGTGATACTCCACAATTAATACTTTTACTTTCAGAAAGTTGACCATTTAAAGATACTTTTTTCACTCTATCGGTTAAGTAAAAAGTAAACCAGTTTAGGGAGTTTTCACTGCATTGATAAATCTTTAGTTTTTCAAGTAGAATTTCATGGTCTACAAAATCAAGAGCTTTATGAAAATCAACCATAATAGTGCCTACCATTTCTCCTTGACAGGGCTCGAAATTAGCGGTAGTCCGCTAGCCCAAGGCTAGTAGATTTCCTGTCGGGCTAGTAACTTTCATAATGTTAATAGTCCGACGGGCTAGTAAGTTTTTAGTTATCAACAGTCAGCATTTGTTTACTCAATACCCTAATAAAGACGTGACTTCGGTCGATGTTCTTTAGAATCAATGCAGTGACCATTGTAAACACAGTCATAAAATATTAGCATGTGAAGATGAAGTGAATTTCTGCCTCAGAAATGTGTTTCTATTACAAGAAGCCATCTGATTATGTGCGTTTCACTTAACAGCGCCAATTTAGGTCCCGTCATTAACAACGGAAGTGTGGAAATTGATCCGCATTAATTTGATAGCGAATTAAATGGTATCACGCTTTATTCATGCGACCACTGTATCAAATTACGAAACGTTACACCACACAAAAGAACATAGCATGAACCATTCAAAGAAATTAGTTTACATGTTTGTTTCTTGAAGGTATTTTTTTTGCTTTCTCCGAGTCACAAACAGTTAACTCAAATTTTACGTTTGCATCAAAATAATTAGAAGAATTAGATCAATTTATTATGATAACATTATTGACATCATTTTCCAAGCAACTACTTTTTCTGTGATAATAATAATAGCTTTTATATTTTTCCCCCCAAAACGATTGAACAAATAATTGAATACACGTGAAGATATCCAAGCATTTGATGGGAATTAAAATCTCACATGGGAATCTAAGATTGAAAATATTCACGCTTATTATTAATTTCAACAATACAATGATATTCTATTAATTAGGAACAATTACCAAACATATGTTAATGATGATGAGACCGTAATTGGAGCTGTTAAATACCACAGGTGTTCGATGCTCTCTTGATGTGAAGGGGAAAAAAAATCTAAAGAAACAAATCATACAGAGTGACAAATACCTTAGAAAAATATCTCAGGAATATTTTTGGTATTTTTATCGCTATGTATGATTTTGTTCTTTTTGATTATTGTTTTCTTTCTCATTCACATCAAGCTCGCGTTGAGCACCTGAGTTAAATACAAATCACCGAATCAACTAACATTATCTTTTGATGTTAATATTTTATAACAGTGTTTACTTTAGCCACTGCTTTGATCATGAAGAACATCCGCTGAAGTCAAGTCTTTATTAGGGAGAAGCCATTTGATGGAAAAGGGGAGGGGGAGGGCAAAGACACATGTTTTTAAACGGGTTTCTTGCTCTGACTTTTTTAATATAAAGGACAGTGTGTCATTCCTTTTCTTATTTCAAATAAGTCGCGTCCGTTATACTGTAACATCTCATATTTCAAAACGAGGCACAATTCCTGCCTTATCAGACAGGCAAAATGTGGTGTTTTATAGAAGGTGTTCAGCCTCCGGAAAAAAAGCAAAATTGATTCTGTTATCTTGCAGTTACAAAGACATCTATGCTTTGACTTGACCCACAGTTGTACAATCATATGTTGCTGACTGCAAGAATATTCTGGCATTGATTGACCTCATCCTGACAATCCCAGCCCATTCTGCTGATTTTGAAAGAGGTTTCTCAGAGATAAAAATGGTGAAGAGTGACTGGAGATCTTGTTTGCGACCTTGGGTTCTGTCCGACCTACTCTTCATCATGTTTCATACAAATGACATTCCAACATATGATCCATTATCAGCAATACATTTGTGGAATGTTTCAGGGAGACCGGTAAGGAGACCAGAACAAACCCCATATGGACCCAGAATGCAGGAGGAGGACGAGAAAGAACACCTGGATCCCTTTCTGGAATTGGATCCAGATTATCTTGATAAACAAGAAATGTGAATTTATTGATGATTTAAAGTAGAATTTATACTTCTGTACTTCTACATTTTATATGATAATGCTATTTATGAAATAAAATTGTTGTTAATCTTAATACGAGTGTGTGACATTGTTTTGGGGACAGGGCTAGTAAATTTCTCAGTACACTAGTCCTTCTGGCTAATAGGAAATTTGTGTTAAATTCAAGGCCTGCTTGATCTAACACTTTCAGCCATTTATCAATCAAAGATACAAGTGCAGTTTCATAGGAGTGATTCTGGCGAAAGCCAGACTGATTATCATGAATAAGATCATAAGTGTTTAAACAGTTGAGAAAAGAATCATGTACATGTTTTTCTAGTAATTTGGAGAGACAAGGAAGGATAGAGATGGGTCCGTTGTTATTTACATCATCTTTTGTTCCTGCTTTATGCAATGGTATAACCTTGGCAGTTTTCCATGTTTGTGGAAATTTATTAGACCTAATATTTTCATTACAAATGAAAGCTATACTCTCTACAATTGCAGGTGCAGCCAATTTTAGTAGCCTTGGTCCGATCATATCAAGTATTGAAGCTTTACAAACATCCATTGTTTTAATATATTTCAACACAAATTCTGGACTCATTTCAGGAATTTCAAATTTTATATTGTTTTGTAATTTTGTTAGCATAAAAATGTTTGAGTTCTAGATGATCAGATGAAGTTCTGGGTTCTTTAAGTTTTTCAGCAATTTGAACAAAAAAGTTGTTAAAAATATCTGAGATGTCCTTTGGATTATCAGTATAAATGCTCTCATGATTGAGGGATAAAATTTCAGCTTTATGCTTACATTTGCCTGCACCAAAACCTGTAAACACTTTCCAGATAGCTTTCGGGTTATTTTGGTTTTCATCCAGCACTTTTTTGTAGTGCGCTTGTTTGGCTTGATGTATCATTTTATGAACTTTATTCCTCCAAATTCAATATTCGGTTTGATTTCCTACTTATTTTAGTTGGTCTCTTTGCTTTATTGCTTCTAAAATTTTTGGGGAGATCCAGCCTGGCTGATGGTCTTTCTTTATCCTGTGTGTTTTTAAAGGGGCATGCTTGTCCACTATACTGATGAACAGATCTGTCCAAGTATATAAAACATCATCAATATCCTCAAAGATCTGGACTGTATTCCATTGAATCTGTTGCAGATCTTCTAGGAATTTAACAGTATCAAAGTTTTTAAAGGACCTATAAGTAATAGATTTATGGATATTATTTTTTGTTGATTTGCGTGTTAGAAAAATTGGAAAGTGATCACTTATAACAATCTTTGGAACCATTACTTTCAAAACATTTTCTTTTGTATTGGTATAAATATGATCTATAAGTGTTTTAGAGGTAGATGTTACTCTGGTGGGTTCATTTACTAGTTGCTCCATACCTAACAAATCAATAAATTTCATCCAATTCCCTTTTATTTGATCATTGAGAAGGTCTCTATTTATATCACCTAGAATGTAAAATTCTTTCTCTTCATTTGAAATTTTATCTACTTGAAGTTTAAAATATTCACACCAATCAGATGGGGGTCTATAGACAAAACCTATTAAATAGGGTTTTGCTTTTTCTGGAGTTATCTGTAGCCAAATGGATTCTATTTCCTGTTTTTCTAGGTCTCCCTGTCTTTTACAAATAGTACCGGTTTTAGCATACACAAGGAGCCCACTACCACCTGCTTTCCTACCCTTATGATAAGGTTTTTCATAGCCATTAATATATAAGAAATTTTCACCCTGATTTTCTGTTTACATTGTTTCCGAGAGTCCAAATAAATGGATATTATTATTTGGAGAGGTTAATAGTAACTTCACTTGATCAATCTTTCCTCGAAAACCCTGAATATTTAAATGACCTATGTGTAAACCTTTGTTAAAAACTCTTAAATTCATGAGACTAATATCAATGCTATTAGAGGCACTCAAGGAGACATTGAAAGTATTAAAACTATGTTCACAGTGATCATCATTACAACTATCATTACTGTTAGTATAAAAAATTAATTTTTCTACAACTGCATTTTCGACTTTTATAATCATTGTATAAATCTGAACTATCGTTCCTGTTGGAATATGTATAAGTAGCTTGTAAGGTTCCATTCAGAACATGCATCAGGAAGGGGATCAAATCTGTTTTGACAAGGGATGCCCAGTGTATATGACAGTCCTTGATAGATGGATTGGTCTTCCTGCTGAATAGTCTTCCTAATGAATTCCTTTTTAATTTGTTCCAGGAACTAATGGAAAAATCCAGTTGTCAAAAATGTTATTGTGAAATTGGTTGAATTTAAATGATTCACATGGTATATGATACCCTCTAAATAGTCCTTAACAAGTCTTACTCAACATCAGAGAATCCCTCAAATGAAAAATGTTCAGTCATCACAAGGTGAGAAATGGCAATAACTGTAACTATAGTATAAGATATAGTGCATGATGTTAAATTGCTTTTTCTAAATGAAAAAATATTTTTAAAAAAAAAAAAAAAATATATATATATATATATATTTATTTATTATTGAATCTGAATGTTAGAGGCATAGATGAGGCATAGAGGCATACTCCTTTACTCACTGAAATTTGGAATGAATACACTTCTACTGATTTGGAAAGAATACACTACCAATGATGAGTAATCCTATTCCTTTGAAAATCCATAGAACAAAGGAACCACAATCCACCATGTTGAATCTGGCTGCTGGCTGAGCAATTTTTCACATCACAAAATAGTTATTGCATTGTGTTGAAGCAGAAAAATAATGTCAAAACTTCTTGAAAAGACACATGATGTAGCCTTTTGGTCAAAGATATTTCATGGATGATGAATTAAACACAGATATTCCTGGCTTTAAATGATGCTGCTGCTTTCTATACGGCATCATGGCAGCCATCTTATATGCACCAAGCCAAAAAACAAACAAAAAAAAACAAAAACAAAGCAATCTGTTATGTGACACCTAAATGTCAAAATAAAATAGCAATTGTATTTTAATAGATTAACCCCTAGCGCTGCATTGACGGGGAAGGAGGTAGTAGCCTACTGCTATGCTATGTAGCATTAAGGTCATGTATGATACACTAAAGTGGGTCGTATTAAAGAAAGGTAGACAGATTTAGCTCAACAATAATACCAAATAATCTGGATATTTTGATTGCACTACAAAATACAGAGGGAAAAACCTAATTTTGTTTACCTGGGGTTTTTTCCCACACAAAATTCACACGTGGTCAGAATCTGATTTTTTGTCTAGATTTTAGACCTTTTGAAGACACACAGGTAAATCTGTGCAAAATGAAGGATAAAGGCTGGCATTTTTAATAAAGGGTGGCCTCTATACAAAAATGTGTCTCCGTTTAGCTACAAATAAAAACAAACAAAAAAAAAAAAAACACTTTTCACCAAGTGTTCATGCATGAGCAAAATAACCAATGTAAAAAATTATTTTTAACACAAATAGGCATTGATCTAATGGAAAATTGATTGTAGTCAATGTATTAGGATGCATTCAGAAATAGTCCCCAAAATGTGATTCCTACTCGCATTTCATGCAAAAACTGCAAAACCCTACAGGAATTAATGTGTTAATAAGTGCATTTTCACGATAATACCAAATTTTAATATTCCTTGTGTATTTAATCACTTGTGCATCAACACTACAAATAAATTACAAATTTAGCCTTTCCATGACAATTTGCAAACCTTTTTAAAAATTCTTGTTAACAAATTAACCCCTAGCACCACATTAATGGGGCAGGTGGTAGTAGCCTACTGCCAAGCTCTGTAGCATCAAGGTCATGTATGATACACTAAAGTGGGTGGTATTATAGAAAGGTAGACAGATTTAGCTCTACAATAAATAATCTGGACATTTTGGTTGCACTACAAAATTCAGAGAGAAAAACCTAATTTTGTGTACCCATTTTTTTTTTACCTAAAATTTGCTTGTGGTCGGAATCCGATTTTGTGTCCAGATTTTAGACCTTTTGGCCGCAGATCTAAGTCCAACCGGTCTGAAATGCACACAGACAGGTAAATTTGTGCAAAAAGTAGGATAAGGTGGGCATCTTTAATAAAGAGTGGCCTCCATGCAAAAATAATGTGTCCGTTCAGCAAAAAAAAATAATAGAACTCCCACTTTTCACCTTGTGCTCATGTACAAGCAAAATAACCAATGGAAAACATTGTTTTTCACTCAACTAGGCATTGGGCTAATGAAAAATTGCTTGGAAGTCTACGTATTAGGATGTATTCAGAAATAGTCGCCAAAATGTGTTTCCTAGTGATGGGAATCGGTCAGAAATTCATAATCGATAATCGGTTCACCTAAACCAACTGATCATCGATTATAATCGATTACTAAGAGCAAATTAAATTTTTTGTTACAGATATATCTTTGATCAAGAGTTCAATATGTTTATAAATGTACAAGAGTAATCTCTTTTAATGACATGTATACTTTAACCTGACAATAATATTATATTGTGTGTTACTTTTGTTCAATGACTTTCTTAAATGAGCGCAACTTTTATGGCTGATCAGTCATACCGTATTTACCGTATGTTTTCGGACTGCAACAAATAATTACTTTTTTGTTGTCCGAATACATATTAAATTCTTTGATTAGGTGTCCGAAAACATACAAGTGAAGATAGAATTATGCCGCCCCCCCCCCCCCTTACCCGTCCGTAACGAAGTTACCGTTAGCTCACATGACAACGTGCTGCCATGAAGTAAAACAAGTATTTTGTCTAACACCACGGAAAGGATAATTAATGAAAAATTGGCATTACTTGCCTATTTTGTCAATTTGATACATGTCCATCCACCAGAAAACAAAGCCATACATGTATTAGAGCCACGATTGTGTACGTATTTTCCGAAAGAACCGCCATATTAACATAGTAATCTTGCAATCCAGTTTAACCTTCTGCTAATGATCATTAAAATCTACATTACAAACGCACGCAAGCTTTATTTCTGTGTAATTAAGATATTAATACAAACTAAATTAAAAGATTTTGGAGTCATAATTCTTAATATATTTTGGGCAGAAACCTTTTAGTATCGCGAGTCGAAACACTGGTACATGTATGATGGCTATTCTTAGAGCACCAAGGGTGAGAGGCTCCAAATGGGGTGAGTTGTTGTATGTACGCCTACGAAGGGTAAAAATAAGAGGCAATTTGCAATATACGAGTCGGCGTGATTAATATGTTGATATTTGTTTTAAATAAAGGTGATGCATTTGTTGTGGTTCTCTCTTCTTTTTTTTCCCACCTAGCCGAGGGTAGATTAAAATGAGCAAAGCTTGCCGGCTGGAAACGATCTACTGCTCGAAGATTGTAGTGATGCATGTCAGAGATTTCAAAGTGTCTGGGTGTTAATTGTTAATAATATAACTGGTGGGATTTCTTTGACAGATGTGTTCGGAAATAAAAGGCAGCCATCTGGATTTTATTAAAAGAGCACACGATGTACCTAACATTTAGCACCCACAATCAAATATATCGTCTACCAAGAGGTTTATTACCTGTAGAACAATAACTATGTTTAAACCTTTGTATATAATGCCTCAGGGATAAGGGGTTTGTTTTGTTGGACAATGCCAATGAATTTTACTAATCCATACCGACTCTGATGTATTGTTTAATGATATAAAGCAGGGGTCATGGTTTCTAATCAAAGCCATAACTGTCACACCTGTATGAAGTGGTTTCGTGTGTAACAATGTCTATACTGACAACCAATCATATTTTTGTTAGCTGAATCAAACTATTAAAATAAAAAGTATAAATAAAATACCCACCACATACAAAAGTT
The DNA here is from genome assembly GCA_029339505.1 of Unio delphinus. NCBI lineage: Eukaryota > Metazoa > Mollusca > Bivalvia > Unionida > Unionidae > Unio > Unio delphinus. Next base: position 8,293,908 of record JAQISU010000076.1, read on the forward strand.
AGTATACTGGATAGCTATCGTTGTGAAACATAATATTGTTAGTACTGTAATAAATTTGATGAATAAGTTTATCATACGTTATGCAACAAGTGAGGAGGCACTGCCTAGTTCTTGGAGGGACTCGCCCTTGCCAAAATCGTCTCCAAAGAGACCAGTAGGCCGTCCACAGAAGCGACTTCGAATTAATGATTCTGAGGAAGCATCACAAAAACAACCGCCTACGAAGAAAGCTGCTCTAGATGACGAGTCTGATCAAAATAAAATAGCACGCGTGTATCATCGTATGTTGTCATATATGTGACGCGATCAAAATGTCGATATTGGTCTGCAAATATCACAATATGATTTGAGAAATCTATATCCGATCTGTTACTTTTCGTTGGAACATCTTGATTTAACAAGACAATCCGTTGTTGATATACACTTTAGAGCTCGTGTAACACGTCCGACTAATGCAGCAGGTGTTGTCACTATCCCGAATTACATGTAATTAATAATTTTAAATTATATTAGTTCATGGACGTTCATGATCGCATTAAATAATTGGCGACCAAATGAAGCGAACTTTGTATCAGTTAAATTAACGGCAAACACGCTGTAAATTTTACATTAAAACGACGAAGCAGATCATCCAAGATTGTGTCCGAAAACATAAATTGTAGAAACAATTATAGCGGAGCAACGTCCGAAAACTTACAAGGCATTTAAATATGATTTTTCCCCGAAAAAAAACGGTGTCCGAAAACATACAGTGTCCGAAAACATACGGTAAATACGGTATATCACTGAAATACTGACAATCCCCCAAAATTCGTTCATATGTGATGTGTCTATAATTTAAAGTAAAGAAGGACATGATGTTCTTGTTTGTCATTGTTTATAAATACTACAAAAGATGTTGCAATTTAACTGAAACAAATCAACAAATGTGTTTAAATTTATTAACTCAATAATTTAACAACTTGACCATATAATAATAACTATATGTTCCTAATCATGAATCATAAGATATTTTATTTGTAGTTGTGAAGGGATTAATAAATTTCAGGTTTAGCGGCTGGGAGTTTTACTAATCTTTGTGCTTTGCATACACCTACAAGTAGTCTCCCTTTACACACAATCGATTATGGAGTTTCACAATCGATTATCTTAGTGGTATGCTCAACCAACTGATAATCGATTATAATCGATGATCGGAACAACACTAGTGTTTCCTACTTGCAAAAACCTCCGGGGGTTAATGTGTTACGAATAGAAAAGCACTTTTTAATTTTTATTTATGAAATTAAGTGTCTTGTTTGCATTATTTTGTAATGTAAGTGAATATGTCATGTCGAAATGGTACACACAGATGTGTCTAGGAATTACCTTTTCATTGGAATGTTTACTTAAATCACTGGGCAAATATATAAAGGAAAACAAAATTAATTATACATTTAGCCTAATCATATAACTATGTAGTTGTGAAACTCAAGACCTATGCAAAGTCAAGATTGTTTCTGACCTCACTAATTTTTGTGAGAAAATGAAATCAGCAGTGAAACAAATACAACTTAACCAATGCATGACCTTACTACAAGTATGAAGACTAATATTACACATTTTTATAATCCTATCAATGGATTATATATGAAGCTAGAAAGTGAGTGGTTATATTAAGTAAATCCCTATGAATAAATAGAAGAACATCATGCATGTCATGCATGGCACCATATTTGTTCTTTGCTGTGTTATTTCATTTGGAAAGAATGATCTTATTCCTTTATATATCTACTTTAATACTTTAGTTTGTCATCAACAAGGACTTATAGTAATGTTTTATCAGCAACAATGAAAGTCGAACAAACATAATGGTGTGAAGGCACTTGTTCATGTGATGTCATGTATATGTTGTAGGAGTTGTTCAAACTCAGAAATGTTCTTAAATGCTATTCTATAGTGATGTTTTAGAAAGTAAAAAGTCTTGTTTAAACAGTAGTTGATTTTATAGAAGGATAAAATCTAGAACTTATGACCAATTAAAGTAATAAATGTAATTTAAAAATGATTTAGGTCTTATAAATACATTGGAATAATTTCTACATCATTCATATATTTTGATAACTATTCAATTAAAACCTAACATAATTGGCTGCTTGTTGTTTTTGTAGATTGCTTTTTTTCATGTACCTCTGCTATATTTAGCTAATCTCATCCCAATATACAGATTATAATTTGCACTAAACAATGCCTAAGTGCAATCAGAAATAAAACAAACTGCAAAAACAGTTGTGTCCGTTTTATTTAAAGAAACAGAAAATAATGTGTATGATACATTGAAAATTTTCTGGGTCCATATGGTGATGTGCATTAGCAGAGGAGAGATTAGAACATAATTTGTCTTCATTTATCTGTTCATTCATGATAAGTGCAAATGAGAATACATATGAAATTTGCATCTGTTAAATGGTTACAAAATAGGACTCTTGTCAAAATTAAACATGTTCTCAACTGGCCCTTATATAACTTAGTCCATTGTTAAAGTTGTATGCATGATAAAAAAAAATTAAAAAATGACTAACTTAAATGTTAATATGTTCTCATATTAAACTGAAAAATTCCAAACAACAGAGACAATAGCATCGCTAAAATTTTACCGTTTATGTGGGGAAAATTCCTACAAGCTGGCAAGATATTTTGAACAAAATTTACCTGTTTGATTCCACATACTGAGAATTTCAGATATTCTATCACTTTGGAGACCTGAACCTTTCCAGTTTTTTCTGAATCACAAGTGTGGAATAAGGTATCAATAAGGTCCTCTTCAGAGATTAAGTGTTGGACAGGCCACCCATCTTCAGTGGAACTTGCAGAATCATCTACACTGCTTTCCATCTTTGCTACTCTTTCCTCAACAGTTCACAGATTGCAAGTGTTGCACTGTATTTGTAATCTAAAATGTTTTTACAAAAAACGTATTTCAGGAACAAAATTAACTACTCTTTACTGTCAATACATGCATCAAAATAAAAAGTCAAAACAGTCTGATGTATGCCAAGATGCTATATGCAATCTTTTTACTGCACAGGCCATCCATGTATATCATAACAAGGTTTCATCTATTCAAAAAATATTTTTTTAACTATTGCAGCTTCTACATACTTATTCTTTATTCATAATTATTTTAAGCATTGAGCTTTCAAGATTTTATTAACCCCATTCTGCTCTTTGCACATGTTGCATGCTTCAGAGTTTGTAAAACTTGATACACTGATCTTGGTTTCATAGACTTTAATTTGAGTTTCAAGCTTACAAAATTTCAATATGAATCTAATCAAAGCCAGCATGTTAAACCCAGCCCTCAAGTTTTTGGCAAAAACATCAAGATGCATTTAAATGCCAAGTCAAATGATTATATGGTTTACTGTATATAAGAAAATAACCATTAATGAAGAATAGAACTTTAAATTTGAGGTTAATCTAGAGGGTGGACAAACATATGGTAGACTAAAGGACATGCAAATGGATGCCAAAACAACTTACTTAATTATCTGCACTTTTTACACATACATGTACATATACTGTTGTTCTCTCACAATTACACTCTTTTCCATGTCATATCAATGGTTAAACAAATATTTTTTTTCTTCACATTTGCAAAACAACAGTAACAGAAAACCTCTCAAAAAACAAAATTAAAGATGGTTCCATCGATTTTCAATTTTCAGGTTTACTGTATTTATAAATGTACCAGTAGATTTAACAATAAATTATCCAATGTACCATTTTAGGATAGAAATGAATACAATTTTTTTTAAGAAAAGAATTATGCATGCACAAATTGTACTTTGGGAAATCTTTACATCAAAAGGCATCTATATACAATATTTAGGTCAAAGACCAATTTGAGGGGCAAATGTTGCAACACCATAAATGTGTACTAGTCTCCTCAAGTTTTAGTGTAGAAATTGTTATATTATTATAAGGTGGGGATCTTGACAGTTTCCATACTAAGAGCCACATGCGAGGCCATTACTACAGGTGCATGACACAGGCAATGTTCCCTCTAAGCTGCGCACGTGCGCGGTTTGCTCAGGCAACCCCCCTGTGCAGCTGAATTGTCAATTTTTGCTAAATCCAATGTTAAATTTTGCTCGTCTCCGTAATGCTTGTGCAGAGCAGCGAGCACTGCGCGCACATCTACCATTCGCTTAAAGGGAATGTTGGACACAGGACACATGTGGATATGAAAGAGCATTATCTCCTCATGCCCATTAAATGTATACATGGTTATATGGTGGGGATCTTAACAAGTTTCAAAGTTATGAAACAAAGGCATGTGCTTTATAACCAGGAAGGGGGGGGGGGCCTGACCCAGGGTCTGTAATGGATACATGTCTGATTCTTTCTCCTTATGTCCTATAAACCTATATAATGTTACAAGATGGGGATCTCAACAGTATTCAAGTTATGATAATTTCTACAAATCTGCTGATGCATGAAGATGAATATAAATAACCATTTTCATATTTGCTCTGAGTAAGTCAGAGTCAAATTGATTTGGCTACTTTGAAGTTCAAAAGGCAGAAGCCCCGATAACAAGAATATGCACTTCCTTAGCCATTATTCAGGACATTATGTGTACACTGGTGTGACACCAATATCAATATCAACAGTCTGCTATCACTTACTCATTGTGCATATATATTTTATCATTATACACGAATGAAATTCTATAGCAACTGAAAATAGTGATACTGCTGTTGGAACTATAACAATCTGCAATAGTTAACATTGCCTGATTTTTATTTGCAGCATCAGGGAATTAAACAAGAGATTTTGATTTCCTCTATAATCATAATAATAAAATGACTTTATTTAAACAGGGTAATACAATTATCTAAGAACTTATCTATTTTGAGGCCTTCATACAGAGGAATTTAGTTATTTTAGCTACATACCTGAAACCATTGGATATATTGAGTTTGGAAAAAGGAAAATGTGGGCCTTTCTAATCTCAACTGGAAAACTATTCCAGAGCAAAGTTCCAGAGTATTGGAAACGTTTTTAAAAATAATTTTTTATTTGGTTTGGGAATTTTATACTGTTTGGTAGACATGGATCACAGGTGGGAAGTATTGCCAGGAAGCCTAGGGGTGAGTTCTCAATAATTCAATATCAACAATGGCAGTGTGTACACAGTGTCTCAAATGATGTCACATCCGCTATTTGTGAAGGGGAGGGAAGCGCATCATTTTATTCAAGACGGATCTGGAGATATGATTGGTTTTTCATAAATTTCTTCCTAACAAATAAGAATGAAAGTACAAATTTTCAGAAAATGAACCATATACATATAGCAAATCATATTAAAAGTTTGTATGAATTTCAGCTTTGCATGTTTGTCCCTTTTAAGTATAAAGTAAACCATCTAACTGCTTTCATCACATTGGTGTTCTTTATACCTAATTAGCATTATTCCATGTTTATATCCACCCCCACCCCCACCCCACCTTGCGTCTTGTATGGGCTTTCATGAATGCCTCCTCACCCAGCCCCTTTTTAATAGATAGTACATTTTGGGTGGCAGAAGGAGAAGTAGACAGAGAAGAAGTGGACTGACATCACAGAATGGAGCAGGAAAAGTTTTGCGGAAACACAGGCATTGGCACATGATCGAGACAAGTGGAGGGAACTGGTCAGATGTTCAGCAGCACAGTGCCTCAACGACCATACGAGGTCACAAGAGACTGATGATGATAATATTTTGGGGAGAACAAATTTATTCTTATAATACGGTTTATTTACCAAATGCCCTAAATTCATTTTACAGAAGCTGATGATAAGTACTTATTCAAAAGATAGCCATGGTCAAGAAAATACAAGAATAATCAATATGTCAAGTAAGAAGTTTACGTTCACTGTTTGGCCTCAGTCGCACGAGTCTGTCAAATAATGACAAGAATGACGCATCAACTTCATCTATAGACAATACTCAACCAAAAACTGAAAGATGGCAGAAACATGTCTTTCATTTATCACTGAGTGCTGGGTGACTCAAAACACTTATTTTCAAGCACAGTTTCTACAAATTTTATCGTTGAAAACATCCAAAAGTTTGTTTACGTCTGAGTTCCATCTAAATCTCCCGCGAGCTTGCGTCGATGAAAGTTCGTCTGGAACTCAAATTATTTTTGGGGAATTCGACGTACCTTTCTGGCTGAACACCAGTCTAGAAATGCATGGAAATGTACCAGTTGTCAAAAAGCAATGAATATTTAAAGTTCAGACGTGTGTGACAATTAAATTATCTGTTATTTTTTTTATTTTATCGATATAACTTTTTATTTTTGTTTTCTCTTATAGATTTTTTTTTTTAAATTGCTCGCTTGCCTGGTTAAATGTAAATGAGTAAATCGTCCTCTTGGAATGCACAGTCGTTTTAAGGGTTTTCTTAAAATTATCGACATAGACTATATATGTATGGTGATGATGGCAAAATAGTAGCGTCCTACAAAGAGTCCAAAATACTCTGAATTATGTAAACTCTGCTAAACGTAACGCATACACATTAACATTATTACAGGTTTGAGGGTGGATTAATCATACTACAAATGCCAATAATAAAAAAAAAATAATTGAAATTGTTCCATAATGTCTGTTTCGTATGGCAGCAGAGTTAATAAATTTCTTACAACTACCTTTCAATAACAATGTTCGTGTGGCGATCGGTGTTCTGTTTTACGGTTTTATTATAATAGTAATGGTGTTTAAACAATTGCGTGGTTTTCCCGAGCTACAAAGTCGCGTCCACAACCCGTGAACGAAGTAGGGGTACTAATATTTTTGAAAAATCGTTTTCCCCGATAAGAAAAAAACAAATGGATAATTAAAATTTAATTTAGCAGTCAGGAATTTTGTTGTCAATAGACAGCAATAGAAAATAATTTATAATCAAATTAATGTCACCGTTAAACGCTTAAATCACAAGTCCAGTGAAATGTTTCGATTTGTGACTTAAAATAGCTAGGGTCACACATACATCCCCAAAATACAGTATCCACACACGGATTGAGGAAGAAAAAACAATATTTACTATCCACACACGGGAAGGAGCAAAAAACAAAATCAAATATACTATCCACACAACGTACGCGCGCTCATACAACCCAGATTATATGATATCCTCACACGGGAATAGAAGAATAAACAACCCCAAATATAATATCCACACACGGGAAGAGGAAAAAACAAACCCCAAATATACTATCAACACATGAGGGAGGGAAAACAACTCCCGCATATACTATCTACACAGAGGAAGATGAAAAAAAACAAAACATTATCCACTATCCACACACGAAAAGGAGCAAAAAGCAAACCTTAAATATATTATTCACACATCGTTCGCGCACGCAAACAAACCTAAATATACTATCCACACACACGCACGCACGCACACACACACACAGATATATATATATATATATATATATATATATATATATATATATATATATATATATATATATATATATATATATATATATATATATATATATATATATATATATATATGGGAGCGCAGATGCCTTCTTGAGTTTCTTCAGCACCCCAATCTTGGATTTCTAGAATAGTGAAGGCCTCACATCCATGAATGATGAAGTTGTGGTGCTGGTAAAGGTTATGGTGCTGGTGCTGTTTTTTGTGCTGGTACTGTGAAGACGCCCCCATATCGGGCTTGACTTCACACAGTGGTCTCTTCTTTCTTTTTCTCTTCTTCCTCTTTCTCTATCTTGGCTTCTTCGGCTATGGCTTTTATAGCCAACCGATCTAAATGCACGTGGCATACTCCAGGTGCATTCGCAATTTTATTGCTCATTCTTGCAGTTGACTAGGCTAAGATTGGAAGCCAGACTGTTAGTTAGTTTTATGAATTTAGGTCGCTTACGCACTATGTGCTTTTGCGATCCGTTAATGCCCGATAGTCGGGCTATTTAATTGGTCGGTACTGAAGGTATCATTGACAACACTAGACTAGAATATATATTAAAGAGAAGTTTAAGTTATTTTTTATAGAACTGCTTGGGCCTGCTTTTGAGCTACCGGTGTTACTAGCCGACATGACCCCATTAAATGTGTTTATTTATTTGTTAGTTTTAATATTTATATTTTTGTCTATTGATTTTAGTCAGAGCTGTTTGAGTTTGCTTTTGAGCTACCGGTGTTATAAACCAATATGACCCCATTAATTGCTTATTTATTTGATAGTTATAATATTTATATTTTTAATTTTTTTTTGTCTATTTATTTTAAGCAGAGTTAATTGGGTCTGCTTTTGAGCTAACGGTGTTATTAACCGCTATGACCTCTTTAATTATGATTATTGACCCATTGGTTATGTTTATTTATTTGATGGTTTTAACATTTATATTTTTTGTTTTTTGTCTATTGATTTTAGGTAGTTAAGTATATTTATATATGTATTGTTTAGATTTTTGTTATGTCTTTTATCTAAAATTTGGCGGAATGATGTAACTAAGCCAAGTTTTATTTGTTGTTGTTGAAGAAGAGCACGTTGTCGATGGTATTTGTGGCATATGTTGAATATATGTTCCAATGTTTCAGTTTCTTGGCAGTGTGCACATTTATTCGGCGTGGGTCCTGTATTTATATGTTTCGTGAAGATGACATTTAGTGGGTCCTGTATTTATATGTTTCGTGAAGATGACATTTAGTAGTGTTTTGAATGTTCTAATTATGTTGATGATGGCTGCCAGATTATTTTATTTTTGGTAAACGTTGGGTTCTAGTGACCTCTTTTTTTTTTAGTTGGAATAGATATCTACCCTTTGTGGAGTTTTCCCATTGTTGTTGCCATTTAGTATTAATTTTGTCCCTGATTTGGCTATAACATTTCTGAGTGCTGCACTGCATGGGCTCAATTTGATCATACATTATACTGCTTTTAGCTGCTTGGTCTGCTTTTGCATTTCCAGGCAAGTTGATGTGTGATGGCACCCATAACAAGTATACGTTTTGTTTTGAGTTTTCCGCTTGTCTGATGGCTATCATAATAGTGTCCTCGTGCATGTTAGTTCTACTTTTGGTGTTGCCAGTCTCAGTAGTTTCAAGTACACTAAGTGAGTCTGTTATGATGACATACTGTCTTTGGTTCTGTGTTACTATCCACTTGAGGGCTTGATTGATGGCCCAAAATTCCGCAGTATATATGGAAATGTCGTCCGATAGTCTTGTGGTATATGTCTGGTCTGTTGTTCTGGGATTACTACCGCTGCAGCCGTTCTATGTAGTTTTTTTTAGATTTTTAGCATTCAGTGTAGATTTTTACATATTCATCGTAGCTGTTTTTGACGAGGTTTTGTACATGTGTTAATGTTATATTGGTGTTGTCGCGCTTATGTACCACTTGTATTGCCGTTAGGTTGATGTTAGGTCGGTTATTTCTCCATGGTGTGGAGTCCTTGATAAGTAGTCTGCTTGGAGTTCTGTCTGCTTGAGTTCTTTGCAGAGTGTATGTGTTTTATTATCTGCTGAAGGATGTGGGACCAATCTTGGGCTGAAAGTGATTTTACATTTGCTTATTATTTTCCTGGTGGGATTTATCTCCTTACGTATTGAGTTTCCACATGTGTATCTAAGTATGTGTTCTTCTCTTCTCAGTTTTAATGATAGTTGACATGCAGGTATTTGTGTTCGGTAGTGTACCGGTGCAGAGTCTAATTGCTCTATATTGGATGTTTAGTTTACTGAGTGTTTCTTTGTTGGCTGAGGTTTTAGGTATCACGGTACCAATTGTTTTTCCATAGACCTCAATGTTAATATTTGGAGAGATAACTATATTTTCTATCCTAATTTAGCATGCATCTCACACACTGTTATAGAGAACAATGTTAGATTGTCAATTTGACAATGACAAAACCAGGTACTCCATTGCATTTAAGAGAGATAACTCTGCTGGAACTTGACAGGGGTATGAGTTATCTAGTCACAACATACCTATTTTCAGTCATGTGTATTACATTTTCAAAAAATCATAAAAAAATACAAAATTTGATCTATTTAGGAATTAGCATAAATTCACATGTTGCCAAGAGGCTAACCTTTTTTTAAGCCTAACAGAAAGTACAACTCTTACATAATCCACCAATCAAAGCTTGTCTTGTTCTTAAGGTCTGAATGGTATGGACCCTACACCATAAGCTCCACCCACATGGACTTGCGCAATTGGTACCGTTATACCTATAGCAAACCTTGATTTTTCCAATGATCTGTGAAAAAGCTCGGGACTATATAACTAACAAGTGTACTTAGTCTCGCTTGTCAAAAACAATTTTATGAAGTACTAAGCTATGTTCTATATGATTGTGTATAGAAATGTTATTGAGCTGTTGGAACTCTTGTTTGCATACCATTGTTTCACTATCAAACTCATGTTTTGAAATAAAATGAATTCTTTTAACTATGAGTTGTGTTTTATTCATATTAGCACTTATCAAACTTCACTTTGGTGATATGCGATAAATCACATTATGTCATATTTTTAATAGTAAGGTCAAAGGTCAACACACTAGTTAGCATGTACCAGTTCTACTCTCAAAGAGACATTTTGATCTAAAATAAAGGACTTATAATTGTTTCATTAACACAGAAAGTAACAACAAGGACAGGTGGACATGGCCCAATCTAATTATAAAGTATTAGCTTTGAACACTTTACACTGTCTGCATATGCAAGAGGTCACTAACCTCTAGTCCTCACACAAAGGTCAAGCTACCCAGCCTCTTTGTCATACAAATAAAGCTTTCCTCCTTTCTGTAGTGCATACAATTGATGCGATAAGCCAATCTGACACCAAATAAAGTAGATAACAGCTTTTCTAAGTGGTTATCATGGATTTGGGTGTGAAAATGTGGACTAATATACAGAAAAATGCTAAGTTTAACAATGAGTATAGTGAGTCCAATGGATTTAAAAACAGGAGAAAAGTGTGTATCTAAATGTGAGATGTAGCTAATGATACTGGAATTAAAGGAGACACAAGCAGCAATGAGAAAAATGAGAAGCGAGAGCTTGATGATGTTACCTTGGACAATATTTGGAGGCAGTGGAAAATAGGTACAGGGACAATAAAAAAGGCACCTGTGCTATAACATCCCTTACAGGCACCAAATATCAGGTGATATGGTGTTCATTCCCAGCTAATATAAAAGGGTGAATAATGTAGATAATATAGATGCATGTAATTCATATTTCTTCTAAATAAGAAATTAATAATAATGGGCTTCAGTTAGGCAGAAAAATATCTAAAGCAAACAAAGCATGTTGGATCAGTTTTCAAACTTGTAAACTTTACTTGGAGAAATTATTAAAGTACTTCTTGTTAAATTTGCATCAAGACCATGAGCTAATATGATACTTCACAAATTTTTTCTTATATTTATCCAACATCACTAACATTGAGGTTTTCTATTTACTGAAAATTTTATGTCTGATGTAAGGGAGATAACTGAATGGTATACATAAGGCTTGTACTTTTTATTCCCTCTACTATATATTCTCCATGTTATACAGATGAGTTCAGATGCACATGTATTAACTTCAATGCAATTAAATTATCCAAAAATGTATTACCGATAAAGCGAGAACCTAAAATCCAGGATTATATATGTAGTGGAGACCTCAAGAATGATTATGTAACTAACTAGAGAATTTTAAAGACACAAAAGTTTACAAAAAAAGACAATTAGAGCAGGACAATTAAAATCAAAATAGGAAGGAATACCATATCTTTAGCAAACTACCTAAAATACTTATTCCAGAATATTCTTTATGGTACAAGTGAACTATTTACACATGGACCAGGAATGTCCTCAATCTTGGTCTATAACATGCTTTGCAAGAACAAAAAAGTTGTATTTTATCCATGATTTTTCATCTTTTGTGCATAAAATAGTCAATACTTTGGCTAAAATTAACTATATTAACTTTATATAACCTTTTTCTTGCCTGTATGCTAATATTGGAGCTAACTACACAGTCACAAAGCAATCAGTCTATATATGCTATAAATATAGTTACAAAAGCCCCATTCCAAAGCTAATATGTGTTATTGTCAACTTTTTCTATGTTAAAGTCTGTCAATATTAGACCAAAACATCTCAAATATCCATTGTTTAACCAAATGACACTATGACAGTATAGAAGTGGTGGATATGTATACTCGTTACTATGGATACACTGTGAAGCTGGTAGTATCTTTTAGGTATCACGGTACCAATTGTTTTTCCATAGACCTCAATGCTAATATTTGGAGAGATAACTATATTTTCTATCCTAATTTAGCATGCATCTCACACACTGTTATAGAGAACAATGTTAGATTGTCAATTTGACAATGACAAAACCAGGTACTCCATTGCATTTAAGAGAGATAACTCTGCTGGAACTAGACAGGGGTATGAGTTATCTAGTCACAACATACCTATTTTCAGTCATGTGTATTACATTTTCAAAAAATCATAAAAAATACAAAATTTGATCTATTTAGGAATTAGCATAAATTCACATGTTGCCAAGAGGCTAACCTTTTTTTAAGCCTAACAGAAAGTACAACTCTTACATAATCCACCAATCAAAGCTTGTCTTGTTCTTAAGGTCTGAATGGTATGGACCCTACACCATAAGCTCCACCCACATGGACTTGCGCAATTGGTACCGTTATACCATAAACCTGGCAGCCATAGTCTAACTTGGCTCGGATTAAAGGTTTGTAGATCATCATCATAGTTTGTTGTTTGTTGTAGTGTCTTCGATACTTTTAAGTATATGTAGGTCTTTTGGGCATTTTTGAATAGTTTGTTTCATATGTGGTTTCCAGTTGATTGTTTCATTTAATAGCATTCACAGGAAGTACGTCTCTTTTTTGGAATTGGACGGACTGATTCTATATATATATACATAGTTTGGGGTATTTAGGTTGTCGGTTGGTTGGGGAGAAGAGCATGGCAACTGTTTTGGTATGGGATATTTTGAAACCCCAGTTGTTTGCCTACGCGTCAATGGTGTCTAGTCCTTTCTGGATTTGAATGATGTTGTTTTGGCTATTGGGGTTTCTAGCTTTCCAGATACCCCTGTCATCTATAAATTATGACAGATAAATCGGGCAATTTTTTGAGATAGTTGGTTAGATTGTGGACCATTATGTGAATAGAGTTGGGCTAGTCACACTTCCTTGGGGGGGGGGGGTCCATTATCCAATGTGTATGTTTGGGACAGGGCCTCTCCTACTCTGGTCTTGAAGGTTCTTCCCGTAAGTAAGTTAGCTATCCAGTTTTGCATTCTTCCTGTAATGCCAAATTGGTTGTGTTTAGAGAAAAGACCATTGGTCCAGACTAAGTCACAGGTTTTCTCTAAGTCTAGAAATATTGCTATTAAGTGTATATCTCTTTTCCTTTTGGCATTAAATGAAAATTTGATGCTGGCTTCCAGATGGATTAATTGATCGAGTATAGAGCGTTTGTTTCTAAATCCACGTTGGGTTTCAGCCAGTAGTTGATTGTGTTCTAGGTGGTGTTTTAATCTATTGTTGACCATTGTTTCCATTACCTTACAGGGGCCCTGAGTGGCCGAGTGGTCTAAAGCGCTCTCAGTTACCGATCACTGCCATCTCACCTCTGTCTGCGTGGGTTCGAGTCTAAGATTCGGCTAATGTAGTTATGTGAGAAAGCTTGCCAGTAGCTTCTCGTGGGTCGGTGGTTCTTTCCGGGGTTTTTCCCTCCACCAATAATACTGGCCGCCTATCGTGTGCTGAAATGACGTTAAACCCAACAACAACAACAACAACAACCATTACCTTACAGATTGTATTAGTGAAATAGATCTGTATGAAGCTACATTAGTGGGACCTTGCATGAGTTGGGGATGGCTAATATTATGGCTCGCTTCCATAGTGTGGGGATGCAACCTGCCTGTTCTCCATATCATATTTATTTAGTCTAAGGTAATGCTCTGCATGTTAGGTGGTAATTGTTTGTATATTTCATAGTATAGATTATCCTCTCCTGGTGATGTACTGTTTTTGCTTTGGGCGTGTCTCCATTCTTCAAGTTTAAATGGGTCATTCAGCGGCGAATCTCTGTTGTCTTGTTCTTTGAATATGTGGGGAAATTCTTTTCTAATGTTGCTTTTTGCTGTAACAACTCATGTTTGTGGTTATTATTACTGCTGGAGTTAGCGAAGTGTTGTGCTAATTTCTCTGCTGCTTCCAGTTCCCTGGATTTTCGGCGCTGTTGTGGGTGTTTTGCCTTTCAAAGCTTTTATTTTATTCCAGATTTCTTTAGTATTTAGTTTATGATTAAGCGTTGTGCAGTATCTTCTCAATGAGTCTTTTTTATGTAAGTCCCTAACAGTTTGAATTTTAAGATGTCTATGCGACATAAATAAGTGTACATGCAATCACTGTCAGATAAAATAGCTTGTTAATTTTGAGTGGTGTTCAAAAATGACCAAGTCAGGTTTCGTAAAAATAGTTTGTTCGAAAAGGGTTCTCTTACCAAATGAGAACCCTACATCCAGGCAATGAAAGCAAATGAAAATTATTTTCTGTGTTGTTTTCTTCCAGGCAGGATTCTGGGATGCTGCTACGTTTTGCGGTCTCACAGAGTTACTCATGGTACCGCTTCTTCGTGCTGATATCTTAGTTTTTTCAATGTAGATGTTAGCTCCGTATTCCGATATTCTGGTTTAAAACAAGTTCGACCATACATTGTTCTGGAACCACATCCAGTACACTACTCCTGTCTGTGTAGCCCTAAGGTCATGCCTCCATATTGGCATCATGTAGCCGCCAGCATATGTTTGTCCCTCGTGTCAGTCGCCATTTTTATCTGTCCAGAGTCCATGGAAGTTTATGCCGGATATTTGTTTCAATTCCTGAACGCGTACCTTTAAAGAGCAGCCCCAAAACGGCCCAATTTATATATTAAACTCTGAAGAGTATATAAGAACCAAATACCATAAATTAAGTATCACTACAAACATTTATTCGTCTATAACTTCAAAGTATTCCTCAAGTAGAACGTTCTCGTCGTAATCAGCACATTTAGTTGTCGCATAAATGTTCGACTTGAAATTACTCAGCATTGTTGTTGATGAGATAGATCCGTTGTAACAGATCCTATTGCGCTTCCATCATGCCTTGCCCCAACATGTTTCTTAGTTTCGTTTTAATCAGATTCATTTGAGAGAAAGTTCTTTCGACGGCTGCATTACTGTAATACAACGCCAACACACATAAGGCGAAATTTCCCAGTTGTAGAAAGTAAAAAAACGTCGTAAGCGTCCGTATAATTTGCTACAGTTATCCAAAACTGCTCAACTTCGTTATCACTATAGTGTGGCCAAAAGATTAAACTTGTTCGCATCCACTGCGCCAGGTCTCCCAAATTTCCATTGTACAGAGTTAAAAAGAACAACTTTGACTACTGCGGCTTCTGTGCTCCAAGGACGAGAGAAGATGCGAGATCAGCTACAGATTCAAGCTGCTCAACATTTGCCGGCAATCTCTGACGCAGTTCCCTAAGTAATTCCAACAGATAATGACGACTGCGCTCTTTTATTTGATCTGCCAAAGAGCCCTCTATTTTGGCGTATTGCAGTAGCAAATTGAATTCAATGCCAACATTTTAGTGAGCAGCAGAGAGGGTGAACAGACTAATTCGAAACTTCACCCTTTTTGGTTACCAAATCGACTAATGGTGACTAACATAGATTGACCCAAACAAATGTTGTAGTCGACCCCCTCTGCTGCTCTCTCCATGCATTAAATTGTCAATCTGATGATAAAAAGAATCTTGCATATAAATCAAACAAAATGAATAATTTAGACAAACGATCAATCTGAGATTTTTTTAACTTTGAGTAATATTCTTCCTCGGCTCTGCTACAAATTAGCCATGTATTTTATCGATACATGTAATTGACATTATATATATGTCAAATATCGGAAAAGCAGATACTACTAGATTAGCTCGAGAACGCCAGGGAGCAATCAAAAAATATATTCCTTTGAGAGATTCGCTTCGAAGAAAACTTCAAAAACGCCAGGAGTCACAAATTGATTACGTAGAAGGTACAAAAAGATTATTTAAACCTATTACTGCAACAACTGAGAAAGTTGTATAGGGAGATATCACTGATCCAGAAAAAAAGAAACCTCTTCTTGGGACAATATAAGAAACCGCTAGGGCAACGCAAGAGATTTTAGAAGATCTTCCAGCTAGAATAGCTGCCGCTTAACCTCAACAAGATATTGATAAAATTTACACTGAAATAGCTGATGTGAAAGAAAAACTTGCATCTCAACCTAAAGCAAAAGGAGATGTTGAATTGATTAGTAAATGTAAGGAAGGTGTTATTGAAGATATAAAAAATGTTAAGGAAGAAGATTTTCCTCGTTTTGCATATAATAGTCTTTTTCGAAAATTTGAAATTTTAAAAGCTAAATACGCTAAAATAAATAATGATAACTATTTAAATGGCTGTATCGTATGTACTACGATAAAATTCAGGCAGAAGTAATGACTCAGTATATAATGAATATATTAACAATATAAAATTTTATTTAAGAAAAACTCAACAGCAAAAACAACAACCTCCCCAGTATCAACTACCTCCACCTTTGCAACAAATAGAACAACAACATCCCCACCCCCGTATCAACTATCTCCACCTTTGCAACCAATGGAACGACAAGGGATGATGTTGGAAACCAAAAAATTTAGAAGTGATCAAATAAAAGAAAAGGCGAAACAAAAAAGGGAAGGGGTGGAACAAACAATAGAAATGGTGAAACAAATTGACAAGAGAGAGAGAGAGAGAGAGAGAGAGAGAGAGAGAGAGAGAGAGAGAGAGAGAGAGAGGGAACAAAAGGAAGCCAAACGACAGGAGAGATTACGCTCTTCACAAGGTACGGAAAAAGATTCTGGTGATGACTCTTTTGGCGCTACTACAGGAAGTGGTCTAGGAAATAATCTTATCACCTGCCCTGACAACGTCATCGCTGACGTGGATAAACTAGAAATTCTCATAGGAGGAAAACGCGCCTGAAATACTTCTCATGAAATTATCAACGAAATCTCTGATATCTGTCGACGATTATTTACCGGTGGTATCATGGACATCATTACCTATCGGGAATTTATCCATGAAATTACAGATGACTAAATCCCTTGACACATAATTTAGATCATGGTGAATGATTAAATAAAATGATAGTACACAATACATATCGTAGACCAAGAATGATCAGAGTAGTAAACTCACGATTACCAGTTTATGAAATAACCTACGGAGATGGACTAGGTGATGTTGTTCGGGGTTTATTTACCAGGATAGCCACAAAAGCAATGCCAATTGCAAAACAACTATCAATGAAAGCTATCGATGTTATTCGCGACAAAGCTCCTAGAAAAATCGGTGATCTTACCGGTAAAGCGTTTTTCTGCGGTCATGGACATAATTTTACGTTTATTACTACGAAAAGAACAACTGAAATTACCATCTACTGAAGTTATGCCTGCAAATGAAGGCAAAATAATAAATCAAGCCGCAACCCAAAGATTAATGGATCTGGCTGATGCATCGTTAAAAGAAAAAAGAAGATAACATAACCGCTAGTCTGATAGCAGGAAGTGGTCTTCGTAGATAATTTTAATTTAGATCATAGTAATTACAATAAAATGTTTGAGCGTGAAATTGATATAGCGTTGGATATGGGAGAACCAGTTCGTAAAAATGATTCCTTGCGCGATTATCAATATTATTCTTACGATGCAGTACAATCAGCGTGGAAGAATAGAATTACAAGATACAAGTCGGTATTTCTTACCCGCTGAGGCATTTATCGATACAAATTATGAAGCTGCTACTAAAATTGCTTTTGTCAATAATGGCATTATGGCATTATTCAGTAGTGCCACATACACCATCGATGGAAAACATATCGAATCATCTCTGCAACATACTGATGTTGCTACGACGATACTTGGTATAGCAAGATACACTGATGGCTATTCAAGATCAGCTGGTCCATCGATGATGTTTGCAAAGGATATAACCGATCATGCAGATCACACAGATTTAACTATTGGTAATGTAAGCGCCGCAGGTGGAATCACAGACGTAAATGCGGTATTATCGAGAAATAACAATTTTAATCTTGGATTTGCAGAACGTAAGTCAATGTTGAACGCTAATGTAGAATTTTCATGTGTAATCCCATTATCTCATATTTTTGGAATTTGCAGAGATGTTAGAAAGGTTATATTTGGTGCTAAACACACTATAGTACTTGTCAGGAAAGACTCAGACAATGATGCAGCCTGGCGAGCCGATGGGGTTATTGATGAAGATAAAATAACGATAACAAAATTATCATTGTGGATGCCGGTAATGAATGGTTCCATCTATGACAGAAGAAAATAAATTACTTTCTTTCATGAATCAAGGTGGTAAATCACTGCTGTCGTGGAAAACAATGACTACAGATAGTACTCAAGGTAATGGTGCTGGTCAATTTATATGGCATATATCAGAACCACAGGGGGTTTCAGCACCATGAAATATTTTTTATCGCACTTCAGGCAAATGCACGAGTAAATAATCAGAGAAAAAGTACGATGATATTTGACACACTTGATGATGCCGAGGTTAGTTTAAGAATAAATGGACATCAAGAACCTGCCGAAGATATAAAGTTAAATTTTGAACATAATACTGTTTCACGTGCATATCATCGTTTAATGTCATTTATGGGGCGTGATCTAAATGTAGATACAGGTTTGCAAATATCACAAAAAGATTTCACAACATTATATCCGATCTATTACTTTTCACTGGAACATTTAGATTTATACAGATATATGTTGTTGATATATATTTTCGAGCTAATATAGGTATTTTTTCTGCTGGTGCTGTAGGTACACCTGTTGTTCCTGCTGGTTTCAGAACGATCGCTGTTATACTGAACGACAGAGCAGTATTACTCGAAGGTGTTGGTGGACGAATGCGAGTCGTTGATGCACCGTAGAGAACATGTAGTTAAAATCAATCAAGTAAATATAAAAGTGTCGTATAGTCACGTTAACGCAGCATTAATTGCTGCGGCCGCACCTGTAGTTGCAAATGCGGCTGCGTTGGGTGCTGTTGGAACCGCCGATGGAATGGCATTAAAGAAAGCAACAGGAAAAAGGTATAAAAAATACACGCGGTCTCAGACTTCCGGGAACTTACCTAGGAAAAGGACTGAGACTTCCAGCAATATAATAACACTAATGTAAAATTTTGATCTGATACATGCTACTAAAAAATGAAAAATAAAACATTTTAGAGGAGTGTTTATGCGCGTTCAATTACCCAAACAACCACATCACGTTGAAACCGGTATCATCAATCTCGATTCGAATTCCGGTCCAGGAACTCACTGGATCGCATATGCGATTGATCCACGTGGATGTGTTTAATTTCATTCATACGGACTATCACCACCAGTTGAGTTTTTAAATTATATTAATCAATTACCTGCCAGAACATGGTATTCAACATTACCGACACAATGACAGATCCACTGATATGTGGTCGTGAATCCATCGATGTACTTGATGCGATATCAAAATCAACTAAACCACCTCATAAAGATGTACATGAATACACAATTAATCGTTGGACAGGTATTTAAAATTGTACACATATATAATGGTCGATATTTACAGAAGATCTTTGATCAGAAAAACCGAGAAAGGAACCGATAAGGATTTCGACGCATCAAAATATTCAACACGAGATGACCTTGCTGATATTATGAACCTAGCTGGGGTTGACCGAGATGAAGTTGTTATTTTTCAGGACAAACACGGTGTTTTGAAAACCAGCAATATTAAGTGGAATGATATAGTTCGGAGGGTTCTTGGCGCGGCCATCGATAATTATCCGGTATTTACCGATAGCGGAAAAATACGAGACTCAGGAATATCGACAGAATATATCAGGAGTGAGATTATAAAACGTGTTCAAAAACGATTATCAACGTCAGGTGGTGTATCAACAGGAGAGCTTTTCATGAACGGAAATAAAATAACTGTCTTGAGAGATCCAACATCAGATGAAGATGTGGAAACAAAAAGATACGTTGACGCTGTTGATGGTAAATTACCTACGTTAAAAACCGAACATGATGCCGTTAGTGGTACATAATCCACGTTAAAAACCGAACACGAACTTCACATAAACGATCACAATACCGTAGACGGAAAATTATCTACGCTGAGAGCAGAGTATGACGTTCACGTAGGTGCGTTTACAAATCTCCGTAGAAATTTCAGAAAGATCGATGAAATTGCAGATGGGTTCTTCGGAAAACTTTCTAATATTAAAACATCAATCGATACGATTAAGAAAACACAAGAAGATAGTGTAAGTGATGCTCGTGATATCATTAATAAAATTGATCTCCTTGAAAAATATCAGGGTAAAATTCTCTACAGGCGGATTAACAACGTCGTAGACACAATATCATCAGGATTAGCAACATGGTCTCAACAAAATAATAATATCAAACTTACCGCGGAAGTAACTGGCGTGTACAGATTGTCTGTGTTTAGTAGTGCAAAATTCGAGATATTTACCACATATCCATGGCGTCACTCAAAAGACAAGTCTTCTGGAACCATATCTGTTATATAAAACCGTGGAGACGAAGAAACATTTATCCTGGTTGCATCCGAAAAAAATTAACTTCAGCAACGATCTGGTGGTGTTTGGAATTTGTTGCCGAAACACCTCAATTGATTACAGCGTAAATGATATGGACTACAGATACAATCAAGCGCGTGAGTGGCAAGATAAAGTAAAATCTATCGTTGATACACGATAAAAGTAAAAAAAATCACAGACGTGTAATTGTCACTGATATAATTGTATACGCTCTCTCCGCGGTTGTTGCTGGAGCCGGTCTTTTATTATCCGCGGTAACAATGACAGCAACTGCGGTCATAACGATCTGAATTTCAGCGTCATCTGCGATCGCTGGAGTTTTTAATATAATCGCAAAAAATATCTACGTGCACGAATGAAAAATTATCCGATTATGTGGTGAAGTTACACGCGCCAACGGCGGCGTATTCTAAACTATCTCAGTTAATATCTGAAAGCCTCAACGATGCTTCAATATCCGATTCTGAGTTCGCATTTTAATGACTAAAATATTCTCCGAAGCAATGACTGTGATAGAATCTACACCCATTAGTTACAGATAAATAGATAAATGTCAGCACAAGAACTATTGTAACAGATTGCCACGAACAAAACACCGATGAAAACCACTATGATATTAGTGATCACAACAAATCCTGAATTCAGTATTAATTTTCCAACTGCAATTTCAGCAAGGGAGATTGCACTTGCACAACTGCGAGTATATCATAGTTGGCCAAATATCAGATCTGAACCGTTTGGTGGATTACCTCCAAATAATTCGCTTGTACTTGCAAACAAAACAAACCAGATGGAACCCCAGATTTCTTTGTTGTTTATATCCCCACAGGTAGCTATCAGATTGAACAGAACAACGATTAATTCCAACGCGGAATAAAATCAACAACAAAAAAGTATAAAAAATAATTATTACTGTTCACGAACCAACATTATCATCTGTGATTGAAGTACTATCTGCCGATTACGTCATAGATATTTATCGATCATCTATTAAAACTGTTCTAGGGTGGCCTGAAACTCCACCATATCCTGGTGATGTTCTCAGATTTAACAATGATCCAGATGCTGAAGGCAGACATATTTCACCAGAGATTGTAAATATAACCTCAACGATTGCATTCAATCTTGTATGGGATGTAATCGATGGTAGTTATCAAACAGATCTTCGGATATCAAATCAAGCTCAACAAGGATACGTTCCTTACACATTTATTCCAATGGTTCCTCCTGGATCCCTGATTGTGCAAGAACCAATCAATCCGATGTATCTACGTACGCATAATCAATACTTGTCAAGAATAAATTTTTAACTCACCGACCAGAGTGGACACTTGATTGATTTTCGTGGCGAGGTTTTACTGATAAATCTCAATGTAAAATGTTAAGATTTTTATCGTAAAAGACCTTTTGATCTTGATTCACGAATTAATCGGATAAATATTACATATGTACCAGCACATTAAATGTTTATACACGACAAGAAAGCACTTGAAAATGCAATCAAATTAATATTTGCATAGTCTTCATTCAACATCGTTGATATAGTCATTGATGGGTTCGGTGACGAAGATTTTTTTACTGACGCAAGAACACTTAGATTGCGGCGAGAACATATTTCTATGATCACGTGTGACCGAGATCAGATTATAAACTACGCGCAATCCTGCATTAAACTTGATGAACTTTAAAAAAATATTATATAGTTCTGAATAAAAATCAGTAAAACAGAATATTTTTTACAGATTTTATGAAATTTCATCATTTTTAAAATCTATTTTAGTCAATTTTTTCGTACAAAATCTGTCAGATTTCTGATTTTTGTAAAGTGAAACCCCGAGCCATTCTCTAAATGATTTATCGATAAATCGGTAATTTTATCTTTTTTTGGTTTGTTTTTATTATTGTATATTTTCATAGAAATATATCCGATTTTAGTTGATTTATGAGCAAAACATGGCAAATTTACCGATTTATCGATAAATCATTTAGAGAATGGCTCGGGGTTTTACCCTACAAATATTACAATTTTTATAGATTTTTCTATGATATTTCGACTAAAATGGGAAATAAAAGGATGAAATGTCATAAAAAATTACAAAATCTGAATAAAAAAAGATATTATTACAGAATAAAAAAGATATAACATAAAAAGATATAAAAGAATAAAAAAAGATATTATAACAGAATAAAAAAGATATAACAGACTAAAACAACAAAACTGTAGAGGAATTAATCCAAGCTGCAATCGTTAACAGCGTTTTCATTTATAATCTATTTTAGTTGTCTCACGCGTGTGTTAATAATTTTATTCGTTTCATATTCGTGAGACAGATTCGATTTAATATTTTCTACTGCGATAGAAAGTTGTACAAACTTATTTACATCTGAAACATTAAAGAATGTTTGTTCTTTATCAGCCTATTCTCCGTTGAAAGTGTAAAACCACCTTTAAGATTTCATTGTTGGATTGACTCAAAATCACAAATTATTTTTTCTGGATCGAGTTGTATATTTATATTTTCATTTTTTCATTTTTTTACTGCAGATATTATAGCATTAATATTTTCGATATTCATATATATATATATATATATATATATATATATATATATATATATATATATATATATATATATATATATATATATATATATATATATATATATATTTAAATTTTTAAAAAAGATGACATTTAACTCCCATGGTCACCACGGTGCCCTTGCAGGTTTAAGGCATATTAAGTACAGCACAACCTTCAACCCCTGGTTCACTACCGTGTAATAGCAGGTTTAAGGCACATGAAACATATAATCTTAATTAAACACAGCACAACCTTTGAACCCCTAGTTCACTACCGTGTCCATGCAGGTTTAAGGCACATAAAAAACACAACATTAATATAATACGAATTACGTATTACGATGACCTCTCTATAGAATATGCACACACACACACACCGAACATCAAACCCGGGTGAGTAAAACGATCTCCCACCATGATTCGAATCATGGTGAGATGTGTGTACATAATTTCGATTTTTTTTTTTAATTTTGAGGTCCTCAAATCGTTTTTTGCCTTGATCTTTACTTTGAAATCTAATCAGATAATCTTCCGGGGTTTTTATAATCCTGTCGCTATCATTATTTTTTTAATCATAATATCGTTTCAGTTCTCTGTATCTTTTACCACCATATTGCACACACAAGCATGTTTCACCTTCGTACTCCAACACCACATTGTAAACACGGATTTGGTCCTAGTCTTCCATCTCGGACACGTTGTGAGTGGATTCAGCAGAATTCGTTTACGCCAAATCTGTTACAAAAAGTAACAGAGCTGATCATCAACCACTTGCAGAGATTCCTTGTTTTAATCAATATAATAATAATAATAATAATAATAATAATAATAATAATAATAATAATAATAATAATAATAATAATAATGAGGACTTTGTATAGCGCCTAATCTTTCAAAGCTCTAAGCGCTTAACACCATCAATAATGATATGACTACAACACAGAACAACAAATGACAAAAACAATGAAATTGGAAAACATAAAAACATGCTGAAAACATATAACATACAAAACATTATTAGGTCGCTAAGTTTGTCTCCGCAGTCGAAACAGGTGAGTCTTAAGAGCACTCCTAAAAGGGACCACTGTATCTTTGTCTCTAATTTCAATGGGCAATTCGTTCCACGTCGCCGGGCCCTGGTGTGCAAACGAACGATGTCCATATGACTTTGTTTTCATAGTGGGAACAATGAATATACGATTATCAGAAGAAGAGAGTAAGGATCTAGCTGATGTATACACATGAGAGAGGCTGGATAGGTATGTTGGACTAGAGTCTGTCATTGAAACATAGCACAGAGAACACATTTTGTGTTTGATTCTGTATCGAATTGATAGCCAATGTAGGGCACAGAGCAGTGGTGAGGTGTGATCTGATCGAGGTACTCTAAAGATGATCCGTGCAGCTATGTTTTGAACTTTTTGAAGTTTCTGGAGTAGATATTGTGATGAACCAGACAGAATTGAGTTACAATAGTCCAGTCTTGAAAGTACTAATGAACACACAAGTGTTTTAGTGGTATCAACTGAAAGATATTTACGAATGGAACTGATGCGTCTCAGTTCAAGATATTCAGCTTTGCATATGTTCATGACATGTTGGTGAAATGTGAGAGTACTGTCTAGAGTAAAGCCTAGGTTCCGTACTGACTGTGAGAATTTAATGTTGGTGTTGCTGATATTTATTGTCTGAGGTAAAGGATGTGAATGAGAAAGTCTTTGTGTTGTGATCAGAATAGCCTCAGTTGTATCATCATTCATCTACAGCTTGTTACATGTCATCCATGATTTCACATCAGAAATGCACCTCTGTGGAGGGCCATAGTCTAGGGGTGGGGTTCTTCCGAAATATTTAAATGAATTATGAGGAAGTTCCCTTGACCCGTAATTAAAAATGTTAAATTATTGATAATAGATTTATAGCTGTGAGCCCCCAGTCAGCAATGCCGACGGTTACATTATAAATAAACACGAAGATAAAATTCAATTAATAACAATTTAACAAAATGTGAACTTTATACGATAATTAACAATCACTCGTCTCTCACTTGACCAAGTGACGGCCTAGTTCATCACGTGATTCCTTAGTGTGAGTATAATTTCCCCTGTCCTTGTGATCCACTCATCTAATTTTCTCTGTTACACGCTTCCTTCCGTCTTTTTCCTCCTTTCCTTTCCTCCTTTGACTCTTTGTCCCTCCTGTCTTCTCCACTTCCGTTCCACGTTCCTCCTGTCTATCTACTCCAACTTATAATTTCCTTCTCTCCTCGTAGCTCCTTCTACTTCTCCTTCCTTCCGTCTCTCAATCCGAGACTTTGACAAAACTTCTCAAGTCTGTCACTCAAAGCTTCCTTGAAGCTGTATATCTCTTAGATTCCCAGAATTTAAAATTTACGCGCCAATTCACGGCTTGCAAACGGAGTTCCAGTCCTTAGTGAAAATCACTTCCAGTGGATTATAACGAACTAATTTAATTTCTATCGACATAAGATATTATTCTTGGTTTAAAACAAGGGCTCACCAATATCGCATTCTGATTGGGTGGCGCTTGGACCCTGTCCAATCGTCGAACGGTCAATTCAAATCTACATGTCTGTCTTGGAGAAACTGTAACTAACGTCCACCTACTCGTCGGCCACGCTACCTTTGATGTGGTCATAAGCTTCACATCTACGTGACATTTTTACCCCCCCCCCCCCCTTGCCGCGTTTCTGCTCTCTCGACCCAGCTAAGACCATCTTACGTAAGGGGATTAGCTTTACCTTGGCCAATTTTACACATCAAACACGTCGGTCAGAATTACCTTTTATACATGTACAAGTGGGTCGGGATAAATCGTGACACCCTCTCTACTCCATGGATGGTAGCATCAACTTCAGTTGGGTGGCTAAACTTGTATATTTGGGTGTCATCAGCATACAATTGGTGCGACACTGGGTGATGATCTATGACACTTGAGAGCGTCTGTGTATACAGAATGAAGAGAACAGGTCCAAGAATAGATCCCTGTGGAACACCACAACATACATCAACTGAGCTGGAGTGTATTCCATTCGCAGAAATAATTTGTTTCTTGTTGACTAAGTAGTACTTGAACCACTGTAAGGCTATATTCTGAATTCCAAATACATGCTGGAGACGGTGAAGTAATATATCATGGTCTATTGTGTCAAATGCTGCAAATAAATCCAGGAGAGTGAGGACTGTACTGTTTCCACTATCCAAAGAGAGATAATATATATAAAATATTTTTCATTTAAATACTTGTTTTGATTATAATGATGGAAAAATTCGAGAGATTATCCAAGATCGAGCGTTCTAAAAATAAAATTTTTAATCTTGACAGAATATTCCCTGTGCCGATTTTAGATTTGGTTGATCCGACAGATGAAATCTTGATCAATAAAATACATGACGCCAAAAAAGAATTTCAGAAAAATGAAGCATCTCATGTGTGGTTGACGTTTAAGATTATAAGTGACACTAAAAATATAGATGCTACGATGAACGACAAACGAGCGGTGATGATCAATAACTACCTTGAAGATAAAAAATATATTTTAAAAATAAAATTTATCGTACTATAAGATACAGACGATTGGATTATTCATGATAACGTGATCCTGTCCTTCATAATGAAAAAAACTGCCATACTGAGTAAAGGTTCCAAACCAGGGATGTTGACCGGTATTGATAAACTATATTACGAAAAATCTTATCCTGTAACAGCGGTTATCTATGGGATATATCAGCTTGAGAAACCCAACATTGATAATCTGAAGCCGATGAAATTCTCGAAGATAAATTGTGTGGTAGAAGGAACAACAGAACATTTCACTGTTTCGACTCGTGGGAAGGGTTAACGGATAACCGACGTAATATAATAAATTCGTGGGCAGAAATAGTCAAATTTACCGGAGCATCCATCAAAGATGTTGCTGAACTAGGAAAGAAATTGAAATTCCCTATAACAGTAAAAACGATAACAGGAGAGATCTTATACGAATCAAAATTTAAATCACAGGGAGCTTCAAAAAAAATTGTTGATCATAATGCGCATGCGTGGACTAATGCAGTAACAGTATTTCCACGCATGAGAACGGTTAAATTCTTTAACGGAGATATGTTTGACTTTATTAACGAAATAAGTAAAAACGATCCTGTATCCGTGTGGTTGTTTAGTTCTGAAGATGAATCCGATCAGTTTGTAAGACCAAATGGTGATATTTATCGAACAGAATCCCTCCACGAGAAAATGAGAAAATATATCCCTGACGAAAAATTACTCTGTGAATGTTTTACATTTCCATCAATTGCAGCGTATTTTGCTAGAGAGAGAAATTCCTGGAAACCAACTCGATTTGATTTTGTTGATGATATACTATTAAGTTGTATTAAATATGGTCACGGTGGACTGTGGAACCGTAAATACTAGCGTAAAGATGTTATCTCGGTTGATATGGTTGCATGTTATCCGGGAAGTTTTCTGGGATACGGAGAGTGTTCTGGGTATTTTAAAAGATTGGGTCACTTTACACATGAGATGACGCGAGTATCAATAAATGGACCATTACCTGATTTTGATATTACTGGATTCGCTTGTATTCAGTCATTCGAGTTTACAGAAAACCTTCATCCGATTTGTTTTGTTTGGTTCGGTAGACATTTCTCAGAATAAAAGTGGGCTCCAATAGTACTGTTACGATATATTCTTGATTGTTTAATGTTGACGTCGTTGATTGTCAGTGAAGCGATTATATCATACCGAATGCAGACCGAAGTTTGGTTACCACAACAAAAGAAATATTGATGAAGAAATTCCTGATAAAACCGACTTTGAAAATAAAATCGCGAAAGATCTTGACAGGAAAATAATAGGTAAATCTACCCAAGGAGGATCATACGATCATAAACTACATTGTGCTAGATAAGCAATCAAATCCGGCAAGAATATTTTCTCGACGAAGACATAAAAATACTGATGTTATTTATGTAACTCAGCGGTATACACAAATTCCGAAAGTAATCAGAGATTATTATGATATTTTAGCTGTATTTAATGAAATTGATACACACACGCTAGGAAATATTCATAGGACCTGGTGTAGCGGGGATATGGATATAAATAAATTCAGAAATTTCTTTTCATGTGCTCAAGCAACACCGTATGGTTTTATAACAATAAATATGCATGATCCCAGGACAAGATATCGAGTAGGTATCCATCAAATATTTGGCTAATTTGTAGCAGCAGATTGACAAAATAACGATATCCTCTAAATTAAATAGATACTATTTGATATATGAAAAATTGTACATGGCTACGTCAAGGAAGCACAGATAAATGTAATAAAATATGTCGTGGAGAATACTGCAAGAAACATAAATACATTTTATCAAAAAATCCACATGCTGGTCCTCGACATTGTGTTGGATGCAATGTTGACGTTCGAGGACAATACAATATCGGATTTGTAATGAATATGGTGGAGATAAATACAGAACTTTGATGGCGTATTGTCGTCGTAGGATCGAAGAAGGGGTTTTGACACCTAGAAAAAAAACTCCAACCGAGGAAGAATATTACTCAAAGTTCAAAAAATTTTCAGATTGATCGTTTGTCTGAATTATTCATTTTGTTTGATTTATATACAAGATTTTTTTTAATCCGTAAATTGACAATTTAACACATGGAGAGAGCAGCAGAGGGGGTCGACTGCAACATTCATTTGGGTTAATCTAGGTGTAGTCATTGAACTGACTTCTATGTTAGTCACCATTATTCGATTTGGTAATCAAAAAGGGTGACGTTTCGAATTAGTCTGTTCACCCTCTCTTCTGCTTAGTGTATCGTTTCTCGTACTATGACCACTTACCCATACTAAACTATAACTGAAAGTGATATTTAGAAAATAAAGAATGAACTACTACGATTTCAACCGATTAAATTTAACAATATTATAACAGTGATAAAGTGATAATAGAGTCTCCGCCCAACAGACTACAGTTACCAGCATATATATGCTATTGATATGCTAGCTTAATTGAAATTTCGAATTAGATGCGCGCTTTGTTCTTCCGTTTCCGAAATTTTAAAAATAAATTTAAGTATGTGAGATAACATCTATGGAGATACATCCAGAATAATGGATTCATTAAAATTTTTAGATAGTATCGTCACTAATGCCAATTTGAAAATGAATGCGTATAATTTAATAGCAATTTTATGCAGGCCATACGGCGACATAAATCAGAAACATGTCCAAAAATCCGCAACCCGCAATCTAAATTTTATTACGCAACCAAATATAGAAAGGAGCCCAATTGGGCTATTAAAAAAAAACGCGTATCTGGCAACTCTGAATTTGATACTCACCTGAGAGTCTCCAGGGACGGTCCAGCAGTGATATCCCGTAGTACATCATACAGGTATCCTAGTGCTCTCTCTCTCTCTCTCTCTCTCTCTCTCTCTCTCTCTCTCTCTCTCTCTCTCTCTCTCTCTCTCTCTCTCTCTCTCTCTGAATGTAAGACCCTGAGTGAGTGGGAATAGACCCAACACACACTCAACCATATCAACCAATCGGAATTTTGCTAGTGGCTGTGCAATAGCACAAAATAACGGCGAGTGAAAATAGTTTCACATTTCGCCATGTTGATAGCTTCTAGTGGTGGCAAAGAAGGAAATATATTCAGCAAGCCAGCCCATGGATGTTGTAACCTTGAAGCCCCGGGAACGTACTTATTTTAAATCTAGTCCAGTTTTACTAATGGACGGAAGGGGCCTCGAGTGGCCGAGTGGTCTAAAGCTGACCGTTACGGATCACTACCATCTCACCTGTCTGCGTGGGTTCGAGTCTAAGATTCGGCTAATGTAGTTATGTGAGAAAGCTTGTCAGTAGCTTCTCGTGGGTTGGTGGTTCTTTCCGGAGATTTTCTGGGTTCTTCCTCCACCATTAATACTGGCCGCCATGTAAAGCCTATATTGTGCTTAAAAATGGCGTTAAACCAAATAAAATACAAAATACTAATGGAAGGAAAAAATACATATACTGTGTAAGCCACCTGTGCAATTAAATCAAATCCATAAAGTCGTATGGATTTCATCTTTCCTAACATTACCAATGTTTCTAGTACAAAGTCTACATATTGTAAGTCCCAAATAGGTTTGAATGCTAAAATGTCTATGCGACATAAATAAGTGTAGTCACTGTCAGATAAAATAGCTTGTTACTTTTGAGCGGTGTTAAAAAATGACCAAGTCAGGTTTCGTAACAATAGTTTGTTCGAAAAGTGTTCTGGTACCAAATGAGAACCCTGTATTCATGCAATCAATGGAAATCTCAGAAGGTTAGAGAGAATTTAAATTAAATCGGAGTCGCTATTGAGCAACTATCAAAATGAATGGAAGGCCATGGAGAGTGGAAATAGACCCATCACGCACTCATCCTTTGATCCAATGCGATACGTAAGAAAGCGTGCACTGCACATGTGGTTTGAGGGAGCTGAGGTGTCTGGTGGCGGAAAAGAAGGACAGGTGGCTCGGTCAGGTTTGGGCCTAGGTCAGTCAGTAATGCTTCCATACTCCAGGGTATCTGGTCTAAACTTTTCCCTATCAATTTGAAAGACTCTATGCTGTTATGAATCTATAATGAATACAGCCCGTGTGACAGCACTAATTATAACGGTCTTATTCGGTTTGTTTTCCTCAACCCATTTTATTTATTTTTTTATTGGGGGCACCAGACAGATGCCCCCCCCCCAATCAAAAAAAATTTCAAAACGTTTATATGTATGTGTGTTCCCCCCGATGTTTTTATGTTGTTTTTTATTTATTCTTTACTTCTAAAGTCCCAATTAATTTTTCCCCATCGGGGTTATAATATAATTGACAAGGGGTATTTTTTTATTTCCCTAGTGTATTTTAAGTATTCGTTACTAGTTGGGATTTGATCTACCCACTCTAGTAAGTTACTTTTAATTTTGTTGACCATGGCTAGTGGTCCCTTATTATCCTGGTGTTTGCTATATGTATGGTGCTATTTGTGTGATTGCTATAAAGGTATATTATATCCTTGTGTACGTGTTCAGGATAGCCTTGTATTTCTCCAAATCATACCAGTTATCTTATTTGTTACTATCTTCACCAATACGGAAGATAGATATTTAATTTATAATTTTAGAGTTTTATTTTAAGTTTTAATTTTATAATTTGGTATCAATTGAAGTGCATTACTTTCAAAATGTTGTGTGTCTCAATTTATCTAGTTTGTTAATTGAATGGGTCCGTTTGCCTTGAGACAGAAACTGTACAAATTTATTTGGCTGTACAGTTCCTGTCTCAATTTGTCCGGCCCTTACTTATTTATTATTATTAAGATTAAGAAAGGTCCAAAATTGTTTAAGTTCCCTTAATTGGGAGTCATGGCTATTACGGGAGATAGCCATGACAGATAAAGCATGGATGACGAATCCAGAGAAGAGAAACATTTACATTTAAAGAAGAGAAAAGACGAACATATAAAAATGTTTAAATATTTGGGTGGTATTTTCTAAACACTTCCATAGGCCTGCTCACTTCGCGTGGCGCCATGTGATCTAGCCCTATGGCGTCCTCATCTGTACTTCCCCCTCACAATATTGTTAATCATAATTTTTTTTTTTTTTTCTATTTTTTTTTTATTTTTTTTTTTTATTTTTTAAATTAAAATATTTCAATTTTAAAATAATTTTAAAAATTTTTCCTTAACCTTCATTATTGAACCACATCTTATTAAAGTATCCGTTATAAAGTCCGTTATTTGTCTAACCAATCGTTTATTAAAGTTTCCGTCTAGGAAGAGTAATTGACGTCCGTTGTATTTGTCTACCTTCATTATTTCAGTTATTAGTTTGATCCTTTCTTCCTTTGTTTTGTCACATTCTGTAATTGTGTGGTCTTTTGTATATGGGGCATTTTTGCATAGAGGGCAACAAACAGGGGTCCTTATTAATCTTCGTTTAATTGCCACTTCGCCCGTTAGCCAGGCGTTGTGGAGGTACGTGTACATGATACTTTGTACCTTAAACGAGTTAATGCCGGACCAATGCCTCCAAACTATGTCCCAGTTTACAGATGGGTATTGTAATTGTACCTTGCATTTGTTTTGAATCGAATTTAGATCTAAAAGCCAGTCATATGTTTTGTCATTTTTTAGTGCCCATAGTTCTTTTTTATCCCTATACCTATATAAAATTTCTTTGATCCCTCTATATAAGTGTGGTGCATCTATTTTTTTCACTAGTTTGTTGTTTGTGTATATGTCTTGTTTGTTTCTCATTCCAAATCCTAACCAAAAAATGTATAATGCCTCCCAAGGTTTTTGTGGTGGTGCGCTTAATCTTTTTAACCTATTTAATATGGTTTTTAATTTTATTAAGTTGGGATTAGGCAAGGCTAATCCCCCCTTTAGTTTAGCCCTATATAAAGTTTCCTTATTTATGTGATGTGTTTTGTAATTACATATGTAGTCTATTATTTCGTTGTCAATCGTAGCTAGTGTTTTATTGTTAATGTCCACAGAGTTTATAAGGTATGTCAAATTAGAATACATATATGTTTTTGCAACCTGTGAACGTTCCATTAGACTAAGCGGCTTTAGTGCTCAGATATCTATTACTTCTTTTATTTTCTTTTTAACTTTTAAGCAGTTTTCTTTTTCTTCATTGGCCCCGAAGAATATCCCCAAGGCTTTCACTCTATTTTTTATTAGATGTGGGGGTAAACCAGGATGGTTTCCCCTCCAGTTTCCTATTTTTAATATTTCCGTCTTATCATGATTAATTTTCGATCCTGATGCTTTCCCAAAAGCCTCGTATTCTTTTTGTAGATGTTTAAAAGAATTTGGATCATTAATGAAGTTTGTACAATCGTCAGCGTGTTGAAGCATTTTAAATTCCTCTCTTAAGTTAGGAATTTTCACTCCTTTAATATTGGTATTATTTCTAATTTTTAAACTCAGAATTTCGATTGCTATTACATATAATAGCATAGATAGTGGGCATCCTTGCCTCACTGATCGTTTTATATCAATCTTTTGGGTTTTCGCCCCATTTACTTGTACATTTGCAGTTATTTCATTGTACATTATTTTAGTCCAATTTAGGAAATTTTTCCCAAAACCAAATTTCTCCAGTACTTTTTGTGTATAATTATGTTCTAATCTGTCGAAAGCTTTCTCCTGGTCGAAAAGTACCATAGCACATTTCGAGTTTGTGGTATTTATAAAGTCTATTATGGTCCTAATATTAAGTATATTGTCATGTATGCTCCTATTTTTTCCACCGCATGTTTGATTAGTGTTCACTATGGTGTTTACTCCGTGCTTAATCCTATTAGCCAAAATTCTACTCAGTATTTTGTAATCCGTGTTTAGGAGGGAGATGGGCCTCCAGTTTTTTAAGTCGGTTTGTCACCTTTCCCCTTGTATATTAGAGTAATTAAACCCTCCCTCATTGATTTGGTCATTTTGTCGTTTTTTAGTAAAATATTATTAAAAAGAGTTTCTAAGATTGGTGCCACCTCACTTTGGAATTTTTTATAGAATTCCGCAGTGAGGCCATCTCGCCCTGGTGTTTTACCCTTTGCAAGTTCTTTTATTGTGGTTTTAACTTCCTCCACAGAAATGAGCGCATCGCACCGTTTCTTGTGCTCTGATGAAATCATTTCGCAATGTATTGAATTTAGATATTGCATGGTTGTGTCATTGTCTATGCATTGAGAGTCGTATAATGTTGTGTAGTATTTTTGAATTTCCTCCATAATTTCTGCTTTAGTTGTAAATATTTCCCCATTCATGTTTAGTGTATCTAATTCCTTTTCTACCCCTCGTCTTATTTCCTCCCTTTTATTTAGTTCCCTGCCCTGTTTGTATATATGGTGAAATTTGCCCGCCCTGGTTTCCATTCCCCTTGTTTTATATTGCCTTAGCTTTTCTAGCTGTATGGAGTAGCTCTCCTTCTCCCTTAAAGGTGTTGTGACATCATTTATTAATCTCTTTAAAGCTAACTTCTGTATTTTTGGGATCCGTTTACGTTTAGTTGAGTGATAAATTGCTATTTGTTTGACTTTTATTTTAAATCTATCCCAATCTGTAGCAATATCTGATATATTTTTTCCCTCTTCATTCGTAAGTATTTTAGGGATTTCCAATTTTATTTAATCTATTAATTGCTCATCGTCCAATATTGAGTTGTTTAATCTCCATTCTCCTTTACCCCATCTATTATTTTTTATCACCATTTCCAAAGTTATTTGTTTATGGTCTGAAATTTTGTAATCTAATATTTCTGCTTTTTTGTATATTTTATGGTCGAAATCGGTTACATAAAATTTATCTATCCTACTTGATTTTTTTATCCCTGCTTTTTCATAATCATGTGTATAGTCCGTTCTTAGAAGGTTAAGGTGTCTATACACATCTATTAGTTTATTTTGTTTTAGTAATCTTTCCATTAGGTTAGCTAATGCTAGATCGCTAGTTGTGAGTTTGCCTGTGTGATCTACATTACTCCCCACCCAGTTAAAATCCCCTCCTATAATCAGGTGCTCTGTTGTGTATTTTTTAAAATATTTAATTAGATTCCCTATGAATTCGTAATGTCTTTGTCTCTCTGCAGGAGCATATATATTTATTATGTGTAATTTGTTTGATTTTATATGAATTACCCTTCCCTTTAAGCTATTATCTATTATTAATCTTTCCCAATTTTGTCTAATTTTGTTTCTAATTATTATTGCTACCCCCGCTCTATTGTCGTTTTGTTGTGCCTCGCTATTTACAACAATGGCATCCATTTCGGATTCTATTTCTAATATCATCGTTTTAGTTAGTTTATTGTGTGTTTCCTGAATTAGTATAATGTCCTGCTTTAATTTTATCAGTTGTGTAATTTTGTCCTTATCTAATCCATTAGTGTTTATAGATGTGATATGGAAGTTTATTTCTTCCATTTTAGGGTTCCAGGTGGCTATTAGTTAAATATTCCTAGTAGTATTTTAATTGTTAATAATATTTAGATTGTTTTGTTTATATCCATTTCATTTGGGGGCATTGGCCCCCCGTCTGTCTCTATACTGTCATTTGAGTCTGTCAGGTTTAATTCCTTTTCTAGTTCGTTTGTCGTGTCATTCGTTGGTTCATTCGTCAGATCATTTGTCGTGTCCATATCCGTTGATGTATTTGTGTAATCAATTATTGTAGTTCTTTGGTATAGCGGTCTTAGGTCAAAATCTGGGTCGTACTCTTCTGATGTCGATTCTGATAGAACTGTTTTCTCCTCCATTTTCCTCTTTCTTTCTCTTCTCTTAGCTTTCGTGGATATTCTGATCTTTGGTATTTCTGTGACAGTTAGTGGCTCCTCACTGTTTGATGAACTTGTGAGGGTGGTGTTCTTCCTTTTCTTTGGTACTGTCATTGGCGTGGATTCCGTATTTGCGTGGTCCCCATCACTTAGTAGGGGCACAATCTCCAGCTCTTTTAGGGCCTCGTCTTCTTCGTCTATAGCTAGGCATTCAAAACGGTTTCCTGTTTTAAAGGGAGCTGTAGGTAGTTCTCTCCTTGTTGTCTTTGTAGGGGTTTTATACCCATCGTCTTGGTTTTGGTTTAATGTTTCTTCTTGTCTTTCTATTTGTACCTCTATCTGAATTTCCAGGTTCTGTTGTTGTTGTTGTTGTTGTGATTGTACGTCCCCAACATTTTCTTCATTCTGTCCTTTTTCTTCTTGTCCTGTCTCTGTTCCAACTGTCAGTTTTGCCGCATATGAATTTGGGTCTCTTTGAGCTTTGTTCCCTGGGCAGCATTTTAATGCTTCTAAGATGGCCCATAATTCAGCCCATAATTCAGCTGTATATATGGAGCAGTAGTCAGGTAGACAACGCCCCGTTTGTATATTAAGCTCTTGTATAACCACTGCAGCAGCTGTTTATATGGATTTGTTATTTTAAAGCCATCTGTATAAATTTTGATATAATTTTGATATTTGGTTTTTATTTCTTCGAAAACTAATGTTTTAGGTAGTTTTCTTGGTTTTCTTTATTTCCATTAGTTGAAAGGGAAATATTTACCATTGGTTAATATTACTCCAAGGTTCTTTATCATATGTGATTTTACTCACTGCTTGGAATATTTCTATCGGAACTAGTTTTCCCCATAGGGGTAGTGTTTTTAAGAGTTTTCTTAAAGGGTATGTTACAGTTCTTGATTGCCAGGTAAGTGGGATGGGATTTTGGGTGGATCGAAAGTCTGGCTGCATATTTTAGGACGAGTTCCTGCCCTTTTAGATGTAATGGCAGTTCTCCAGTTACAATTTGCAGTTTAGCTGATGGCATTTAGCTGATGATATTTGATCTTTTTAATTTATTTAGAGCCCAACGTTTTGCTTGCCTAGTTTGTTTAATTTGTTCGTTCCACCATGGTACACTTAGTTTTCTTAATGTTATATTTGATTTTGGAATACTGGTGGTGGCTGCTTGAGTAATCATCTTAATTAGTTTATCGTAATAAATATCGATATCTTCTGATTCTATTGGGTTTGTATCAGTAGTTGATAGTATTTGTTTAAAATTTGCCCAATCTGCTTTATTGTAATCCACCTGGGGTTTTTAATATTGGACTCGAGCTGTACGACTATTTGCAGGGTGACAATTACCGGGAAGTGGTCGCACCCCCATTGGGTCAGATTGATCAAATCTCCAGCGTGTCCCCTGGGCCAATTTAGGCGTGCATAGGGTGATGTCAATGGCGATCATGGTGAAATCTACCGGATAACATGGTTTTGGCACCGTCATTTAGTATGGTCAGTTTGGATTCGGAGGCCCAAGCTGCCACCCACCTGCCTCTACCATCCGTCATCTCACCCCCACCCCCCAGTGCTCGTTATGGGCGTTGAAATCAACACATATGATCGCATGCTCGACTTTTTTATGTTTATTCTAGCTTTAGTTTTATTGTTGTTACAATTTGATTTTTCTTTTCTATATTGATATTTGGTGATTTGTTGGGTTTGATTTTATTGTACATTAACCTAGCTGTCCAGTAGGTGAGGTGATGAATGTTCATGATCCCTACTATTGAGATTTCCCTAATTGTAGCTGGGCTCTCTGGGGATTGGGGTAGGTGGAGGCCTCTACAGTGGATACACTTAGGGTTTGATCTTCTGCATTTCCCCTTATTCCCCCCACCCAACATTACTTACATTTGGTTTTATATTTACAGTTTGAGGTGAAATAGCCCCAGTGTGTTGACATTTGGAGCAGAACCTTTGTTTCTTGATGTAAGGTACGACTTATATAGAGTCCCTGTGGTGCCTAGTTTAATTAGGGTGGGCAGAGGGGTCGAGGATTCCAAGATGGTAATATTGGTTTCCTGTTTACTTCTGTTTCTTAATTTGTAGACTTTTTTCCACTGGGGATAGGCCCTTTTTTTTTTTAGTCCATATTTCCTTAATGTCTAGTTTTCCTAGTTTGCCCGTGACTTTTGTGGTGGCGGTTTATGGCATGCCTTTTAAGGTGAACGAAAGCAATTTGAATTATAGTGTTTCGTTCACGAAGGCACATTTAACACTGTTTAATGCTAGCATAGCTAGCTATTTAGTTGATCATAAGGGGAAGGGAATGTGCCACATCCCCCGGGCTTTTATGCACTCATAGAGTGCTATTTAATTAGGCCGTCATGTCGGAGCCCCTATTGAGGGAATATCAACATGAATGTAAGACCGTGGGTGAGTGGGAATAGACCCAACACACACTCTACCCTATCAACCAATCGGAAGTGAGGTGCTAGGTGTGCAATGGCACAAAATAATGACGAGTGAAAAATAATTTTCACATATCGTCATGTTGAGAGTTTCTGGTGGTGGTAAAGAGGGGAAAAAACCTCAGCAAGCCAGCACATGGATGTCGTTAGCCCTGAAACGCCCTAGCCATACTTATTTCAAATCGAGTCCAGTTTTACTAATGGACGGAAAAAATATCAATAATGTGTAAGCCACCTGTACAATTATATAAAATATTATAGTCGTAGAATTTTGCTTAACTTTTCTAACAATACCAATTTTCAAGTACAGAGTTACTAAAAGTACCTGAAAAGGTTTATAT
This sequence comes from Unio delphinus, assembly GCA_029339505.1. Taxonomy (NCBI): domain Eukaryota; kingdom Metazoa; phylum Mollusca; class Bivalvia; order Unionida; family Unionidae; genus Unio; species Unio delphinus. The sequence goes on from JAQISU010000076.1 coordinate 8,332,392, forward strand.
GATCACCAAGCATGCAAGCATTGAATGCGCGGACCTATTAGAAAAACTCGCTCACTTTTTAACCTACAACCACTAACTACAAACAACAAACACACAGAATATTTTATAAGCTAGGAAAACGAAGTGCTTATAGACACAAAATATATATTTAAAAAAATAAAAATCTTACAGACAAACACAGACAGACAAACATTTGGCAATTAAATTAGTGCGTCTTTATTCTAGATTATTGGAATAACGCTGAAAAGGGCTGTTTTTCTGGACGAGGAATATGACAATATTTATCGTCTATGATTGCGACCTCATCTGGCGATAGACATTCCCACATGATAAGGTCTGCTTCTTCAGAAAGAGAAATATGTCGTGTCTGCACGGCAGTCGACAAAACCTCTGTCTTGTTTATGCTGTTGCTGATGCTGCTGCTGCTGCTCTCTCTCTCTCTCTCTCTCTCTCTCTCTCTCTCTCTCTCTCTCTCTCTCTCTCTCTCTCTCTCTCTCTCTCTCTCCTTCTGAAGTTTGTACTTCTCCGTTCGTTTGCTTTCTCCTTCTTGATTTCCTCTCAGAAAACCTCTTCTATCAGGTCTTCTACCACTTTCAGCATCCTGACATTCTCTATCTCTTCAGGTTTGGGTATCATGCTTTATCTGACACGATGAAAATGCATGTAGGCTTCATTTAGTTTAGCTAAATTGGAAGGCATCTTGATAGGATGACGAGTCAACAATGGATGGTTGTCAAGTGCCAAATTTTTCGTCAGTGACATCCAGTAATTAATTCGTAGGCTAGCCGACAATCAACTGTCTTGGAGTAGAGTTTGGAACGGAAAAAATGTTAGTTTAACTCGGTCAGACTGCTACAATAATTAGAGGGAAAACGGACTGAGTGTTTGACACGTTAAAATTATGTGATTACTCACGCAGAGCTTTCAAAAATGATTGAGACAAATGATAAGGTGATATTTCGATCCTAAGTGGCATTTTTGGAATCTTGATAGACGGTTTTCATAAGGTCAGTAAGAATAGCATTTATTCCGATTGGGCGAATGCATGGGGAAGGGAGTGTGTCAGACTCCAGAATCGGGGAAATATATACTTCGTATCAAACGATGTTAGTCAGTCTAGGAAGACCTCTGCCAGAGAGGAAGTGAAAACTACATAGAAGACTCCGTACGTCTTTGAAAGACAGACGTTCGTAAATTAATTGTGGTTCCGGGAAACTGAATGTGGAACGAGTGTAAGACGCCAAAAACACAAGGTATTTAACTCAAATTCACCTTTATTATGATGTAATGTATATGCTGTTTATCTTTGTCATATATGCATAATGTATCGATACTACGCTACAAATAGTTCAGTATTACATTGATTTAATAACGTACTTTGATATGTTTCTTTGTTACAGATGCATGATGTGTTCATATTTTGTATGGATAGTCGGTTTTACAGTGATTTAATAATGTATTTTGAATTCTGAAATTAGCATTTTTTACCTTATATACTTAGGTAGGTAAATGGGTGGTGTAGAAAAACCCGCCGTGTACATTTATGATTGGAAAGTGTTACATTAATTTGAATTTATCATATTAGTAAATATGGACTGTGTGTTATGTTATATTGCCTCACTTTACGTAATGATTTACGGGAATATATGACTTTCCCGAATTCTGATGTCGATAATTAGCAGTATAGCTCTATTGATCTGAAAACATGTATAGAATTTGTTAGCCGTATAAATGATAACACTGATAGTAAGATCTGATTGTTCGAACATGAAGACGGACGAACAATCGCAACTCTGAAAGTAACGAGATACTTAGTGCGTTTTACCCTTTTCTTTTACAAGGAAAATAGTTTACTTTGGCAAGAGTAAGAATCAGCGAGAAGTCAAAGGAAAATAGTTTATTTTGGCAAGAGTAAGAATCAGCGAGAAGTCAAAGGAAAATAGTTTATTTTGGCAAGAGTGAGAATCAGCGAGGAGTCAAAGGAAAAGAGGAAAAAAAAAAATAAGAAGTCAGAGTGTGGAATTCCCGTTCAATCAAAGGGCAAGCTGAAGACGGACGCATGCAGGGAAAAGAAAGAAAAACCAGTCGACGAAAAAGGTCATGTTGAATCACCCAACAGTCCAATGTTAAATGAACATTCGATTCCTTGATGAAATTTACTCTGAGTATTAATGGCTAACTTCATTTATTTTCATTAGTGTTTGGATTCTTATGAATGTATCCATTATTTTAAAGCTTCGGTATTTGTATTTTTTCTGAACTAAGTGTAATCAGAAAGAGAGAAATTGTAATTCACAGTGTCATTCTTTTCTTAATTGTATTTTTAATTAAATTTATATTTTATCTTTACGGGGGCTCGTGTTCAAAATACCACATCCCCCAGGCATTAATGTACTCAAAGATTACTATTCAATTTGGTCGTCAGGTCGGAGGTACTATTAAGTCCTATCGACCTGAATGTAAGACCCTTGGGTGAGTGGAAATAGACCCAGCATACACTCAACCCTAACTTCCAGTCAGTGAACTACTACTGGCGTGGAATGGCACGTATGATGATAGCGGGTGAAAATAGTTTCACATCTCCACCATTTTGAGCTATCCGAGTGGTGGCAAGGAAGGAAAGAAACTCAGCAAGCCAGCCCATGGATGTTGTTTACCTTGAAACGCCGGTCCGTACATATTTCAAATTAAGGCCAGTTTTACTAATGGACAAAATAAATACCAATAATGTGTAAGTCACCTGTGTAATTATTCAAATTCAAAAAGTTAAGAAAAATTTAAAAATACCAATCGGATAAGTCATAATAACTAAACAATCATAATGTAATTAGGTAATACATAGTAATTCAAGTTTGATGGCGGTTCTGAATCAGATCAAATTAGGTTACACCAATAAAGATTTGTTCTCAAGCCAAATTGAGAACATACATTTAAGTGGCATTTGAAAGGTATAGATAAGTCATTTTTTCAATTCTGATTGTTTGCTTGAAAATCTCTGACAAGCAACCGTTTCTTTGTTTCGTCTCCCCACTCTGAGCCATGAGAGCTTCGATGTGATGCATCTCTAGAACAATCAATGGAAGAGAGGAATATCATGCATCTCTTTATACCACCGATGCAACACTGTATTTGGACATTCCGTACCCAAGTCGTTTCGTACCCAAATGAGTCGTTTCTTATCCAATGCAATAGTGATTGCGTACCCAATGTGCTGGTCGTTTCGTACCCAATGCTATAGTCGTTTTGTACATAAAGTACAAAAATATAACCACCAATATAATATTTTTTAAAAAACTACATATTTCATACGTTTCAATACTGGCAGAATCAAAGCATGCATTAATACATATCTTCAATTATTTAAATACTTGAATAGATCAGTTTCAAAACAGAGGTAAATATAGGTAAAATGCAGTGCTAAACAACGAAATTAAATTTCACCTGCCATGAAGAAATACAAATATTTATACTTAGTTAAAAACAGAGAATTTAAATTATGCCACTAACTTGTTAGTTTCTTATGATCGGTGAAAGTGTCCAAAACTTTGTACAAATATGCTAATGCGGTCGGCAGTCTACCAAAAAGGCTTGATGGATGGTATAGTATACCACATTCAACACCTTTAAAAGTAGGCGACAAAATTTGAAATTAACACAAGTATTGGTCCTTAGAAAAGAGAAACCTAATCAAACAACTGTTGTATCTGCATTCAGCCCCATTGTTAAAAGATCGCAGAATTTCTAGTTGCTTTGAGAGGATAAACATTGGTAATTTTTTCATTCATTAGTCATTACTAAAATTACCGAGAAGTATGCCATTTATTTGTTACTTTAAATGATAGAAAAATGAATGGACTTATTCCGTTATTTAAACTTGGCCAAAGTTTTCTTTTTCTTTTTTCTGGCAATGTAAATTTTTGTTAATTCTTTTTAGTACATAGATGCTATTATACAGTGAAAAACGATACAAATACTGTAAATATTTGCGTTTAGTCATTTAATTTTGCCCGAATTCGCCTTGCTCATGCAATTCTACGGTATGAAAAATACTAGGCATAGAAAGGGAGCGGTAAATATGACAATACTGTACTGTATATCAAACCTTGTAAATTAAAGGGTACGAAACAACCACAGCCTTGGGTACAAAACAACTAGCACCTTGGTTACAAAACGACCAATAACCACTGGGTACGAAATGACCATGAATCATGCAACACTGCTTCTTCCAAGATGAGACCCCAAGCGTCCTCCAGATACTCATTCAAGTTTTCTTCTTTACTCATCATCAGGCAATGTATCGTGTTGAATTTGACTGGGATGATCGTTTAAACATCCATACTTTCTTAGTTAGTTGCACTGCTCTTTCAGGATTTCGACATGGAAAGTGTTTTGAGTTTTCAGTGATGTTTTGGATTTGTGTGAGGGTAAATCATTTTCACCAAAGCCACTTAATGATGGGCTTCGTGATCCAATTCGATGGACTGTGGTTTGGCGATGAAACGGCATGTGTTCTTGGGAAACACCTCCATTGACTGTCACTGGGTAATGTTAAAAAAAAATATTGGTTACTGTTGTTCATAATTCCAGAGTTCTGCTGTCAATGTCAGAGGAATGTCAAAAAGAGGGTTGCTGTAGTTGTTGTTGGTGTGATGACTGCTTGGAGAGTGATTGCTATTGGATGCAAGGTTCCCGTCGTTACCATTAGTGGAATATTTCAGGAAAAGATTGGGGAGAAAGTAATCGATGCAACTGCTCAATTAAATGGTCGTCAATTGGTTGTCGCCTTGCTGCTAACTCAAAATGACAATGGCAGCACATGTGACACAACACACCATAAGAGATTTGGCAGAAAAAGACGATTTGCATTTTAGGCACACGTTCTCCACACCATACCCACAATATCAACTATAGCAATTACAAATGGCATACAACAGATATTACTGGTAAAAATGAGTCGGAAAAGATGAATGAAAAATGTACCAAGAAGACAATGCTGGAGCTGCTACATTTTCCAGATCACTGTCAAATGTTGTAATAAACACTGTGATCCGATTGACAATTTAATAAAATATATGAATGACTCGCGATAGGAAATTCGTGCGTTAAGACTCTCCTGGGGGTTAGCTAAATCCGTGTCCTTACGAAATGCATCTAGCTTCCATAGACAATAATGTGTTCAAAATGAACTTTTAAACCAGTTAGAATCCAAATGTTGCTCATTGTCAGACAAACAATACAATCAACATCAGATGAAATTATCAATAGCAGACAACTTAAATGTTTGTTGAACTTAGGTCATACAAAGTAGACGTTTGATTTAATTGTAAATATGTTCATAGTGTGAATCTGACATTATTGTATCCATAGTTAACGTTAGTGCAAAAAAAACCAAAACGCTTAACTATGTATTTCTCATGTTCGAATTTGGGAAATTATTGAAATCCATTGTGTTCATTTAATTAATTTAAACTTTCAATAATTCTTCACAGCTTAAAGTTAACTTTTTATATTGACCTTACCTGGCTGTTGTTGTTATAGAGTTTAACGCCATCTTCAACACAATATAGGCTATACTTGGCGGCCAGTATGGAGGAAAAGCCCGGGAAAACCCAGAAAGAACCACCGACCCTAGAGAAGTTTTCTCACATACCCACATTGGCTGAGCCCGAGACTCGAAAACACGCAGACTGAGGTGAGATGGCAACAGTGAGCGCTTTAGACCACTCGGCCACCTATACAAACTTTACAGACAGCAATTCCCATGATAGGCTCAAATACATTGATGTAGTTTATTTCGTTTGATATAAACGTGAAGGATATGATAAACTGTAATAGTAAACAATTTTAGATACAGTGTTTGTGAAAGACATTCCAATATCCTATAAATTGAATGACGATACATGTATGTTCATGACATTCACAAATTTGTAATTACCTGGTTTTTGTTGTTGTTGTTAGGACTGAAGAAAGCATCATGAATGATACAATGAGAAAGTCATTATCAGGAGTGATTAATCCATACATTTCTGGTATTGATATTATATTTGTGGTGTATGGAAAAACTTGGGAATGCCATTAGGCTCTCAGATTCTAAGAAATCACTCTCTGATGTATCCTTGTTCTCTTTCACTGGATTTTATATTAGCACAACTCTTGCAAAAGCATGTAAACCAATAACAGGAGAAATTCAATACTATGAACTGAACAATATTTAACATCAGTATACTACTTTTAAATAGGTTTCTGTCAATCAGTCAATGACAACTACGAAAATGGAATCTTTTTGTTAATGATTATGATACTGGGAAGAAAATTGTTGACATACCGTTTTCATACAAAATTCACAAAAATTACACACGATTTTCCCATCTTGAGTTTCAAGTTTCTTTTGATATCATGCAATAAAAAAATAAAAGACAAGTGATCCGTAAAGTGTAACAACTAAGCAATAGCACAAAAACTCAGTTACTGTAAGAAGGCCAGTTAAATATTACCAGGACTTCGTATTGAGGCGACACTTTACAAAACCACAGGATATCGGTTAAGTTCATACTTTATTCCTTTAAACGCTTTTGCATTATGGATACTCTTCTAGTAGAAATAACATTAACATCTCTTTTGAAACTCTTCCATGATTTATGGATCACTGGTAATGTACCAAAACTTTGGAAAGAAGCAACTGTAATACCAGTCCCCAAACCCGGTAAAGATAGCGAAGACCCCAACAGCTATCGACCAATTGCACTGACAAGCTGTGTGTGCAAAACAATGGAACGAATGATCAATTCTCGACTTATCTGGTACTTGGAAACTAACAATTTAATATCTCCTTTCCAAAGTGGCTTTCGTTATGGACGGAGCACCAATGATCATCTGGTTAGACTAGAAACATTCATTCGTGATGCATTTATCAAGAAAGAACATTTAGTAGCGGTTTTCTTTGATTTAGAAAAGGTCTATGACATGACATGGAAGTACGGGATACTAAATGACCTGCACGATCTAGGTCTAAAAGGCCGTCTGCCCTCTTTCATATCCTGCTTTCTCTCAGACAGAGAATTCAAGGTACGAGTAGGCTCTACTCTCTCAGATTTGCACGAGCAAGAGATGGGTGTGCCCCAGGGCAGTATTTTATCCGTGACACTTTTCAATATCAAAATTAATAGCATCACAAAGTGTCTGACTCCTAGTGTGGATTGCTCGCTATATGTTGATGATTTCCTAATATGGTATAGATCGAAGTACATGCATACAACTGAAAGACAACTTCAGCAAAATATAAACAAGATTCAAAGTTCGGCCAGTGCAAACGGTTTCAAATTCTCGAAGTCTAAAACAGTATGCATGCATTTCTGTCAGTTACGAAGACATCACGATGAACCTCACCTCACGCTGGACGGAACACCTATTCCAGTTGTTGAGGAAACAAAATTTTTAGGTATTATCTTTGACAGAAGACTGACTTTTATTCCACACCTAAAGAATTTGAAAGCTAAATGCTCAAAAGCACTTGACCTACTTAAATTAGTATCGGACACTGACTGGGGTGCTGATAGAAAAGTCATCCTGAATTTATATAGAACGTTTATTCGCTCCAAACTAGACTATGGTTGCGTTGTGTATGGCTCAGCCAGAAAATCCTATTTGAAAATACTTGATCCAATTCATCATCAGGCAATAAGACTGGCTTTGGGAGCATTTAAAACATCCCCGTGTGAAAGCCTTCTAGCTGAGGCGAATGAACCGCCATTATCACATCGTAGAGACATGCTTTCCGCACAGTATGCTCTCAAACTAAAATCAAACCCTCTCAATCCTGCTTTTTCGGCTGTTTTTCAACCCAAATACAAAACTTTATACGAAAATAAACCAACACCATTCCTTCCTTTGGCATTAGAATATTATCCAGCCTTGACACTACAAATATAGATCTTTCTAAACTTCAGAAAACGTCTATCCCCGAAACACCACCCTGGCTAATTAAACAACCAAAAGTACTTTTTACGCTACACGATGGAAAAAAATCTGAGACAAACCCTTCTGTCTTCCACAACTCTTACCTTGAACTCCTCACCGAATTTAAAAACTACACCAGAATTTACACTGATGGATCAAAGAATGAGGAAAAGGCTGTTGCAGCCTAAATTTGTTTGTGGAAATCACACAATGCGAGTTCGCTCACCAAATGGAGCATCAATTTTTACAGCCGAAATCAGAGCAATAGAACTTGCTCTGCAACAAATAGAAAAGAAACATATTTTAAACAGTATCATCTTCTTCGACTCGCTATCAGTACTCCAGTCATTACTGTTACGTGCTTAGGCTCGAATAAGCAGCAACACAGAAAGAGTGAAAACTAACAAGCTTGTATAACTTGAATAATGAATTTATTAAGTACAATTATTTTCATAAAATAAATAAACTTACGGTTTTAGAGAATCAAATCCAACATTAATCCAATATAGAATTCGCAAAAATAATCCACTAATGGAATTGCAAGAGTCCTAGCAGCAGAGAGGGTGAATCAGACAACTTTTTTTTTGGTTATTTTTTATTATACCTTTAAAACGGTACGAATAGACCCTTCTCGCGAATAACCAGAAAAAAAATAAGTCTCCGACCCTTATGATTGTTGTCTGAAAACATTCGCGTTTTCGTTGATGAATCATAAAATGTCGCAACGTCGTTGTCACTCACCCTCTCTGCTGCTAAGGTTTACGGTGATTTTAACCGAATATTTTATCAAGTCCTTACTACGACGAAAATCCTTTCAGGATTTCACAAATAGACTAATTTGTAAAACCTCCTCTTGTAAATCAATCAGATTATTAGACTGGTCAGTGAGTTTGAAATTAATTCTGGTTAATGAATTATTATGACATCGCATATAGACTGGATTCACCGGGGACTCAATTATTAAAAACCCTGGAGGAGCTGTTGGTGCAAATGAATACAAAATATATCCTTGCTGAGCTTGATTTGATCGTTCTAGATTAATTTGATAGCTTCCTTCGATCACATCGCATACTAAATTGAGCGCAATCACCGATGAAATATTCACATTGAACGGAGCAATATGCCTACCGCCACCATCTGGGTCATTATTGTGTTTGAGGGTTTTTATTTCCGGTGATGATGTTTTTCTCCACGTATCATGAATTATTTTAAAACCAACATCGATGGCATCACTGAGAAGTTTTTTTAGTTCTGGTACGTTATATCCTGGTAGTTTGAATGTGGGGATATCTTTAACGCGGATTTTATAATCTGATGCAAATCCGTCTCTCGATATGGGATTATCTTCATCTAATATATCCTGAATAATTTTTAAATTAAATGTTTCCATATCGTCGATAATTTTGTTGCATGTTTCTACGATGCTGATAAATTCATCTCGGGTGAGAGAGCCGGATTTAAGAGATATTAACAACAGCGAAAAATCATTATTCATTGCCTTGAAATTGTCATTGATTTTAAGATCGTGAGCAGTAAGAAATCTCTCTCCCTTATTTATTATATTGTGAAGGATATTAAAAAAATCTGTAGTGACTTGGTGATCTTTATAACTTTTTACTGGATTATTGGGTTTTATCCTGTCTGTGATATAATCAGTTTTTTTGGGTTCTGGTAAATCAACGGTTTTCCCCCCGGGTGGGATTTCAGGCCATCCCAGTACGGTTCTAATAGAACTCTGATAGATATCTACGACGTAACCCTCTGTGCTTATTTCAATGGCAGATGATAGTGTTGGCTCATGAACTGTTATAGCTATTTTTGATTCTTTTCCAGTAATCGATTTTATCTACGTTGCAATTCGTTATTGATTTGTTCAATTTGGTATGACCCTGTTGGTATGGAAACAACGTTCCAGTCTGGGGTACCGTCGTCTTTATTCTTATTTGCAAATACCAGGGAATTATTGGGTTGTTGACCACCAAATGATTTTGACCTAATATTTGGCCAACTGTGATACACTCGTAATTTTGCTAGCGCTATCTCCTTCACTGGGACCGGAGAGGGGAAATTCACACTGAATTCTGGATTCGTTGAGGTTATTGAGATCATGCTTGTTTGTACTGGGTTCGTGTTCTCCACTATTTGTTGAAGTAATTCCATCTGTGTTGTCATTGTTATTATACTCATGTTGTATTTCTAATTTTGACATCGCAGAATCATATATATCTACCATCGCTGAAAACTCACTCTCTGATATAATTGTATCATCGAGCGATGACGATATCAATGAGGATAATTGCGAGCATGCAGTGGACACAACATGAAATTGAATTATGTAGTCCTGTAGTTTCCGTTGGCTGCATGAGGATATTTTTTTTGTGATTATTGAAATAATTCCAGCGATTGTTGTTGCCGCAGAAATGCAAATTGGAACAACTATCGGAGCCATCATTGTCACTGAAGACAGTATAATACCAGCTCCGGTGATTACACCACTCACAGCGTACACAGTAACATCAATTGCGGTAATTCTCCTGCGATATTTTTTAATTTTCATTGCATACTCCTCAGACAGGGTTTTGAGTCTAGTTTGATATTCTCTGACCTGATCATAGCGATATTGCGATGATGAAATCATTTTTTATTTTAAATGTTCATCATTGAATTGCAGAATTATTTATCGCCAGGTACTTCTGCTACATATTCTATCACCCACGGCATCGTTAATCTAACTGATCTACCTCTAACCACACTTATTTTAAAAAGTACTTCAATTGGATTAGATTTAAACATTACCGTGTTAACACCTGTTCCTAAAATTTTATCGGTTAAATCGACACATGTTATATTAAAATGTTCGTTAGCTATGATTGTAAATCGATAAATTCCCTCAATGTAATTCAAACCACCAAATATGTAACTGAGCGATGGTCCGTCTTTAACCCAATCGAAAATTCCACTAGCTATCGTGTTCACAACATTTTTAACTTCATCGTTGCGATTCGGCATTTTTACTCTGCGGGCATCTCGAAGTTCTACAAACGATTGTTCGATAGTTTTTAATGTGTATATCGTTTCAAGGAGGTTAAGTGGTCTTAAATTTTCATCGCTGAAAAATCTTAAATTAAGCAGGTACAATTCATTATTGCGGTCATTGATGACTTTTTGATCATCTATAAACGTTTTAATTTCAGCGATAGATGGTGTAACTACAATTGGGGATCCAAAGAACTTATGAATGACATTTCTACGGAAACTATTGTAGTTTCTTAAATGATCTTCAAATTCTTTATCGTGGTTTGTAAATCGATCTGTAATCGTCGAAAAAAGTACACCCGGTTTGAGTTTACCCTGATCGGAAAATAACGCGATAGTATTCTTGATTGCGTTTCGTTGTTTAACTAAAATATCATCCAATGACACATCACTGCTTTTCAATTTACCCTGTTTGTCTTGAAATACAACTATTTCGTTCGGGTCAACATTTACTAAATTTAACGTCTCAGCGATTTCATCTTTGATTAGTTTTTTTACATTACCGGTTGCAGTGTCATCGGGTTTGGGTTTCAGAAGTCTTCCCCAAATATCGATCATGATATTTTATACACCATTCTCTAAAAAGCGATTACTAGTGTAGTCATTAACGACAATATGAGGTGGTTTTCTAGATGCTGAAATAGCGTCAAGGACATTTAATACTTCACTGCCGCATATTGGTGGGTCATTGATTTGTTGTGTTGGTAGCGTAGAATACCAAGTCTTCATTGGAAATTGTTTTATGTAACGCATAAACTCTTTTGGTGGGGCTAATCCATATGAATCAAAATAGACAATCCCACGTGGATCAATAGCGTATGCAACCCAGTGAGTTCCAGGTCCGGTGCTGTTATCGAGATTAATAATACCTGTTTCAGTTTTGTTTGGTTGATGTGGTAATTGATCTTTCATAAAAACACCTCTGAAATTTTTAATCACTAGTTTTTTAGCAGCATCCATTAAATCAAAATTGGACATTGGAACCATCGAAGATTTCTGAATTAATAAACCGTTCCTGGTAGTCTCAGGCCTGATCCGTGAACGGATCTCCCGCTGTACCATGAATACGGGGTTCCTGGTAGTCTTAGACCCTTTCCGCTGTACCATGAATACGGGGTTCCTGGTAGTCTTAGACCCAATCCGTGAACGGATCGTCCCTTTTTTTTATACCCTCGACCTTTCTTCGGTTCATATGATTCAGCAATGCTCTGTACCGCTTTTGTTCCCAAGCCTCCAACTACCCCCAATGCGGCCGCTTTTGCTACTGCTGGGGCTGCTGCCGCAACCAATGCTGGTATTGCAGCAAACAACGGAAATATACCACCTGTTTTTATCATATTTTTGATAGCAGCCGAAGAGAGTGTGATCTGAACTCCTTTTTTATCCTTGAAAGCATCATTGAAATGTTTCACTTGACGAGTTGTCAGCGATAATTTATTTGCACCACCAGTCATTTGATTAGGTTTCAACGTGATTGTGGTTCCACATTTTTTAGCCGATTCTGATTGCAATTTTTTGATTTGACCAGGAGTTAACGCAACACTAATAACACTATATGACATTATACAAATACAGATTGATTCTAATGGAAAAATCCTTCGGATTTTCAATCAAAGATTTTCCACTGGTGCATCAATAAATCTCATTCGTCCACCAACACCTTCAAGTAGCATTGATTTATCACTGAGAATGACAGCAACCGCTCTATAATTAGCAATACCACCAGGACGGGTTACACGGGCTCTGAAGTGTATATCAACGACAGATTGTCTTGTTAAATCAAGATGTTCCAGTGAAAAGTAATAAATCGGATAGAGGCTTTTGAAATCCCATTGTGATATTTGCAAACCGGTATCCACATTTTGATCACGTGCCATAAATGACAACAGGTTATGATAGACACGTGCAATATGATTTTGACCGTAATCAAGTTGCACATCTTCAGATGGTTCCTGCTGTCCGTTTATTCTCAGCGAGACTTCATTAACACCTAACTGATCAAATATCATATGACTTCGTTGTTGATTACCAACTCGTGCATTGTTCTGTAATGCAATAAATATATGACGTGGAGCTGAAATCCCTTGTTTTGATGCCAGGTGCCATGTGAATGTACCATCAACATTGTCTTGTTTAGTATCCGTAGTCACTGATAACCAACTCAATAACGACTTTCCTCCTTGGTCCATAAATGATAACAATTTTCCTTCTGCTGTGATTGATGGAGTTAACACTGGCATCCACAATGATAGTTTTGTTAAAACGACTTTACCATCAGGAACACCAGCATCACTCCATATTGCATCATTATCAGTACCCTTTCGTACAAGCGCTACTGTGTGTTTAGCTCCATAAATAACTTTTCGGACGTTTCTACAGAATCCGAATATATGATGCAGTGGAATTGCACATGAAAATTGTCGACGCTGTCCTTGTAATGTTGCTACACGTGTTGCAAATCCTAGATTGTAAGTAGTAATAGTATTTATGACATCAAAATCACCAGCTGGTCTTGTATATCCGGCTGGTGCTGGATTAGCTGAAGAAGCATGTGCTGCCTTGACTCTAGAATACTGGTTGTGTTCAGGGTTATCAGTAATATCCTTAGAAAACATCATAGATGGACCTGCTGATCTTGTATAATCATCAGAATATCTTGCTAACCCTATGATTGTTGTAGCCACATCAACTTCACGGTCAATGGATTCAATTTCTTTTCCATCAATGAGATATCTAGCGCTTTCAAATAACGCCATGATACCGTTATTAACTAATTCAACTCGGGTAGTTTGGCTAATGTCATATGGAAGATCATTATGTGCAGCATCATTTGTTACAAGTTCTCCTTCTACTTCAATAAACGCTTCACAAGGCAAAAAGTATTTACTGGTATCATGAACTTGAAGTTCAATTCGTGATCGGAGATCTGGTTGTACTGCGTGATAAGAATAAAATTGAAAATCGCGTACAGAATCATCTTTACGCACTGGGGCATCCATATCAAATGCTGGATCAGGTGACCTTTTGAACATTTTATTCTATTTATCAGAGTCTAAATCGGATTTTCCATTTCATCGTGAAAAACGCTAGCGTTTTCGTCGTGGTTTTTTAAAGCCACTTCCTGCTATCATGTTTGCTGTCATGTTATTTTGGTTCTCTTGATTTACCATCGACGCTAGTTTTTCATCTACTGCGTTATTTATTATTTTACTAACACTTGCAGGCATTTCTTCTGTAGACGGTAACGGTTTCTTTTCTCGTCTCACTAATGATGTTATTTTATCCTTCGCAGTTGAAAACGCTTTCCCGGCAAGATCTCCAACAGTACTAATACCCTTATCACGAATAACATCAATGGCTTTCATTCCTAGTTGTTTAGCTAACGGCATCACTTTTGGGGCCGTTCTTGAAAAGAATCCTAAAATGGTATTACCTAAACCATCTCCGTAGTATGCTCTATAAACTGAAAACCGTGAATTAACTACATAGACGGGGGTTGGTTTATCATGATTGTAGTGTATAATCATCTTGTTATAAAACTAGTAGTTTTTTAATTAGTGATCAATCGCTGTAATAACCATGGGCATCTTTGTGATTTTCAACTAACTCAGCAATGAGTTTTCGATATACATTAATGTCCATGATACCACCGGCAAATAATCGTCTACAGATATCAGCTGCTTCATTAATTATTTCCGGTGAGTTATTTCCGGCTCGTTTCCCTCCGATGAGGACTTCTAACCGTGATATATCACTGAGAATGTTACCAGGACAAGTAACGCTAGTGTTTTCAACTATTCCGCTACCTAAATACTTATCTTCAGTTGACTCCTCTTCATCCTCTTTAACTACTATATTCATTTGATTTATTTTACTCAATACTTTGTCTTTAAAACTCTCAAAATCATTGCGGTTACCTTCTGTGATTCTAAATCTACCACGGTTTGCCAAGTATACTTTTTTTTATCCAATTCTCGTCGTTTTTTATATACTCTTTATACCCTTTGTTTACAGCTATTTCTCTTTTATCGAGTGCAAAATTCCGCACGGTAAAGTTAATTAAATTATTGTCATCTTTAAAACTTTTAATTATGTTGTATGCATAGTTTGCAAATATAGTTTGCGGTGAATACATTTTCGCTATAGTAACGTCTTCTTCCTCTTGTTTTCTTGCAATAGCACCTAGTTCTTCTAGTACTTGCTCTATTTTTTGTTGTTGCCGTGAAGTAGCTACTATATCCACTGGAAGCGTTTCTAAAGACTTTTTTGTTTGTTTAGTTCTTTTTGCTATTTTATCTAACACAGGGAGAAAAGTCTCTTCTTGTTTTTTTCCTTGCTCAGAGAGTGTTGACACTATATGTTTCGTTGTTGTAGTTATTGGTTTAAACAACTCTTCAGATCCCGCAGCAAAATCAGTCTGAAGACTCTGTCGTTCTTGCAGTTTATTCCTGACAGAGTCACGAATTGGTATAAATTTCTTAATTGCATCTAGTCGCTCACGAGCCAATCGGGTCGTTAATGCTTCATTGACCATTATTTGAAATCAGAAACCATTTTTCAATTGCAAAACAATTTTTCCCATCGATGATTCCATCCTTAACGGTCCAATTTTTTATTGCTGTGAAATATTTTTATCTTTTATCCATTGATTTTGCCTGTTTTTGACAGTTTTGGTGGTTTTCAGTTGAAAATCTCAAAGAGATTTTACAGTCAAGTAGTCGATTTTACATGGGATTTTCCATAAGGAAAAGCTGTTAAAACTCATTTTTGATGATTTTTAGCCATTTTTCATCAATTTTTGCCTGTTTTCAGTGATGTTTGGTCATTTTTCATCGATTTTCATCAAAAAACCTCGTAGGGTCAAGTAGTCGATTTTGCATTGGATTTTCCATAGGGAAAAGTTCTTAAAAGAACTTTCAAAGCTGTTAGGATTCTATTTTATTTTCGCAGTGTGAAATATTTTCACTGATTCAATCAAAAAATGACAAAAAAAATGAAAATCTCAAGGAGATTTTACTGTCTGACAAAATCTTTTGAGGGTCGGTCAATCAAAATAGTTCATTTTCTTGAATTAACGCTCGTAAGTTTCTAATTTTAGAATTAACTTCCTTTTTCAATTCATATTCGTTACCCAATTGTTTTCGTATTCCTTCCACGATAGTATATAACGGAACAAACACATCTACTTCACTGGAAAATGCAAGAGAGTCTCGAATAGAATTTTGAATTTTTTTGATGAGTGCATATTTCTTTGGTAACATATACTTGTTAGTGCTAACTCCGTATTCTATATCCTGAAAATCCGACTTGAGTTGATCAGGATTTAACCCATCTGACAATTTAATATCCTGATTTTTCAATTTTGCAATTTCAACTATGATGCTATTCATATTTTCAGAATTCATATATGATAATACATATTTCTAATTCATTTTTCAAAAATAAATGAGCCGTTAATATTTTCAAAATTCAGTCTGTATATATAAATATATTTTTTAAAATTAATTCTGTATATATAAATATATTTTTTAAAATTAATTCTGTATATATAAATATCTTTTTTAAAATTAATTCTGTATATATAACTATATTTTTTAAAATTAATTCTGTATATATAAATATATTTTTTAAAATTAATTCTGTATATATAAATATATTTTTTAAAATTAATTCTGTATATATAAATATAAATGCAGACAAAAATAAATAACAACCATGATGAGCGGTTATCAGTCATTTGGCCCCCTTGATATAGGCCACTGTGTCTCTCATAGGGTTCTTTCTTTGAGTATTTCCATTTTTTTTCTGAGATTTCTTCGATCTCGATTTGACCCTATTTGGCCGGTAATTCATTTTTGAACACCATACGGGGCTACCCAAATGTGACGGAAAGCTAATTACATCCATGGATGTTATTTATTTTAGGTCATTTATATTTACATTCACCGGAAACATATTCCCCTAAGAGTGAATCTAACTCGTCAAATAACGGGTTAGAATCACAAGAGGGTATGTTTACGTGAAATGACCTAGAGGTTACATATATACGACAACACATCTTTGGAACTCCTTGGTTGCCTTCACATCCAAGTAAGCCCAAAGGAAACCCGAAACATACATCTCCGGAAGGGAGGCCTAACGTGGCAAACGCCATCTTAGACCGCCCAGAAGATATGCTTGGGGTGACGTCACAACATATACTTAATTAAGGACAGCACAAATACCGTATATATCTCCACTCGAGTGTTGTGGCAAATTGTAGGTATACATATACTTAATTAACTTAATTAAGGACAGCACAAATACCGTATATATCTCCACTCAGATTGTAGGTATACATATACTTAATTAACTTAATTAAGGATGGATTATAATTCAATGATGATGTAATGATGATGGGACGGCACAGACATCACAAACATGAAACGACGGGGCTGATTTTCAAAGGCCAATCCGACCAATCAAAGCAACCCATGAAATTAAACCCGGTTGCATGATTGAGAAAAGTCAACCACGCACACGTGTCAATGGCGTGGGTTATTTTTTGACTGGTCGGATTGGCCTTTGAAAGCCCCAGCTTTAAACCTTTCATTTAGTATATAAGGTGACTAATACAGCAGCGTCAATCCACAGAGTGTGTTATTTTATTTTCTTGAATTACTTGTTAATGGTGCTTCACAGTATTTAAATGAGACAGAATATTTGCATAAAGCACTAAAAAAAAGAATATAATCGTTTGAAAACATTTTATATTTGATTTCTTTTCTAGTTAATTATAGCCCAAGCCGCTGAATCACAATTTAAGGGGAAATACCCCGACACCATCTAAGGGAGAGAGTATATAAGGCGACTTAATACAGCAATCCACAGGGTGTGTTATTTTATTTTCTTGAATTACTTATTAATGGTGTTTCACGGTATTTAAAGGAGACTGAATATTTGCATTAAACCCTAGAAAAAAGAATATAATTGTTTGAAAACATTTCTTTTCTTACAAAACAATGCCCAGCCGCTGAATCGCAATAACCCATAAAACAAGTTAACACAATCTAAGGGAGAAAGTATAAAGGTAACTTAATACAGCAATCCACAGGGTGTTATTTTATTTTCTTAAATTACTTATTAATGGTGTTTCACGGTATTTAAATGAGACAGAATATTTGACTTAAACACTAAAAAAAAAAGAAAATATTTCTTTTCTTATAAAACAATACCCAGCCGCTGAATCCCAATCTAAGGGAGATAACTCCCTTGGTTATATCCATTGGTTATATTTAAGAGTTGTCTCCCTTGGTGTTTTAGACATACGAAAATCGAATTTTTTGTCCTGTCTCTTTTGAAACGGCCTGTAGATTTGGTAAAGAATTATTCTGAGAATCGGAATCAATATGATTAATAACATAACCATCCTTGATCAATCCATGAAACACCTCGAAGACGAATCTGTGACAATGATAACTTTTCTTCCCAGCACCAAACATCAAATACCACAAATCCAACTGGATTCTTCAATCTGCGGTTTCTGATAATACCATCACGGGATGCTTCATAATTAACAAGCACGGGGGTGAGGTCTGAATTCTTGGTTCATTTGTATAATAACACTATTTTTCTAATTCATTGTTTGGTTTAATTATAAGTCTCTGTATATAATCTTGAGGAGTCTTTATGATTTTGTCATCGTTGGGGTCAATGACAGTATTTTTTATTCTTTTATCATAATAGCGTTTTAGTTCCCTGTATCGTTTGCCGCCACACCTAAGACATAATTGCGATTTTCCCCTGACCCCAACCCCACATCGAATACAGGGTAACGGACCAAGGCTTCCACGACGAAAGCTTTGCATATGATACCAACAGAATTCATTTCTGCATGATTTGTTACACGGTGTCACTGATCCAATCATAAGCCATTTGCAATGATTCATTATACTTAAATCTTTCATTTAAATGCTTGTTTTAATTATAGTATGGAGGAGTTCGAGAGATTATTGAAAATTAAGCCCTGGAAAAGTGTTCAATTCAATCTTGATAGAGTTTCTGATACACCAAAGAATAAAATTCTTGATAGAACCTTGATTAGTAAAATCAGAGACTGTTTTAATGAATTCAAGCGTGATGGGCCAGCTCATTGTTGGTCAACATTTCGAATTGATGGTGTTGTTGACGCTACCATGAATGATGAAAAAGCAGCAGTGATAATCTCAAATGTTGGGGAAGAAAGAATTTTTTTTCGAATAAAATTCCTTATCCGTGATAATGGAAAATGGATCATTAGGGACAAATACGAGCCTATTCTTAAGGACAAAAAAACTGTCACTGTGACTCAGGATTCAAAACCAGGAATTTTGACTGGACTTGATAAACCCTACTACGAAAAATCTTATCCTGTCACAGTAGTTGTTTACGGGATATATCCACTCAATGACAAACCTGATATTGCAAAACTAGCACCCATGAAATATTCGACAGGGCTCAATTGTGTAGCAACACGAATAATAGAACACTTCACAAATGCGTCCCGGGGAAATAAACTAACTGATCTAAGACGAAAAAAAATAACCGAGTGGGAGTTCACGGTAAAAGAGCATGGGGCAACAATTCAGGATATAACTAAATTAGAAAAATCATTAAGATTTCCAATATCGGTAAGGACAATCACCGGAGAAGTATTATGCGAATCGAAATATAAATCACAGGGAGCTCCCATTGAAATTATTGATCATAACGCACACGCGTGGTCATCTGCAGTAACAATATTCCCACGGGATAGAACCGTAAAATATCTATCCCAAACCGAAGAGTTTTTTTCAGAGCAGAAATTATTTGATGCTATTTACTATTTGAGTAAAAACGATCCTGTGTCAGTGTGGCTATTTCATAGTACTTCAGACGAAGAATGTAGATTTGATCAGTTTGTAAGGCCCAACGGAGAATTATACCGTACTGAAGAGCTGCATAATCAAATGAAACAACTAGCTAGTGAGTTTTCTCTGGAGGAAGACAACGATCAATTATTAGCAAACTGTTTTACAGTACCATCCATTGCAGCACATTTTGCTAGAAAGAAAAACGCGTGGAAACCAACCCGAAGTGAGTTCTTATCAGATGTCAAATTGTCCTGTCTTGAATACAGCCATGGAGGATTATGGAACACAAAATACACCGCTGATACCGTTATTTCAGTTGATATGATTGCGTGTTATCCAGGAAGTTTTCTTGGGTATGGAGAGTGTGAGAAATATTTCAAACGATTTGGACACCCTACACACGAAATGACCCGTGTTGCTATTAATGGACCACTGCCACATTTCGATTTAACCGGATTCGCTTGTGTAGTATCATTTGAAATGGCTGAAGGACTTCATCCGTGTAGTTATCTTTGGATTGGTAAACACATGTCTGAAAAACACTGGATGCCAATATTGTTATTACGGTATATGCTTGATTGTAAGATGTTAAAATCATTAATTGTCAGTGAAGCAATTATATCCTATCGAGCACAGAAATCAGTCTGGTTACCACAACCTGATCTAGAAAAAATAATTAGCGAAGAGCGAAAACTGTTTCCAAATTTCAGTGAACAACAAATCATGGATTGGTCCCAACAGTTATTTGAAATCAGAAACAATGAAGCAAAAGACCTTGGACGAAGAATAATCGGTAAATTTACCCAAGGTGGCAAAGATGATAATACGAGATATTCTTCACGATTGATTATAGACAATGCTGAATACGATTTTGTAATCACGGATTTAACGAATAGGGGCCTATATGTCAATCGTAAGGACGCATTTATGTCCGATGGAACCACATTGGGTACAATTGTTACTTACACTGATGGATACAATCCGCAGTACACACATTTGAGAGCTTCTATGCTTGGTTATGCTTCTATTAATTTATTTTCAATGATCAATAGATTTCCTACCACCGCAGTTAGAGTTGCTACTGACTCATTTTACATAAATAGCAAAATGGCTGATTTTAAGGCTACTGGCAACGAGAATTGGGGGTCATGGAGAATTAAGAAGGAAATGCTTCATGATTATATTCCATCAGCAGATGTTACTATTGAAAATAATTACTTAGAAAGCAATCAGTGTTCAGAATTTTCTAGTGCACCACCGATTTCTGATCCAATCTGTAGATATAAAACAGTTTATTTAAACGGCTGTGGGGGGTCAGGAAAAACAACCCGGGCAATTGAGTTATTTCGTGTTTCCAATCCAAACATGATTGTACTAACACCGACTCACAGACTTGCAAGAGAAATGATACAGAGAGGGGTAAATGCCTGCACTTATCATAGTTTCTTTAGATGGAAGGGAGATAAATGGACTCCTGAGCGCATGGGAGAGAAATTTATTCCTGAAATTATCATTTGGGATGAAATAGACACAGTGTCCGAAGATGTCTTAAAAATATTTCTTGAGTGGTTGTTATTGAAGAATACAAAAGTCGTCATGTGCGGTGATCACGGCCAACCACCACCATTTGTCGGTGCATCTCCCCATGAATGGCTAAAGGGTTTTGTAGACTATTATGAAGAAATTTATACCGATCATAGATCACTTGATAATGAATTAAAAGAATTTAAGAAACTAATTAGATTACAACCGGATAAAATCCAGTGTGAAATAGCGCGTGAAATAATTTCGGAAACTCCAATGAATGAGTTTTGGGAAGCGTGGAGACCAAATGATTTAATCATTGCAAGTAGAAAAATAGTCAGGGACACACTTCAGATGAAGTTATTTGAATTGCATAAACAAAAATTTGCAACACTTCCAGTGCCCCTCTGTTATAGGCCATCGGATACACGAAAACAGAACATCGAAGTTGATATTCCAGGCCTGACAGAGTCAGGGCGTGAAAAGAAGATTCTCGTATTAAATGATATTGTGCTGGTTGATATCAATGTCGTTGAAGATGCATTGCGTGCTAATAAATCCCCATGGACGCTAGGTTATGCAGCAACAATACACTCTTCACAGGGATTGACTATATCGGATACAATTGTTTGGATGGTAGATAATCGCATAGAATGGTCGAATTTAGTCTATCTCGCAGTGTCTAGAGTACGAAAAATAAATCAACTTCGAAGAATTGTCCTGACAGAGTCAGGCGATGATGAAATCATTGGCGATGATAATGATATTATTGATAAAAAACTCTCCGGTTACAAACAACAAGACAAAAAAAAAACAACGAGAATTTGATATTGATGCTGAATTAATAATCACTTTGAAGCAACAACAAAATAATCACTGCGCAAGTTGCAATTGTATAATGCGTTGGAAGTATTCGGATAAGGATCCTCGCCAATTCACCGTTGACAGAAAAAATAACAATCTCGGTCATGTCAGAAATAATGTGATGTTGACTTGTCTTGAGTGCAATAGACGCAAGGGTGCTAGTTAAGCCCATGCGGTGGTAATTGAGTATCCTCAGTTATCACTTGTAATTGTTGTCTAGTAAAACCCCGTTGAGGGGCAGTTGAATCCAGTTTATAGATTGGAGGTCTACCCGTAGATCGTGTTATACTAGATATCTTGTGTGCAGTAACACTCCAAATAGGATCAGTAGCCCTTTTTGTGCCACCCTCAAGCTCTCCTGGTTCGTATAAGTACCTCACAATGACATTACTACCAAGAATTGGTTGGGAAACGCTAAAATCTTTTTGAATTTCCATTTCAGGTATTGACTTCTTTTTAATCGCATTGATAGGTTTCATGTTGATGGTTCTAGTAATCTCGTTATTCAGTGCAGTAATCACAGCTGGTAACCTTTTAACCCATTCACGGGATCTTTTTTCTTGGATGAATTCTTTTGCGTATTGATATCCAAATAACCGCTCAGCAAGGGTTTTATTAAACCGTTCTACAATTGCCTGATCACGATGTAGCGCAGTATGTCCTCGTCTGATAGTGACTTTATGATTTTTCATTATTGATAACACTGCACCCTGAAATTCCTTGCCAGGATCAATTTGTAATAGATTTGGCCAGTGCAGAGGACTCCTTCGATAAATCCTTTCAAATGCAGAAGCCACTTCAGTGGCTGATTTTGTTTTTAACGGTTCTGCTTCTTTGTATCGACTTGCAATATCAACTACGGTTAATGCGTATTTGTAACCACGATCATGTGGCAGAAATAATAGATCAGCCTGATGAACTTCATTGGGTCCGGTCACATCAAAATGCGAGAAATTGATTTGTTTAGGCGGTGGTAGATAAATTTGCCATAGTGCCTGTTTGGATAACCAATGAGCCGCAGTGGCCTTTTTCACTTTTGCGGCGCTAGCGAGTTTATGGATTGATGATTTACCCCTCCAGTATCCTCTTGGGGAATAATAAATAGATTCCATGTTGTTATTAATTACCAGCACCTAACATCAATTTACTTTTCATAGCCGATTTTATCAAAAAGGAAGCCAATTTTTCTTTGAAAGATTTATCAGAAATAGCATTTAACGCGTGAATTAATTTCACATCTGCTAGATGCCTGTGCTGCAGATTACTGCTTTTATAAGATACATCATGAAGGTGACAGGCCTTATCAATAGCGTTTATTGGTTCCTCACCGGGTCGGGGCTGATTTTGATCATTGAGTCTGATATCAAGTCTTGTTCCCGGTCCACAGTAGCTATATCCTGGAAGGTGCTTTTCTCCAGGGTATTTTGCCCATGGGGTTCCAGGGAGTTTAGTTAGCTTGGCTGCGATATCACCTCCTCGTTTTTTTTTAAAGGTTCCTTGAGTTCCTTGGGTTTAGAAACAAATCTAAATTTCTTTGTACTACATTGTACGCATTTACCAGAAAGCGCTGATCGGTTATTTTTAGTTGTAATCGTCGTCAAGTCATCTGTGCCAGTACGTGTTTTACACTTCACACAATATAGATCCATAATTTATATATAACGGCATGAATATAATTGATTATTCAGCTACCCGACGACGGGAACCTATTAAACATCATGAAATGTTGCCGAATTCAATTAGAATGATTATAATCGGACCATCTGGAAGCGGAAAGACACAACTGCTACTTAATTTGATAACGAGATGGATGAAATGGAACAAATTGTATTTAATATCCCCGAGTGTAGACGATCAGCGATGCTATGAAGTGCTAAAGGATTTTAACGAGAAAGCAAAAGAATTTCAAATCGATGAAGATTTTATTGAGTTTATTACTGATATAGAGGAAGCCCCGAGCATTGATGCTATTGATGGAAGTATTAACAATTTAGTGGTATACGATGATATCATGTTAGATAGTCAAAAAAATCCTGCTAGAATATTTTCCCGAGGCAGGCATAAAAACACTGATGTGATCTATGTCACTCAACGATACACTCAGATACCAAAAGTGATCAGAGATAACTGCAATGTGTTGTGTGTATTTAACGGCGTTGATACTCATACGCTACGAAATATTCATCAGACCTGGTGCAGCGGTGATATGAATCATAATCAATTTAGAAATTTCTTTAGTCACGCTCAGTCAAAACCACACGGATTTGTGACAATAAATTTAGCAGACCCTAGGACACGATATCGTATCGGACTTGATCAAATATTCGGTTAAAATCACCGTAAACCTTAGCAGCAGAGAGGGTGAGTGACAACGACGTTGCGACATTTTATGATTCATCAACGAAAACGCGAATGTTTTCAGACAACAATCATAAGGGTCGGAGACTTATTTTTTTTCTGGTTATTCGCGAGAAGGGTCTATTTGTACCGTTTTAAAGGTTTAATAAAAAATAACCAAAAAAAAAGTTGTCTGATTCACCCTCTCTGCTGCTGTCCTGATAAATAAATGTTCTAATAGTTCCAGGTTCGAATCTTGACGATGTAATCCAAAATGGCTGACAATGTCACGTGATGCAGTTCTTGTTTTATTATCATCCAAATGAATTATGAGCACATGTTTTCTACTCCAAATAGATAATAAATCCTCTTTCTTCAATTAATTGACACAATGTCCAGAACAAGATAATTAATATTATAACTCAAACATAAATACACAACTACTAACTTTAAAGCCCAGGTTCTACTCAACTGTTCTATCCCAAACAACAGTCTATATAACTGTTTTTCTTAAGTAAACAAGTGATCACGTGATTTTCTAGAAATTGATAGAAGTTCATGGAAGGTCACAGAAAGAGACTGCCTTCACTAAATCACGTACTCTAGATATTTCCTACACCTAAGAACTAAAAATAAAAGTTGTCCTTGAAATTAACCAATAGTTTTAGAAGCTTGTTGACAATGTCTAAAGCAGGGTCAGGAATTAGTTCAACAAGCCAAGGTCAAAAACTTGTTTACAGTTAAAGGATGGTCAGCCTGAACTTTCTAGAAAAAATCTCCCAATTAATGAATATTAAACCCTAAATGACAAATTTGGATTTAACAATTAAAAAATAAATAATTTAAATCCAATAGACGTAACACTATACAATAGAAACCTGGAGAACCCAATATTGAAAAACATACTCATTAAAAATAATGAGCTGAGTGTCAACCACAACATAATATATTGTTGGTTACCTAGCCACATTGGTATTAAAGGTAACGAAAAGCAGATCGCACTGCTAAAAGGGCACTTACTCTAGGACCATCTGATTTTAAAATACCTTATACTGATTTTAAACCTTGTATCAGATTTCGTCAGAAGTGGCAGGCATCATGGAATGATGCTGTAAATAACAAACTTCATGCAATCAAGCCAGCCCTATGAGAATGGACCTCTTCCTACAGAACCATACGTAGGGAGGAGGTAGTCATTGCAAGAATCCGAATTGGTCATTCTTATATCACCCACATACACATACTAAAAGGTGAAGACCCACCAGAGTGCGTTTACTGCAATGAACCATTCACTGTCAATCACCTTATGATAGAGTGCTTTGACTTGCAGCCTACGCGCGATCGTTATTACATTGTGCATGATGTGAAAGAACTTTCTGATACTATAAACATCACTCGTATTATAGAGTTCCTGAAAGCAGTACATCTTTACTCTAAAATTTGACTTTTATGCTATTACCTTGTGCAGTTTTATGCAATATATATACCGTCCCATTTTAATACTTTTTCATCCTTTTTCATTAACATAGAACATTTACCTCTCCCGTTGATCGGGAAGCTTTATTTTGCACCGTTACCATCTTACCGTTTTTAATTTCAACCATCTGTTACTTTATATCGCTGGTCGATATAGGACCTTTTATAAATTTTAAAAGATTACATACTTTTATTGTGCGGCAAATACCAACATCTTACCATTTTACTTTGAACTATTTGGTTTTCTAAGTCGCTGGTCGATGTTAAACCTTTCCTATTTTCAAACATATAACCTATTGTATGGCGCTAAATAGCCTAAAAGTGCTGGTGCGCCGTTAAAATTCAATTAATCAATCAATCAATCGGGTAGAAATATACTTATATTTGATGATATTGAATCGTACTGAATTTTTCAGTATATCAGTCAATTAAAAATAATAAGTGGATTGTTGAATCATGTTACATGTTGTAGATTAAAATAGTAATTTCCAATTAATATATATATATATATATATATATATATATATATATATATATATATATATATATATATATATATATATATATATATATATATATATATATATATATATATATATATATATATATATATTTACGACTGTTCTAATTTTTGGTAGTGAGCAATCCTCCCATTTTTCAAAGCATCTAAAAAAAATTTACACATTTTGGCCATTTCGTCAATTTATAATGTCACTGTCAACTTATTTGTGTTTCAAAACAAATGGGAGTTTCTTTCATTAGACGGTCACCATATTTACATAGGTGAGTATTTTTTTTCTTCAGACAACAGATTTAATGTCGTTCGCCGTCTTCGATAAGCTTTGAATTATTCATTACGTTTTTTTTAAAATTTTGGGAGTTGCATCCCATTAAATACATATTTGTAGGAAATGTACCTTTTGTTCATTGCATTTTTAAAAAAAATACAAGATTTAAAATGAAACATTCTAAATATGGGATACTGGCAACACCGTTTTTAATGTAAATGGTCTGTTCAAAGAACTTAAACAGGAGAATAGAATGAGAAGTGTGATTGTTCACACAAACAGCTTCTGTCTGTGTACGTTCAGCTAGATGGGAGATTAACATAATGACCAGATACAAGAAAAATGATCACTGGAGAGCCCCAGGTCTTTTGTTTAACAGAAATTCAAAGGGCACATATTTAATCAGGAAAGTTACCAGGTGCAGTAATTACCTTTTAATGCAATCGAACCATATATAGAGTATATAACATGCATGAACATGTTAGCTTGTCTATATGTCCAACAAGATTTATTAATTACACTCACAATGAGATCAGAAGAAAGACTGATTCTAACGGTTTCAGAGAATGATGCCTTTAAGCACCATAAATATAAATGTAATAGAAAAAGTAATAGATAACAATTAAAAATGCTTAGATATAATTCCGGAAATAAGTTAAAATGCACAAAGATCTTTCATTAAAATAGATTGTTGAAAATTATATTGATTTAAAACGAAAGTCAATGGTTCGATGATCCGAAACAAAATTACCAAAATAGACGAAGAATTCAAATGCCTATATTAAAGTTTAAATACAGACGATACGTATTTGTATGCAATTCAATCTATGCTAAACCAACCAACAAAATATCCATACAGATCATCCAAAATTTAGCCTTCACGGACAATGACGATATTGAAATTATTGATTGGAAGTATGTATGTATGTATGTATGTATGTATGTATGTATGTATGTATGTATGTATGTATGTATGTATGTATGTATGTATGTATGTATGTATGTATGTATGTGCGTGCGTGCTTGCGTACGTACGTACGTACGTGTGTGTGTACACAATTTACTGCTTAGTAGTAACTCAGAACAAAAGTAGCTATATGGAATCAAACTGAAGCAAACTGTTCAATGCAAAATGAAAATCTACACAAAAACTTTGGACGATAAACCTTCCTATGTAAGGGTGAACAAGAGCTATATGATAGGTAACATCATGAAAATTGTACGAAACACTTATAAAATACAATCTAAAGGTAAATCATATATAAATGCTTAAAAAAGTACAAGGTCATAATATGCTATATATATATGACCACAATCGCTCAGCAAATTCAAGATTTTCTGTGGTGGTAGATGTTCATAAAACGCTTTAACAAAAAACAATGTCTCGCGGGATGGAAGTCAGTACATTCAACAAAATTGGCTTCCATTGGCCGTAAACACTGGCAGAGTATTTACGTTGAGGTTCACCCATCAGGAACTATGCACGAGTCTGATATGAATGTTTGTCTAATATGCAATCACACAATGCCCCCTTAATCCTGCTACTTGTTCTATATTACTGCGTTCTCCTGTTTGTGGGGTTTTCATTCGACATAGTTTGCCAAGTATGAAGAACATTCTGATTTATTGGGTTTGCCTACCACATTTTATAAGTCTCTTTTTGTCAAAAAAATAAAGCTACAGAGTGGTTTTGTCCACCAAAATTTATATGCTCCCAGTACATTCAACAACATTTATATGCTTACTTTTTTACGAATAAAAAAATCACACACACGCGCAGAAACCACACGTACGATTTACACGCGGATTATTCGGTTGCTACAATTAAAAAAGTCTGTTATTGATAAGGGCGAATGTCGGAGAATCATATTCTGCTAGATTAGCTCGAGAGCGATTAGTCCGCGATTAAGAAATTTATACCAGTGCGAGATAGACTTAAAGAAAAACTTCAACAGCGACAGGAATCTCACGTTGATTTTGTAACTAGTAATTAACAGTTATTTAAACCTATTAATGCAGCTACTGAAAAAAACAACTGCAATATCTACTGAACGAGCTATATTGAGATATATTACTGACGACGAAGAGAGAAGAAAGGGTATTCTTCTGCTGTTAAAATAAATCGTTGCAGCTCAATCACAACCTCAAGTTACTGTTGATCCTGTCGAGGAGGAGGGTTGCTGTTTGTGGAACTCCAAGGGGTGTTTCTTTTACAGAGAAATTTACCGAAGAGGGTATAAAAGTAATAAAACAATTTCAGCCGATTAAATCTGATGACTTCTCCGCTTTTGGTGATTTTGCTGCGAAGAGTTACCATTCATGAGCTAGTTTTTTAAAACCTGAATATAATAAAAGTGTATCTCGTGATGAATGGGTTGATTGGGTGTATAAAATAAATAAAAATATTGTCGTATAAAAAAAGAGAATTATCTTATAAAGCGTATCAATTTAGAGTAATCGGTTATGATGAAAGTCAAAAACAATTAGAAAAAGTCCAAAAAAAACCCAAAACACGGAGATCAACACTGAGACGAATAAAAAACAGGAAGATCGTCAATTATCTCGAGATCTTCTCGTTAATATCGGTCTCGTCCAAAAATCAACGGGGAAGGGGTTTATTACAGGAAGTGGTTTCGGTGTTTGTCCTAGTAATATCATCAACGATGTATCCCCGTTGGAAGTTCTCATCGGGGGTAAACGAGCTGGAAATAATTCTCCGGAAATAGTTAACGAAGCTGTCGATATTTGTCAGCGATTATTTCAATGTGGTATTATATATATATATATATATATATATATATATATATATATATATATATATATATATATATATATATATATATATATATATATATCGGTATATATCGATCTCTTATCAATGAAATAATCGATGATTATCACAATGATTAACTGTTTTAGATAAACGAACATCATATAAGATGATTATACATGATCAACGACGACGGCAAATCAAAGTGATAAATTCACGGTTGCCAGTATATAAAGTAATTTACGGAGATGGATTGGGAAATCTTATTCCGGGGTTATTCACTAGAATGGCTCCAAGGGTTTTACCACTTGCAAAACAGCTATCGATGAAAGCAATCGGTGTTATTCGTGATAAGGCTACTGACGCTGTTGGTGATCTCGCCGGAAAGGCGTTTTCTACAGTTAAAGATAGATTAATACGTAAACCTCAAACACCCAAAGTGATCCAACCTGTAAAATTACCTAGTACTGAAGTTATGCCTGCAAATATCAGTAAGGTAGTAAATCAAACTGTAAATAAAAAATTAGCTGAGCTGGCTGAGATATCTGAGGCGCAACGAGAACAAAATATTACTGCTATTATGGTAACAGGAAGTGGTCTTCGTTTTGGACGATAATCAATTATAATAAAATGTTTGAATATGTGTCCGATCCTGCATTTGATATAGATGAACCAGTACCAGGAGATACATCTCTACGTGAATTTTAATATTATTCTTATGCTGCTAAGACTCCTGATTCCAGATGGAAAATAGAACTTCAAATTCAGGATGGTAGTAGAGACATCCTACCTTCTGAAGGGTTTATCGAAATTACAGGTCGAATTTTAAAGGCTGATGATGGCGATTATGGAATTGGTAATCAAGTCGGTTTTGTTAATAACGGGGTAATGGCGCTGTTTAACAGTGCTAGATATTTTATCGATGTAATAGAACTTGAGAGAATTCATAAAAATGTTGATATCGCGACAACAATACTTGGTCTAGCACGATACTCAGATGATTATACAAGAACAATTGGTCCGTCGATGATGTTCGCTAAGGATATAATTGACCGCACAGATAGAAGAATGGTAACTACGGGGGAGGTGAGAAATGCTGCTAGGGATAATAAAAATAATGCAGTTTTATCAATGAACGCAGATTACAATATAGGTTTTGGAACACGTAGAGATATGCTAAATGATACCAGAAGACAATTCTCCTGTGTGATTCCACTATCTCATATTTTCGGATTTTGCAGAGATGTTAAAAAGGTTATATTCGGTGCAAAACATACTCTTGTACTCAATAGAAAACCTGATGATAATGATGCAATCTGGAGACAAAATGGAGTTGCTGCTGGTAAGGTAATGCTAACAAAACTCTCATTATGGATGCCTGCGATGATTCCACCAATTACCACTGTTATCATGGCTGACGATGACCACAGCTAGTACTCCTGGTCACGGTCCATGATTATTTGCGGGCAGATATCATCACAACATGGATTATCAGCTCCGAGACATATTTTTGTCTGTTTGTTTGTTTGTTTGTTTGTTTGAGTTTTAACGGCGCACCAGCACTTTTAGGCTTTTTAGCGCCATACAAGAGGTAAGACATATTTTTGTCATGTTTCTAGATAATGCGAGACTAGGTAACCAGGACAGAAATCATATGGTATTTGACACACTTAATGTTTCGCAAGTTTCCTTAAAAATAAGAGCACATCAGGAGTCATCTGAATTTATGTTAATAAATTTTAAAGACAATAATGTTGCACGTACGTATCATCGGTTGATGAACTACTTAGGACGTGATTTAAATATTGATACTGGGTTGTCAATATCTCAACGTGATTTTACAACACTTTATCCAATTTACTACTTTCCACTGGAACATCTAGATCTATATCGAAAGTCTACTCTTGATGTAAGATTTCAAACTAATATTGGTACTCACCCTGTCGCTGTCATTCTCAGTGATAAATCGATGTTACTCGAAGGTGTTGGTGGACGGATGAAGGTTGTTGACGTACCATTAGAAAACATGTAGACAATTAGATCAATGATCAATCTCATATTAAATAAAATGTCATACAATCATGTTAACGTCACCTTAACTCATGGTCAGGCGAAAAAATTACAATCGAAAAACGCGAATACATGCGAGGCAAAAATAACTTTAAAGCGAGATCAGATTGCTAACGGCGGACCAAATAAACTATCGTCGACTAAAACTCAACTTAACCATTTCAATAAAGCGTTAAAAGCAAAAACTGGTGTTCAATTTGAGTTTGCTCCCTCCGCGGTCAAAAATATTTTGCACTGTATTTTAAGACCGACAGGGTAAATTGAAAACGAGTAATATTTCATTAAAGGATATTCTGGTTAAACCTAATGATGTAATAGAAAATTCTATCGCGTTGTTTGATTCAACAGGCAGGATTAAACCTGGTGTTATTTTTTCAACCATCGACGATAAACTAACAACGTTACGATCCGAGTATAATACTCATATCAGTGTGTCTACATGATATTTTATTTCGTTATCACGGGTTTCTAGATCCGTATCAGATTTTATGGGAAATCCACCAGTAGTTTCTATGAAACTCCCTGATATTAAAACCACCGATGATAAACTGACAATGCTAAGCACTGAATATAAAACCACCGATGATAAATTGACAACACTACGATCTGAATATGATGATTATGTTGGTGTGTTTATTAATCTTCGAAAAAAATTCTCAGCTGGTTGATAAAACCGTAGAACATTTTTTTGGTAAACCACCAGCGATTCCCGTAAAACTATCTGATATTTATACAAAACTCGCTGATATTGACACGATTAAAAAGAACGTCGACACGATTAAACAAACTCAGGATATCTCTGCTAGGGCATAACCGATTATCATTTTTCTACCGATTTCCGATTCCGGATTTTGGGCATGAAATTTTTCCGATTCCGGATACGATTCAATTAATCGGAAATGCTAAATCCATGGTTTTTTGTCTAAAAATTTTCATCTTCCGTTTTCGGGTTTCTGGTATCTGGTTTTGCCGTGTCTAGCATGTTACTTAGTACTTTACCATATCCGGCTTCATTTCCGAATCGGTCGTTCCTGCCTTGTCCGACTCCGATCAATCGGAAGTTCATACTATCCGGTGGAATCCGATTTCCGGATCAAAAGTCGGTTATGCCCTAATCTCTACCCAATTTTATGAAATTAGAATTCCACATGGTAAATATCTCACTAATGTTTACTTGGTAGCTTATGGGAAAAAAGCCTGGACACCTCAAGCTAATTCTTTTAGTATATCTCAACATATTCGAGGTGGCTATAGATTAACCTTGGTTACACCAGTACAATTTACCGTATCATCAAGTAAATCTACTGGGATTAATAGTGTAAGTAAGATAATGGATGATGGTGTCTTGGAAAAATTCACGATAACTACCACTGCTGATAAAATAACTCGAGAGTCGATTATATGGTATTTAGAATTTGTAATTAATTTGAGTAATCAACCAATATAATGACCACCCAGCAGTATCAATACGATCAAATTCGTGAGTTACAAACGTAACTAAAAATTCTTGTTGATGAGTATCAAACCAAGGTAAAAAAAAATCGCAGACGTATTACCCGCATTGATATAATCGTGCATTCGGTTTCAGATGTTATCGCTGGAACCGGTGTATTATTATCGTCGATAACGATGATTGCACCTGTAGTTGTCACAATTTGTATTTCAACGGCGTCAACGATCATATGAGTTCTCGGTATCATTACAAACAATTACCCTCGTGTAGTCAAAGTAAATTGCATGATTATATCCTATAGCGAATTCTCATCGATGATTAACATTTATGATACCGCGATGTCAAAATTAGAAACACATAGTATTGATAATAATGTCACTGGCAACGCCACAAGAATTACTGGAGCGGATAGTCGAGAACACATACCCGGTGGACACAACGATGATATCAATAACATCAAATAAACCTGAATTCAGTGTAGACTTTCCATCACCGATTCCAGTAAAAGAAATCGCGCTTACTCAATTACAAGTTTATTATAGCTGGCCGAATATCCGATCGGAATCATTGCTGGTAAACCACCCAATAATACATTTGTATTTGCGGATAAAACTAAACTTGGTCCCAATGGCATTGGTATTTTTGACTGGCAAACTATATATCTTCATAAGGGGAGTTATCAAATCGGACAAATCAACGGTAAAATCAATCGCACGATAAAATTTCTCACAGGAGTAGAATCAAAAATCGCTATAACCATTCACGAACCATTCTTATCAACCGCGATCTAGATAAATTCTCCTGCTTACGCAGTGGATATAAATAATTCATCGATCAGAGCTATATTTGGTTGGCCTGAAAAATCACCATACGTGTAAACACCACCGGTGGAACCCGTGCGTCCACCTGAACCTAAAAGGTCTGATTATACCACAAATAATAAATCGTATCATGATTTATTATCCAGTTTATTATAAATATTTGAAAGATCATGCAACGATGACATCTAGAGAAAAAAACTTGTAATAGATGGAATAACCGAAGGGGTTGCTGTTAAATTTATTAGAATAAATCCTGTAGATGAAACTTTTTATGTTACATATCCCTTATATATTATTATCGAGATTTTGCGAGATATAGGTAATTATCATAAACAACAACTGCAACAACTACGACAAATTTGTCAAGAATATCTTTCTGATATAAAAAATTCACGTAGCAAAATTATTAAACGCGTTGAGATATTTAATCAAATTATATCTGATATGGGATATCTTCATCATCGAGTATTTCAAGCAATAATTAATTCTGAGGGGGAGATAAGACAAAACTTTCTAACTGAATACAATATAAGAGAAACAGATTTACCTAATTATAGAATCCCTGGATATATAGAGGTAAAGTTATTTGAAGAAAAAAATCAGTTACTGATCTTATCGATGAATTCTTTCCTAAAATCCTCGCCGCGTGGATAAATATCACCGCCAGCGACTATTGGAACCGGTGGACATGTGTCACCTGGTAACGTTGATATAACCTCGGTGATTGCGGTTAGTCTCTCGTGTGATATCAACAACGGAAGTTATAGCGTGAACACGGAATTATCATATCAAACACAACAGGGATACATTTTATATACTTTCACTCCTCAAGTTCCTCCTGGAAGTTTGATAGTGCCAGTACCGATTAATTCAGTATATTGAAAGTGTAATAATCCTTGGATATAAAAAAAATTAATTTCAAACTCGTCGATCAAAATTCTAACTTGATTGATTTATCCGAGGAGCACTTGCAAATTACTCTTAATGTGAAATCGTGAAGATCTGTGCGTAATTAAAATTATAATATCACATTACATAATGTACCATCACGTGAAGATATTTATCCATGATAAACAACAACTCGAAGACGCGATTCGAGATTCGTTTACAAAACCCCTCACTGGGAATTCTAATTTAATCATCGATGAATTTGGTAGTGAGAGTTTTAAACTAACACTGCATCAACTAGATCAACTTAAGCGAGAACATAATATTATGATCTCATGTAAACGTGATCAGATTTTAAATTATGCTCATTCGTGTATTTCACGCGATTACATTAACGAGATT
Organism: Unio delphinus; assembly: GCA_029339505.1. NCBI lineage: Eukaryota > Metazoa > Mollusca > Bivalvia > Unionida > Unionidae > Unio > Unio delphinus. The sequence goes on from JAQISU010000076.1 coordinate 8,367,647, forward strand.
TCGGAAAGGTAATCTGAAATTAAGTCTTAGGATATTGAATAAAAATCTTTAAAAAAGTCAAATATTACTATGATTACCTCCACGATTACTGCTATGATTATTTTATTTCTATGATTACAGCTATAGTTTTATACTTTTATTTTATCATAAATTTTTGCCTCTGTGTGTATATATATATATATATATATATATATATATATATATATATATATATATATATATATATATATATATATATATATATGTTCACGACGAAAAAAAATATCACCGCCAGCGACTATTGGAACCGGTGGACATGTGTCACCTGGTAACGTTGATATAACCTCGGTGATTGCGGTTAGTCTCTCGTGTGATATCAACAACGGAAGTTATAGAGTGAACACGGAATTATCAAATCAAACACAACAGGGATACATTTTATATACTTTAACTCCTCAAGTTCCTCTTGGAAGTTTGATAGTGCCAGTACCGATTAATTCAGTATATTGAAAGTGTAATAATCCTTGGATATAAAAAAAATTAATTTCAAACTCGTCGATCAAAATTCTAACTTGATTGATTTATCAGAAGAGCACTTACAAATTACTCTTAATGTGAAATCGTGAAGATCTGTGCGTAATTAAAATTATAATATCACATTACATAATGTACCATCACGTGAAGATATTTATCCATGATAAACAACAACTCGAAGACGCGATTCGAGATTCGTTTACAAAACCCCTAACTGGGAATTTTAATTTAATCATCGATGAATTTGGTAGTGAGAGTTTTAAACTAACACTGCATCAACTAGATCAACTTAAGCGAGAACATAATACTATGATCTCATGTAAACGTGATCAGATTTTAAATTATGCTCATTCGTGTATTTCACGCGATTAAATTAACGAGATTTCGGAAAGGTAATCTGAAATTAAGTCTTAGGATATTAAATAAAAATCTTTAAAAAAGTCAAATATTACTATGATTACCTCCACGACTACTGCTATGATTATTTTATTTCTATGATTACAGCTATAATTTTATACTTTTATTTTATCATAATTTTTTTGCCTGTGTGTGTGTATGTGTATATATATATATATATATATATATATATATATATATATATATATATATATATATATATATATATATATATATATATATGTTCACGACGAAAAAAACCCAAATTGCTCTAAAAGACCTCTTGAAGTTGCCACCGAGTACAAAATTAGATTATCACGATTATATAAAATATGGCACGTGAACCGATAAGCGCTGTTAAGCAAGGCAACGCTGAACAACTCCGTGAGGCTCAAGGAGAATATAATGCTTGTAAGCGAAATCTCCGAGAGGATATCGCCGCGCTAAAAAACAAAATCACAGAGTTTGAAAAACCTACGAAATCAACTACAATTAAGGCTGGAAAAAAATCGAACTGAATACGAGCAAGAGATCACCAAGTTAAAGACTACACAACAGGGATATAAAAAAAAACACTGAGAGAATTACAAACGGTAAACGACAGATACGTACCCGCGATTGCGAACTAACGAAATGATAATACGGTGTTATCAACTCATTATTTTTAACTTTTAACTAAGAATAAAACTTTGAAAACTAGAATAGGGAAAGTTAAACAGGATAGTAAATATGACCGAGAACCAAAAACAGCCCACACTGTAGCGTTTGCAAAGGTTGGGGTGGGGTACTTCCAATATATTAATTAAAATATTATAGAAGTTCCACCTGGCTCGTGAATTATAAATTAAAATTAATGACCAAATAGATGTACAGCTCTGAGCCCCCAGTCAGCACTGCCGACGGTTTAATTATATAGAACACGAAGATGAAATTCAAGCTATAACAATTTAATAAAGCCTATAAATTTAAATGATACACAATCACTCGTCTTCCAAGTGATAGCCTATTTCATCTCGTGATTTTCAGTGTGAGTTCGATTTTCCACCTGGCCTTTGGTTGTACTCATCTATTTATTCAAACCTCTCACTCCTCTTGGATTTCACCTCTCCCGACTTCTCTTCTTCCTTCTCTTTCCTTCCGTTTCTCTATCGAGACTATTGGGACCACTTTTACTGGTCCGTCCCCCGAAGCTTCCTCTCCTGAATTCCCGCTTTCCTTCTCTTCCTTCCGTCTCTATCGGAGACACTGGGACCACTATCCTAGTCTTTCCCTCGAAGCTTCCTTTTAGAAGCTACACTTAGAATTCTGTTCCTAAGGTTTTCCGCCAATTAACGTATGGCTGACCGGAGTTCCTTTTCACGGGTAAGTTCTCTGTAACGAACTATAGCAACTAAAGCTCGCTGGCAGGTTTAAAGATATTATACTTTAAAATAAATCAGGGCCCCACCCCTATCTCGATTCTGATTGGGTAGCGCTGTGGCCCTATCCACTCGACTAATTCAATCTGGCGGTCAGTCAGCGTATCCAGAAGATAAGGCACGCCCACTCCTTCTGGCAGCTTCTTTGATGTACAAAACATCCTTCCAGCCCAATGTGCTAATTACACTTCTGACGGCCTTGGTCGGCTTCCTATCCTAGCTACGGCAAACTTACGTAAGGGATGGTGTTAGCCTGCGGTCATGTTTAACAATAAACAGTGGCTTGTCCGACTTACTTGATTACACATGATTCTAATTTAATTTTGGGTCGGGCAAAACGCCACATCCCCCCCCCCCCCCACGCTTGAGAATAAAATCCCTCAAAATTACTCCAAATGCAAAGGCATTACTACACGAGTAATACTAAAATCATCGTGACACTATACGAATAAATAACAAAATCATCGTGACACTACATGAAATAAGAACAAAATCATCGTGACAATACATGAATAAAACATGAATGAATATATATATATATATATATATATATATATATATATATATATATATATATATATATATATATATATATATATATATATATATATATATATATGTCTCAAAGATTTTAATTTATTTACTCCGTTAATCATGTAACGTATCATCTTTGCGGCGTTGTTCTTCAAAAATACCAGTAATACATTTAAAAATCCTCTTGATGGTATTCGATACTGGGATAAACAATTCTCTGTTAGCTAGATTTTCATAAGTTTATTTCGCTCCCAAGTGATGATTTTCATTATCCGGTATTCAGATTTATTAGTCGGCAGCCAAGATTTCCGCGCCGTGGTAATATTTTCATATTCGTCATTGATGTATTTACTGGTAAATATTTTGCTATCCCCGATTAAATCTTTTACAAGACTAAGTTCATTTGTCAACTCGGCGATATTTTTGTCGTTCATCGTATATAAAATTCATTAGTTTCAATGTTATAATTTTGTCACCCGCGTAATCTAGATTAAACCTGCATCATTCCAGATATTCCCGTATAAAATTATTTTCTTCATCGAATATATTAACTAGATCACCAGTGAGTTTTTTTAAAAAGTATTTTAGTTAATGTTGTAAATATTTTAGGATCTTCAAATTTAAAAAGTGCAATATCACGCTATGCTGCAAGTTTTTTTTAAAAAACTATTTCCCATTTAATTAATGCTACTGATTTTTTTATACTCGTTTAGTTTATTTTCTCCATCAATTAGGGTGATTCGTAGATCGCTAATTTTTTTGATTATTTTTTCATTCCTGAGAGCTCCACGGATTAATACATTTTGTATATGTTGTATACTCGCTAACCGATTAAATTGTGCTTTTTTTTGGGTATGTTTATCACAGAATTTTTCCGGGGCCAGCATTTCAAAATGATTTTTTCCCCGCCGAATTATTTTAAGTTCTTCGATCAATGATACTATAATTTCGTCGCCCATATATAATATACAAATTTATTTTTTGGGTCTAAATTATTATTTTTGTTTGGTAAAAAAACCACGCGAATGTAAACGACAATTTTTTTATTAAATTTTTTCGAAGATGTTCTTTTAATGATATCTTTGGTGGTTCGTATCCCAGATGCATGATTAATATCGAAGCTGCGGAGGATATTGACGGAAATTCGATAATCTCGCTATCCATAAACGCAGTTACAGGTCTTCGCTGTTAAAATTTAAACTCAAGTTATCTATGCGGTTGTCGGGGGGGGGGGGGGTTTCGATTAATATGATCAATAACTAGACCTTTATATAAATCTATGAGCGTGGTAACCCTTTTTACCGACATTAAATATCACATAAGTATTACTAATACAACCGATTTTCACTTTTCGTTTACAGTGTCTAACGATTCCATCAAGAGATGCTTCGTAGCTGTTGTAAACAGAGTGAGAACGAAATTCGTTTTGGCTCATTTATCACATATACATTTGTCTAAATCGTTAAATCTATTAACAATCTTCAGGGGTTTGTATAACTGTAGATTTGATGCTATCAACTGAGATATCTCTCTTATCATAATACCGCTTTTGAGCTCTGTAGCATTTACCAGAACCAATACACAACTGTTTTACAACTGATGCAAGGTTTTGGCCCTGAGCTTCCTCAATAAATCCACCAGATATTAATAAACTGCCCAGGATGAGAGTTTCATCGGTGCTAATTCCTGAAACTGAATGAGTTATTGAACATTTAAAAAAAATGTGAAGCGTGGAAACTGGTTCACCGATCATAGACGTTCCAAGATAGATAAATGGGTGGAATCAGTTAAGGATACTGCAGCTGCAATAAGAGATGTTGCCGAATTAGAAAATCATCACATGTGACTAAATATTTGGGAAGTAGTAACACGATTTTCAAAATGACTACCATGGAGGCCATACTGTATGTCCGATTGGCACCATTTTGAATTAGGAATATTAACTAGTCTTCTCATGAAAATCCCATATCACTCTGACTTTCCACATAGGAGGTGTAGCAACAACATGGCTCTTAAGATTATCATCAGGGTGATACTGGATGTCAGTTCAGCAACATTTTAATTTAGGACCATCAAAACATTACAAGTCTTATGGTGAAAAAAATGTCAATATGACCATCCGTCAAGTAGCTAGAAAGATTTTCAAGATGTCCATTATGGCAGCCATATTGGAGGTTAGATCGGCACTGTTTTCATTTGTGACCAACTTGACAAAAAAAGACTTCAGGTAAAAAAAAAAACCAGGTTACTATAATTTTAGCAACAGTACAATTTTCAACACGACTGTCATGGTGTCATTGTGTCAGAAAGGCACTTTTTTCAATTAAGACCAAGTTGATATCATAAGAAATGTTTGCAGTGAAAACCTCATGCTGACATGGTTTTCCATTCTGGAAAATAGCAATAATAAAATATTCCAAACAGCAACTGTAGTGGTTATCTGATGTTTGAATGACATAATTTTCATCAACATAAATTGGACATCACAAAAAAAGTTTTAGTGTAAACTCCATGTTGATATGACCATCCATTTATTAGAATTTTGTTTGATTGTTTAAGATTTTTTATTATATCTTTAAAAAAAATGTCAGTCATATCACCATTTGATTTAGAACCAGTCGGACATGAAGCCTCATGCTGATTTGACCATCTCTTCATTTAGATTAACATCATGTTCCAAACGGTCAATGAGGCAGCGATATCGGACGTCTGAGTTGCACCTTTATCATCTAGGAGGAACTAATCATGGTTTGAATGCAGTTGAAGTTTCATGGCAATCCTCAAGTAGTTTAGGATAAGTAGCAATATCACACTTGTACTAATGGACAGATAAATGATGAATAGGCCATCCCATCAACTCTTCTGGATTATAACATGTAGAGCTCTAATCCAATGTATTGCCAGACGGAAGGGCAGACAAATGAGCCAAGTAATATAGAGTTCTGCTAATTTTGTTGAAGGTGGGGGTCAGAGGTTAAAAAGATCAGCTTGTAGATAGCACTTTGTGCAAATAAACAATTCTGCATAATCAGAAGACCATTGAAAATGTCATCCTGTGCTTGAAGTATTATTGCTTTATCCTCCAATTGCTTGCATGTTACTCAATCACCTCCCAAAGTACGTGGTAGAAATTCAGAATGCAATGCAATATACTGTTCATATGATAACCATTGGCAGGAAGGTTTGTTTTCCTCCCTTGGGCATCCGAGATGGGGCTAAAGGCAAATATCCTAAAATTTAAACTATACTGATGTTTTCATCAAAAGGTTTTACATGCAATTCTAGGATAAAAACATTTAAGGAATTTCTGGCACTGGTGACATTGTCCTTGAATTTGGGGGTTGTCTATACAATGTTCCCTTGGGCATCCGAGATGGGGTTAAAGGCAAATATCCTAAAATTTAAACTATACTGATGTTTTCATCAAAAGTTTTTACATGCAATTCTAAGATAAAAACATTTAAGGAATTTCTGGCACTGGTGTCATGGTCCTTGAATTTGGGGGTTGTCTATACAATGTTGCTGTTTTCAAATGAAATAAAAAGAGAAAAGTCAAATCTGCTCTATTTTATAAAAAAAAAATGTTTTAAATTACTCACTTACCCACAAAATACAAGCAAAGATTTATCAATAATTGTACAGTTTACTTCAAAAAAAGACGAAACAGTTTCCAGGTCCTTATTATCAAGTAATCTGTGTTTTAAGGCTCAAACATATGTTGCCTGGGCTTAACAAATGTCGCCCCACAGACAGTATGTTTACCGTTTTAAATAATACTAATTAGAATATAATCACACTTGTATATACAAAAACACAAAAGGGTTAGCTTCATGATTACAAATTATAAACTAATTTAGACAAATCTATCACCTATATCATGACCGCATTGTCAAATTTATTGTACAAAAGAAAATATAAATTTAACTTACACAGAATGGTATTTGCAATAGAAATTATTCTTTCCATAACAATAATCTTGTCAATGGCAAATTTAGAAAAATAACCCCACCTAATTCTTAATCAACCATGGAATGAGCACTAATCACAATTACAAATTAAACATAAAGGTGAATGCCAACAAAACAATCCATCATGATACATATAAATATGATAATGAAACTAAAATGTGAATTGAAAAAGTGTTCTGACAAATATATACTAAGCAAATAAATAAATCACAGCTGCATGTCTGGTATTGCCTTCATTTTTATATAGAGACACAATGTTAAAGTCTGAAACTTTTCATTTCTAGAAAAGACGCAAGAAAGAAAGAACTATGATGATAAGTTCATGGTATCTTTTCCATTCTTTTCCTCGTTTTTGAAAGTGTTTCCTCATATTAAATAAGGACCATCATTCCGTTCTATTGATTTCAAAAGTTAAAATAAGTACTCTTTTTATATAGATAAGCATGATTTAAGGTATTATTATCAAAGCACTGACATCAATATTCATATTTGCTCAGTATATCAATGTAATTAGTATCGTCTATTTAGCATGAGAAATGAAAACTACAAGTGTTCTAGAGGACCAAGAGAACTAGTGTTACCTTCTTTCTACATCAAAGAGTTACAATCAAATTTTAAGGTTAGAATCTCCGTCCATTTTCCTCTGATGCAATCCAGTTTGTTCATATAAAGACGAGAGTATTGTAATTAGTATATCGTAGAACATTTCCCCCAATTTCCCATGTTACAGAGTCATCTATATATGTAACTTAACTGAAACCAGCGTTCTTTTTTTTGTTGGAGACATTGACCTTTGATTATTTGATCAAAAAATAAATAAATGGGCATCTTCCTAAACCTAATTGCATGTCATCCACAAAAGTTTAGTATAGGTGTGTGATGTAGAACAAAGTTTATTGTGTGGAAACCACAGTTCTTCGTCAGTGACCAGACCATGAACTTTTTATACCCAAAACTAAATTGGCTTCTTCATTACCCCAAGCAAAAATCATCCACAATGCTTGGATGAGATGTGTTGTTATTGTGGGTTTAATGCCATTTTTCAGAACATGATAGGGTATACACAGTGGCCTGTATATCTGGTGGAGGAAAAACCCTGGAAAGAACCAGTGACCAATGTTAATCTACAGACAACTTCTTGCATTTTCATGTTGGCCAAGTCAGGACATCAAGCCATGGGGACAGAGGTGAACTGTTAAAGTGAGTGCCTTAGACCACTCTCTACATGGGGCCCTGGTTGTGGTATGTAATATAGAACTAATGTGACTGAAAGAAAGAATGCTTTCAGTCAATGACCTTGACCTTTAGATCCCCAAATCATCATATAATGTCTGGTCCAAGCCTGTGACACAACTAATGTTACTGTGTGGAAACCAATATTCTTCTTGTAGTCACTGTAGCTGGGACCTTGGGATACTTACCTCAGGTGCAAGCAATCCACAAAGTTTGGGTAATCTCAGATGGTGGACATCTCCTTACTGTGTGGAAACAAAATTGGTAACAGACTGATTGACAGGCAACAGCATAACACAGAATGCTATGTGTTATGGTGGGCATATAAAAACAGATGAAGGTGTAAGTACATGGTGAAAAATAGGGTGAAAAAATATTTTTGTAAAAATTGGGCTTTTGTGTGCCTCTGTGAACAACATACATAGCTGTAAATAATGGTAATGAACCAGGCCAATAAAAAATGATGAGTTGCAAGTTTAACATAGATCAATAAACCGCTTGTGTTATAAAAATTTGAAAAAAGTTTCTTTTAATGACAAAAAGTGTAATATTAGTACAAGCTGTTAGAAAGTTTCATTTCAGTTGCTGACAAATGTACAAGATAATGATTGACTGGGCTCGGCAAGTCATGATAACTGAAATACATAATTGATAATGAGCAATAGCTTTTAATAAACAACATTAATATGAAAGACAGGAAGTTACAAAATGGACTATGTCATTTTGAACAATGAAGTCTTATCATTCTTTATTCTGATTTTCCATTCTTATTCACACTCACCTCCAATCAAAAAAGTATTTATCATCTTTTCAATCCATCTTCCATATTATATTTGAAGGATAACTTCACTTCACTTGGAACAAGAAATACATTACATATTTCTAAATGTGGAAATATTTAAAACAATTTAGTCTCTAAAAGTTTAACATTTTCAAAAAATCAGTTTTTGTTATATACCATCCCTCATTATAATGGTGCTTCTGGATGTCAACAGTGCCACATTGGACCTAATGACAAAAAATTATACTACTGTATATGAATTGGTTGGTTAAATGAATGTCATCGTGGGTTACACCATGAAGCTTAGTATAATATTTTTTCCTTTTCAAAGTGCTATTATCTGAATAAATTCCCTATACATTGTTCTTGCTATATCACAGAATGGTCTGTAATTCTGTAATGGCTAACAATGTTTTGTAAAAATTATCAGTGTTTCTCGAGGCATGTTTCTCTACAACATGGAGATGTTAATTATCTAATTCTTATGTATTGCCAAGTATTTGAATCAAATCATTTGAAAGACTCCACTGTCCTTAACAAAGCATATTTATGTACATAATGGGATGTGACATTAAACATATCAAAATATTAAATAAGAAATTCTTCTTTTTACAAGTGAAATTGAATTAACAAAATATGACTACAAAGGGAAAATTTATATTAATTGTGACACTACCAAGATTGGCACTAATAAGAAATGCATATACAAAAAAAAACCTTGCAAATATTCTCTACCAGCATGAAAAATTCAACAAAAGTCCAATATTTCATTACCAATCCCCCCAATTTGATAATGTTTTCAAGATTCTTTTAGGTCAAAATTTCAGTTTTTCTGACAATTAAACATATTCTGTAGCACTAGAAATTTTAAGATCCTCACAACAAGCTTCATCAAACTCCAGCTGATATGGTATTCCAATAGATTCTCAAAATAAGCTCTTGCTATTTTGGTAATTGAGACAAAAATATAATCAGAAAAATATATACAACATAAATTCATTTACGATCAGTATACTTGAAAATTTTTGGACAGTCTGAAACTAAATATACAAAATACACCGAATGTAACATCTGCTACATATGTAAAATTCCATGATCCTTCCATTACAATGCATGGATATTTACAGTGTGCACAATGTCAGTTTTTTTTTTTTTTTAAATTTCTTTACTCTTTTTTTTTTAAAGGATTTTCCATGACTGTGGAAACTCTGAAGTTTGTTAACATAAAGAGATGCCAACCACTACCAACGTCATATTGGAATACTAACTTTAAAAAAATAAAGACTGAAAATAAAATTGGATAGCTTCAAATTGATATCCAAGTTTTATTATGAAACAATATGAATGTGGTTTCTTTTTTTTGGGGGGGGGATGACACAGGCTTCATTCAATCTGATATATGCATGTCCATTGCGAATAGACTGCAAATCAATGGCATTTGTCTAATGTTAATGTCCTGAGTAGACCATTTGGAATTTATGTAGCTCTTATCAATTTTGGTCCAGAATGGCTCTTGTCATTTCAACAGTGAGCTAAACTGATGTGAATTCTGATTCATCAATAACAATTGGTTATGTGAAACAAGTACTTAGGTATTCTTTCAAAAGTAGTACATTCTAGTTAAACTGGTGCCTAAGTTGGAGTTGACCAACATAGACGTTAAAGAACACAAAACTGGTACACTATAACAAAAGAAATACAATTACATTATAAGCATTTCTGTGACCAATATATGCCAATGATCTAGAGGCTGAGCACCTATATATCAATATTTGGTTTTATGAATTAACGTATTTCACTAAGTGGTTGAAAAACTTGCCATGCATTACAAAAGCTTTATCTTTTTTCACCCACACAACGTTTGTTTTGTTTGTTTTTGAATGGTTTAACGCCATTTTCCAGTACACAATAGGCTATACATGGTGGCCAGTATTAATGGTGGAGGAAGAACCCGGGAAAACCCCTGAAAGAACCACCAACCCACGAGAAGCTACTGGCAAGCTTTCTCACATAACTACATTAGCCGAATCTGAGACTCAAACCCACACAGACAGGTTAGATAGCAGTGATACGCAATGGAGAGTGCTTTAGACCACTCGGCCACTTAGGTCCCCTCCCACACAATGTAATGTGTCCATTATTCACACAGAACAAGCAAATTTTCTTTTCATTTTTGCTCAAATGAATGGGATAGCAACAGATACTGTCGACTGAAGCAAAAGATTTCTGATGGCATCCTGCTTGCTAATATCAGCTGTTTTTGTATTTACATTAAGTGTGTGCAGAAACTCTATTTACTTTGCTAATTCAATCAGTTTTTGTAGTGTACTTTCACATGAAAAGTGTGCAGAAAGTGTATTGACTTTACTAATTCAATGTTTCTGTAGTGTACTTTTACACGAAAAATGTGCAGCAATGGTATTGACTTTACTAATTTAACCTGTTTTTGTAGTGTTCATTAACATGAAGTGTGTGCAGCAACTGTTTATTTTGCTGATTCAATCTGTTTTTGTAGTGTATATTCACAAGAAAAGTGTGCAGCAACTGTACTGACTTTACTAATTCAATCTGTTTTTGTAGTGTATATTCACATAATGTGTGCAGCAACTCAATTTACTTTGCTAATTCAATGTTTTTGTAGTGTATATTCACATGAAGTGTGTGCAGCAACTGTATTGACTTTATTTAGTCCTTTTTTTGTAGCGTATATTCACATGAAGTGTGCAGCAACTGTATTGACTACTAATTCAATGTTTTTGTAGAGTATATTCACATGAAGTGTGTGCAGCAACTGTATTGACTTTATTATTTTAGTCTTTTTTTTGTAGCGTATATTCACATGAAGTGTGCAGCAACTGTATTGACTACTAATTCAATGTTTTTGTAGTGTATATTCACATGGTGTGAAGCAACTGTATTGACTTTACATAGTTCAATGTTTTTGTAGTGTATATTCACATGAAGTGTGTACAGCAACTGTATTGACTTTATTAATTTAGTCTGTTTTTGTAGTGTATATTCACATGAAGTGTGTGCAGGTCCTGTATTGGCTTTATGTATTTCAATGTTTCTGTAGTGTACATTCACATGAAGTGTGTGCAGCAACTGTATTGACTACTAATTCAATGTTTTTGTAGCGTATATTCACATGAAGTGTGCAGCAACTGTATTGACTACTAATTCAATGTTTTTGTAGTGTATATTCACATGGTGTGAAGCAACTGTATTGACTTTACATAGTTCAATGTTTTTGTAGTGTATATTCACATGAAGTGTGTACAGCAACTGTATTGACTTTATTAATTTAGTCTGTTTTTGTAGTGTATATTCACATGAAGTGTGTGCAGCAACTGTATTGACTACTAATTCAATGTTTTTGTAGTGTATATTCACATGAAGTGTGTGCAGCAACTGTATTTACTTTAATAATTCAATCCAAAACAGCACATAACCAAAATATTTAAGAAATTGAAATAAGTTGTGGGATTTGAACGAGGTACACTAGCACACTTAACACTAGATTAAGCAAGTGACAAAATTGTGGATCAAATTTCTTGGTAAAAATGTTATTGATGTCTTTCATTTTTCATATTTCATTCCAATGAATTATCAAAATATTTTCATAAGGAAAATCCACTAATTCATGCGCTAGCAAAAATGAAATACTTACATCTAACCAGAAACTCATAATCTGACTGAAGTTATCATAATGGCATAACCCGAGGTTAAAAATAGGGATGATTCTGAAAATAGCAATGACTGGCATCTTTGTAAACAGCGAAGTAAAAACTAAATTATAAACTTTCATAAATAGATTATTCAGTATTCCTAATGTACTGAACAGATCAAGTTCATTGTCCATTTCTTTCTAATGAGGCTAGAGCAAAACAAACCAGTGTAGTCAATGCCCCATAAAACTCCCTGTTATTTGGCTTTTGATAGTTCAAAACAGCCACTGCAAACATTATCATCCAGAAAAAATAGTTCAGACTAAAGCAATCTTGTCAATGAAATGTTTACTCCTGTCACTGTGCATAAAAGACAAGAAACAATAAAATATGACCTTAATTTCTATTGTATCAAAGCAGTGGTACAATGAGTTGAAGAAAATGTTATTAAATTATCTTTTGTTCTTTAAATTTTTAAATTTTTAAATTCATTTCACTTAAAATCTGCTTAGGACCTATTATCATTTCTCCACCAAAGTCACAAGCTTTTAGTAACCAAGAGAGAAACATCAAGTATGATAACCATTTGATGCTTAGTTCATGCATAAAAAAATTACCCTGATTAGAAACAACAGTTAAAGCCACAATATGGTTGCAATGTTTACCAAAATGATGGCGTTTGATCAAAACGATTAGAAAACCAACATTTCTCAAACTAGGCTTACTGAATAGCTGACAGCTACTATAATGTGCATGTCGAAACTCGCTCAACATTTTCATTTGTTGCATGTCTTTACCCTTTTACAAGTTTCATTTGCTGCATTGTGTTTTACACTATTTTTACATCATTTTCATTTGCTGCATTGTGTTTTACCCTTTTACAAGTTTCATTTGCTGCATTGTGTTTTACACTATTTTTACATCATTTTCATTTGCTGCATGTTCTTTACCCTTTTACAAGTTTCATTTGCTGCATTGTGTTTTACACTATTTTTACATCATTTTCATTTGCTGCATGTCCTTTACACACTTTTTACAACAGTTTCATTTGCAGCATGTCTTTTACACTATTTTACAACTTTTTCATTTGTTGCATGTTCTTTACACACTTTTACAACAGTTTCTTAACACACTTGCACAACAGTTTCATTTGCTGTGTGTTCTTAAAACACTTTGCAAGTTTCATTTGCTGCTTGATCTTTACACACCTTTACAACAGTTTCATTTGCTGCATGTTGTTTAAACACTTTTACAACAGTTTCACTTTCTGCATGTCCTTTACACAATTTTACAATAGGATTCAGTTTGCAAGGTACATCTTTGTTGAATATATCAATCTGCAAGAAATATCTACAATGAATAATCAGGTAGTCTATAAAACATGTATTTGCTGAGTACATCAGATCAGTTTTGATGAAAACTCTAGGATTGCACTTACAGAAGTTCTTACTACTACATATATGTACATTAAAAAAAAAAATCAAAAATGGAACATGCACTTGGCTTGTTTTAGAAGAATCTGCACCAACTAAAAAACTATGTATTGGCTTATTCACTTGAACTAGTGTTCCTTTAAAATAAAACATTCCTAATCAATGGTTTCCTGAGCTAACATGCTTTATTAAAAAAGGTAAATACTGCGGTTTGAAGAATTTTAATTGCTTTACCAGTAACTCATTATGATGTGTAATGTGTTTAATATCAATTCTTTTCAGATTCAGTTTTGTCCCTATATATGCCACATTCTATGTGAAAATCACAGATATATAATTTACGAATAAAATTAACCAAAAATATCATGAAAAACAATCCTCTTTAAGCGATGATGTGGAAAGATACATTTTAAATATGCAGGGTAATTCTAGCATCAATTATAACAACATGCATATTTCATTTAGATGATTATTGATTTTGTCAACATTTACAAGCAGTAAACTAAAGTAAGCAAATTACACATGTAAACATAACCAACTTACCACAAATGAAATACATGGCTTCTACTCATCTAATTTCTCTACTTGTTCACATGGAGAACCTGCTGTAGTTAACATATCGCTATATGTGTTGTACAGTCATCAATGGATGAAAGTAGTTTTATTCCTTCTTCCAACTGCACTAGTCATACCAGAGTGTATACAACACTTGATTAATATTTGTGGTCATGATCAAAACATACAAATAATAAGGTATCATTATTCTAACAAACAGCATCCAATAAATGAATCTAAACAATTTTCTTTGAAGTAATGAAGCTTGAAAATATAGGCTATTTGTAATAAGGTGTAGTACTTATCATTATCAAGATGCATCTCTGCATCAAGTTTAATGACTTCCGATATAAGTATGCATACACAATGCACTGAACCTAAGTGATCTTTGCCTCAGCCAATAAAACACGAAATGAAGGTCTCCATTGACTTTCTGTCATTATAATGGTGTGATACACATACCCATAATCATCTAGTTTGATGATTCACGCTTAACAGTAGAGAAATAAACAAAACACAAAATTGAACCCAAATCAGCAAAACATCAAATATGGGTCATAGTGACCTACTTTTGTAATGAAGGTTTAGTAACATGCATCTCATAACAAGGTTTCATGATTTTATATACAAGAGTATATGCAATGGGTGTTTGTGAAGCAAAAGCAAAATCTTGACCTAAGCTAGTAAAATGTGAAATATAGGTAACATTTTCTTGTCAGGGTACTAAAAGAGATGCATAGAGTCACAAAGTTTATGGTTTTATATGCAATATGTGCCTGAGAAATGTGCCTGAGAAATAAAACACAAAACTGAACCCAAGAGTAAAGAACAAGTGAAGAGTAAACAATGGATCATAATGGTCTACTTTTTTGAAGTTGGTGAAATACTTGTCAAGATGCATTCCCTCAAGTTTCAAGAATCCAGGATTAATTGCATATACAAGGCACAAAAAATGAGCTAACTGTAAAAACTTCACAAACATTGCAGAGCTATGATACATGTATGTAAATATAGGAACCTACCCAGGGGTTAGATGCTATGAATGCTACCATAAACCGCTGCATAGAACCTAGGAAGAATGACTGATGGACTGATACAATGAGGCTGTACACAGATATAATATGTGCATATGCCAATACCCAAAGTGGTACAACAGTTGTCTCCTTTGTCTATGTAAACTATAAATAGATCATTCAATACTGTTCATAGAAATTGATCAAATATAGCAGTATTAACAACTGCACAACAGACAGCACGAAAAAACAATATGACACCTGAATTTTTATTTGATGTTCATTATCACAATTTATTCTTGTCCTGTGACTTGGTGAAGATGTCCAATTTGTTCTCTACAACAGCCAGTAACCTCTTGTTAAGATGCTGCTCCAGATGGTTGGAAATATCGATGAATGTGTGAATTGGTGGGACAAGGGACTCATCAGGAACCACAGCCAAAATGCCAGCAAATTCATGCACAAAATGTGACCTGAAATGACAGTGAAATGAAGCTGTTGTGAAACAAGCTACCACAGACCTTCCTACGCAATGAAGTAAAAAGTCAATGGTCAATGTCACGCACACTCTTATTATAATCTGACTTCATTAAGATGGGGATCAAGACAGCAAATTTTGAAGAAAGAAATGTTGATCTTGGACAATACTAACCCAATCACATTACATTCAGGATTGCTCTCTTCTATGTCCAAATCGAGCCCACATTTCCTAGCTATACAATATATACACAAAGGGAAGCAACCTGTACAGATTAACTCCCCTTTGTTCACAGGCAGTGGCTATCATTACATCTCATATAACGAGTTTTAACTTGTGCAAAAGCTTTAGCATGATGTATGCTTTATGGGAAGGGTGGGTAGAATTCTAATAATGTGATCAAATAAATAAATTTGGAGAAAAACGTGATTTACTAAATTGTTTTCTCCACCAATCAAAATACCCATTTACATTAGAACAGGTATTATGGAGAAGGAAATGTTGAACATCCAACCTCTACATGCATCACCCTAAGGGGGCATGAGTATCTTTTCTTGCTTTATTCTCCACTTGCCCCATGATGCATTGGTACCAATCTTATTAAATACAAAATGAATTTGTGGCAACTCTAACTGTGGTATCAGGAAATCTGTTTATCATCGATGATAAATTTATCGAAACATATGCTAACATCAAAGATTTTAAATGAGTAAACTGTTGTGAGTCAAAATCAATATACCTCAATGTACCTAATTTAGTTCCATCTGATAAACATTATTTAAAATTATAAATGTGCCTTTCTGTTTTATCAGTAATTACAAAATCAAGTTCTGCATCATAGATGAATAATCTTGTGCAATGTTATTTAAGATCACATGAACCATGCTGCATACATTTTTCTATTATTCTTCTGCCGAGATATTTTGCAAGTTTATTTTTGTATTCAATTTCATCAGGATTACGCTCAGACATTTTATAAAGATAGATCTTTCAAACAGCCAAACTTGTTATTGTGAACGATACGATATTACTGCTTCACTTAAATCAACGACACTAAAATTCGTGCATCAAGAATATATTGTATTAGCACTATTGGGCTGAAACAATTTTCTGAAAAATGACAACCAAACAAACAAATGGATGGAGATTTTCTGTAAATGAAAAAGATTCAATAAATGCAAATCCAGTTAAATGAAAATCTGATAAATTTCCATTTATAGCAACTCTGGTCATCTAGTGTGTTGGATGTCCAAATCTCTTAAAATACTCAGAACACTCTCCCATTCAAAGAAAACTTCTGGGATAACATGCAACCGTATCAACTAAGGTAACATCCTTATAATCGTATTTAGTATTCCACTATCAGCGGTGTCCGTTTTAGACAACTGTGTTGGACATCTCGAAAAAATTCTGATTTTGTTGGCGATTCTGAAATTTTCTCCCCCGCAGCGCAAGCAGTAGTTGATGAATGGTAAAACAATTACAGAGTTCAACATCATCGGTTATTTCAATGCAAGATTTTTCATTCTCATGGAATGTCATGGATCAATAAATATTAGGTCGTACAAACTGATACAAATTTCCATATTCGGCACTTTGGAACAACCAAATAGATACAAGGTCACTCTTACTAATTTTATGTATAAAAACAAAAATATCACCGTTATAAAATTTAACAGCTCTATCTCGTGAGAAAAAATATTGTTACATTAAACGTCCATGCATGCGTGTTATTATCAATGATTTCTATCAAAACTCCTTTCTATTTATATTTTGATTTGTACAAAAATCTCACTAGTTATTGTCTTCACCATTATTGGAAATTTTAATTTCATTTCCAGCTCAACAACATTGTTGATCATTGTGCCATGTTCCTTGACATGCTCAGCCCACTCATTTATTTTGTTAAATGTTGAAAATTTGTCAAACCATTTCCACATACAGAGTTTTGGAAATGTTCTGTACTTGCTCACTACACAATCCAGCAACTAAAATTTTCATTGGTTTGAGATCATCATTAGGTTTATCATCCTGTGGATACATAGCATAAACAACTGCTGTCACAGGATATGCTCGTTCATAATATGGTTTGTCAATACCAGTTAATACTAATGGTTTAAAATTGTACTTAACTTTATAATATCTCCAGCATGAAGTAACAGAATAGCCGCATTTGTCACTGATAATGATCCATGTGTAATCTAGCTCCACAATAAATTTTATTCTAAAAAAGTATCTTTGTTTGCCGAGATAATTAATAATAGTCATTCATTATAGCATCAGCATCACACATGATTCTGAATGCTGACCACACAAGCTAGACAATCATTGCAAATTTCCTTCTTGGCATCACTGATAAACAATTGATTAGAATATTATTTATCATAAATTCCTCCATTTTTATAATTAAGGCAAATGTATATTTAAATTGAAGTTTAGTTTGCAATATATAATGATTCAAGTAAAAAATAACTTAAGTGGTTGATGATTGGCTCTACACTCCCTGTAACAAAGCCTGTGTAAATAAGTTTTGTGGCTCCCACTTACAAAGCGTGCAAAAAGGGAGTCTTAAGAACCAAAACCATGTTTAAAATGAGGCAAAGGAGTCCTGGGGGTTGGGGTGGTGATAGTGGGGGGGGGGAATGCAGTTTTACAGAATGCGGTGGTAAAAAATACAGAGAGCTCAAATGATATTATGATTTTTTAAAAATAACACTGGCAACAGAATCCCTGGTATTAAAAACATGAAGATTATCTCACCAGATTTTCATGCTAGCAGCATCCCACAAGTAATGAAATAATTATTTAGATAAATAATAATACTACATAAATGGAAAAAAAATAAAACACATCGCAGTTGGTTTGGTTGATAATGCTGATCATCTTAGATTTACTGCTGTCATAAATTTATCTCTGTTTTCAGACTGATCAAAAAAGGTCTCGTGATTGATCATATTAACAGCCAAAAACTTTACAACTCTTTGAATGATTTGGAAGCTATTACAAAAAGTCAGAATTGTGAAGGAGGAAAAAAAAAAAAGAGATAAATATGCAAGGCTGGTTACATCTGTAATTGTGGAGACAGGCTAAAGGAAAAACAGAATTTCAACCATTATATGCAGCTTCCAAATATGTATTTTTTTTTTCCAGCTTTGTTACAATGTGTGTGGAAGGTAATTAATTATAATTTTACATTTACCAAAAATATAATCAAAAAATATAATTTTTAAATATCTCACTTCTGAATTTTATTCTATCATAAAAAAAGAGAAAATAACCGTCAAGGATTCAAAGAGATTAAAGAGTAACCTCGCTTGTATTTTACAATAGTATTCACTTATAAATAATTAGTTTTTTTTTCACCATCTTTGGTACCTGTTGCAAATAACCAAATTGGCAATACAAACAACAAATGATATTTCAGTATTTCACTCCACAGCAAGGTAGAGAAATTCAACATTCAATGACTTTGCTGATGACATTATGGAAGCTTTACTAAAAAAGAGATTCTAAACCCCTGACAGTCATTTTTCTACAAAAGATAATTTTCAGTAATCTTAACAATTATTCGAACAAAATTTAAAAAAACCCAACCAAAACATTAAGTTATATAAAAACAACCCTTGGGTAGTTTAAATAGCAGCAATTAAAAGAAAATAGGTCAGGGATAAAATCAAAGTTTCACATGTATGTAAAATTTCTGTGCCTATTCAGTTACTTTCATGATGTGATGTAATAGTAGCAACTCCAGCATCCCAACTGGCTGGTGCCAGAGTAAAAGACAATGCCATTTTATGTTGCTTATAAGTGTAATAGCACATTAAGAAAAAGACAAAGAAAGTATAGATACGTTATTGCAAGTGAGTTGATTTTAAAGCAACACCATATATCACTCTTTGCTCATTCCATTTCTCCAGGAATTGTACGAGAGATTTCCTGAAAAAATGGGAGCTATAGGATACAAGTAGACTACAGGTTGGCTCTGTTCAAGACATATTGTTGGATATAATAATCCAGGGAAAAGTGTTAAACATGTGAATTACAAAAAATTACAGACAGAAGTCAAGAGTAAGTGATCACAAAATGCAACAATATATTTTCAGATCTTCTTTCTACACTAGCAGTATTAAACAAAATCAACAGTCCCACTCTCGGGACACCTCTAATTATAGTCTGGGTCCATCCTGTATTCAAACTGAGGTGACTGTCGGGCTTGTTAAAACAAAATTGTTTGCCTAAGGAAACTTTGATTGGACTGATGAAATAAGCAAATATATTTTCAAGATGCTGACATACATGCCTTAACATGGCACAATCACCACCGTCTTAGGTGAAATTGAGATCTAATTTTAATCAAATGGAAGCTTTGCTAAAAAATCGATTCTAAACCCTGGACACAGTCGTTTTAGACAAGAGACAGTTTTCAGTAATCTTACAAATTATTTAAACAAAAAATGAAAAGAAAACAAAACATTTAGTCTATGTACATGTAGTATGTATAAAAAGCACTCTGTAATGATTGGAACTAATATAAAAATATCCCTTGGGCAGTTTAAATAACAGCTATTAAAAGAAAAGAGGTCAGGGATAAAATCCATGATTCACATCAAATGGCTGACTAGAAATTGGGGGAGACAACTATTGACCCCACCCCTTTGCCCAGAAGTGCAAGCACCCATGGGACACTCCAGTTCTCCCTGTGATACATCTTATTATCCTCCAGGACAAGCCTCTTTTTCATATTATGGTCAGCTAAGACCAAACTGCAAAATGGCTAGAAAAGTTTTGATTCAAGTACACAAGCAATAAATCCAGTGTGACCAATTAACAGTTAATCTTTATTCTTGCATTTATCTTGAAAAAAGGACTGCACTTCGAACATACTTCAACGAAACTATGTTCAACAGTGTGTGTATGTAATAAGCACCAGCAGTTGATTGGCAAATAAACGATGTCCTATTTTCTTCTAAATTAAGATGCCTAGGACTTCATTTCAACAGTTCAAATCTGTAGTCAAAAGTTACCATACATGTGGCAACTGTTTTTTCCACGTTGTATGTCCCACCTTATTTTTTAAGATTTAAGTCTTAAGGCATGTAACACATTTTACTGAATAAAATATTTATTCTGAATTAGTTCTTTTTGGGCACATATACTTCGTTGTATATTTTGTTTTATTCCTTCTTTTAATTTAATCAAGGTAATTAAACTTTACACATATATTAATGTCAGGTGTTAACTGACCAAGTTTCTTTGGCGGTAATGGTGGTGTGATTCTTTTTACAGCGAAAATTACAAAGCACACAGTAGTCCATCATGGGCTTTAAACTGACTGGTGATGATTTTATTTTTACATTTTTTAATACTATAGTACTGTTCTAGTGGCTTAAAAAAACCTGAAATTTCCATGAATAAAATGTTTAATCTGAACATTCTATTTACTGAAGAACTGCTCCAGTGGCCTAGTGGATAGAGCGTCTGCTGCAGAAGCGGGAGGTTGTGGGTTTGATCCTGGCCGAATCATACCAAAGACTTAAAAAAATGGTACTAACAGATGCCTTGCTTGGCGCTCAGCATTAAGAGGTTAGTGTTAGGACTGGTTGGCCTGGTGTCAGGTTAATGTGACTGGGTGGGTCATCATGCTACATGTCCACGGCATGATGCCCCAGTGCTAGACATCACTATAAACTGCCTCACTGCAGACATCGTAGCGATATGACTGATTTTTTTAAAAAGCTACGTTAAAAGTCCTAATTACACACACACTATTTACTGAAGAAAAAAAACTTGTCATGTGATACTGAATATTTCGTCCAGTGCCGGATTTAGACATTGTGAGGCTGCTATTTCATATACAATAAATTTGAGAGGTCTCTTCAAACTACGAGGCCCTAAGCTATAGCTTGTTTAGCTTGTGCCTAAATGTGGCACTGATTTCATCACTTCATTTATTCACAAGCGATAAATTAAATATGGCATCTAGAGATTGCATACATTATACTTATTTATGTATGTTTTTTTCTTCTTCTGAAAAATGAAAATTGACAGACATAATATAGTAATTGGGAGTTTTCAGCGAAAAATTGGTAGATATTAGAATATCTGGAGGTAGGTGTGGAAATACCTCCATAATATGGAGGTTTTTCTCCCGGTTAGAGAGTTCACAGATATGAACTGTCTGGGCTTGTGGAATTTTAGTCTAGGCTTGCGAGTTTATTTAAGTCATCAGCCCAGGGTCTGTGTCTAAAAAAAGAGCACTGACCAGTACAGCACAGAAACTATTAATACCAGACATGTATATATTATGTTACGTGCTTAGGCTCGAATAAACAGTAACATAGAAAGAGTGAAAATAACAAGCTTGTAAAAACTTAATAAACAATTTATTGAGCACAAATATTTTCCAGAAAAGAAAAATAAACTTACAGTTTTAAGAATCAATTCCAAAATTAATCCAAAAATAATTCAAAAATATAACCCACTAGTGAAATTGCAAAAAGTCCTGGTAATAAAATGTCCTAATAATTCTAAGTTTGAATCTTAGTGAAGCATCCAAGATGGAAGACGATGTCACGTGATGAAGTCAGTTCTGGTCTTGTGAAATTCAATGAGCACAAAATGTTTTCCAGATAAATAACAAAATAAATCCTATTGAGCCAAACGAATTGAAATAATTTCCAGTACAAGTTAATTTAAAACAACTTAATATTCTACCAGCCCAACTTCTACTAAATAGTTCGCTCCAAGACATAATTTATATACCTGTTTTTTACGTAAACAAGGAAGGGGTCACATGATCTTCTAGAATCTTTAGAACAAATTTACGTTCAAAAAAACTTGTACACACTGTATGACCCAGATGAGAATCAGTTATTTTTTCTCTCAAGAACTAAAAATAGATGTTTATAACAAAGCTCCATAATGTCCTTGGAATCAACCAATCATTTTAACAACTTGTTTACAACTCTGAAGCTAGGTCAGAAATGAGGTCAACATCTGGTGTTTATTTGTAAAGTACAGGTCATCCCCCAATGAATGAATCTTAAACTTAAAATGTCAAATTTGAATCTGACAAACAAACAATTAAAACAAAAATAAATGACTTAAATCAAATATACATAACAATTATCAGATTTGTCAATATGCTAACTGTAGCCTGCATGTAAGAGACAGTATAACTGAATGATAAGGAACCTTCTTAATGTTTAATTTACTTAAGATTTCTGCTTTGTAGATTTTTTTAAAAAAACAACAAAAAAAAACTAATGCTTAAGTTATTATCAATAAAAACCATTATCAATGCTTTTTACACATCTCTGGTAATGGATATTGTTTCACACGTAAGTTGGTCCATGTTCTAGTCTCTTCACCCATAATTCAGTATTCTCTCTCTTGTGTTTAAGTGTTCGATGTATATTTTCAAGATATTAGTCCTTAGGAGGTGATGAGGGTGGGGTGTGTGTATATGTAAAGTTACCGTATTTTCCGGCCTATAAGTCGAGACTTTTTGACTTGAAAATTCGGTCTTCGTCTTATACTCCGAATCGACTTATATATGGATTTTGTCATTGAAATTGCATCGACTTATATATGGATTACAGTATCCAGTATGCTATTGATATTGCTCTATAATCGGCATAATCGAAAACAGGTCACATAGAAGTACAAATTCATGTTAAATTACTATGTCAATAAATTGTCATAAAATAATATGACTGCATTTATAATTGTAAGTTTTGTAATTATTTATTTTGCATTCTGCGTGTTTTTTCTTATATCTCAAACATAAAATAAAAGAAAACAATTACAGGTAAAAACTTCACCGGGCCGCATAGCACACTTACGGTCTATACTCTATAGTGTACTGTACTAATTCAAAGCATATGGTTTGTTCCTAAAAAAAAAAAGATATGAAATAACTGGTCCATTAATATTTGATTTTCCAGTATAATGTTGGACACACGTGAGCAATTACCGGCATAGCTTTTTTTATTGATCCAATTGATTCTACAAAGGGATGTAATCCATAGTAACTCGAGCGTTCTATCATTATTTATAAAATAATGTAGATCATGCATTCTACTGAATCCCCCAAATCATATGTTTCTAATTGTATTTGACAAAGTTTCTCAAATAAATTACCGTAGGTTTAAACTACACTAAAATCAGATATATAGATGGACTACCAGTACTAATAGATCATCAGTGATCCATGATTTTTAGTTTCGCAATTCAGTTTAAAGCAAATTGTAATGTCAACACTTCACCTATATTCATTCTTAACCAGCTGACGTTTCGGTGTCTCTCTTTGATTATACCGGTTGTTGATAAATTTGTATTTGGTTTCCAACAACAATCAAAGCCAGTTGCCGCAATTGTTTCGACCTTGATATTGGCTTTAGCTACCGATACTAGTTACCATATTGCCGGTACCCCATTGTTCTTTATCATTAATCCGCATCAATTACGCTACTCGTGTTTAATATCAATGGGATTAAGTACAACAATAAATGATGCCCACTTCCTTCTCTAGATCTAATAAATACATGTAATGAATTTAGCCATGGGCATTGTTTTCATTGCTTTAGTACAGGTTAAAATGCAATCAGTTCTGCCTGCTGTATTTATTAGAGTACATCAAAAGAACATGACGCAATTGCTGGGCTAGCTGGGCGGCAAGTTCAAAGGACTTTGACTAGCAGCTTGGGTGGGAAAAAGTGCTGAAATTTACAATGACTGAATTCAGAGACAAAGATCCTGAGACGTACATGTAGTTATTATAAGAATACACTTTAACTTCCATTATTTAATATACGAACAAGTACTATTTCATCATTCATTACGTACACCCGTTACGTAATTTTTGTTATTTTCTTTTCATTGAATTCAGTCACATAATGATCTGTGACAAAATTATTTAATAGTTTACATCCGTGTGTGGATATTTTCGATGGAAATATTTGTATTATGGATTCAATGTATGTTACAAGATTCGCTGGTGAGTACACGGTGTTGATACTCTTTTCATGCAATAGATTATACATGTATATATAAATTAGACACGTCTATGTACCAATGCATGGTTCTCTGAATAAAGTACCGTAATTGTATTTGACAAAGTTTCTCAAATAAATTACCATAGGTTTAAACTTTCAACTGGAAGGAATGATCATAGCTCTTGATGCAATGGATATTGCCGGTAATATGGAATATCATACGACGATACCATCAATATTCATGCAACCGGAAGTTACTACCGGTAGTATAAAATACAAAGCCAAGTTATTGACCTGGCCTCGTCTTATACTCCGAATCGACTTATATATGGACGAAGGATGGAAAATTTACAAAATTGGTCAATTCTACTTATACTCCGCATCGACCTATAGGCCGGAAAAGCAAATTTTTTAGTAAATTATGTTTCTCCGAGAATACTTACCCAATCACATTACTTTAGGGATATTAGCCTGCTACCTCGCGAATCCAGCCCTACCAAAAGACGAACATTCGTCTTTCCTGTCTATGTCATATAGGCAAAGGGCAATAACTCTTGCCCATTACCTCCCCTTGCCGCCAGTTAGGTGTCGCTTCTTTAGTTTTTAAGCTGAGCGATATATAAAACACGAGCATGGCGGGGTGGTTGGGAGGGTTTCTTAGTAATGTGATTGGGTAAGTATTCTCGGAGAAACATAATTTACTAAAAAATTTGCTTTCTCCTTTGAATACGTTCCCCAATCACATTACTTTAGGAGAATAAGTAATAGGAGGAGGGAATGCGGAGCATCCGACCTCCACCCCGGGTATCCTCTAGGGAATGATGGTTGGATTCCCCATGTGAATGATAACCCGGTCTCCTAATTTTCAATCAGCAACACAGCCCAGGGTCACGTGATATGTGACCCTTTTATGCGGTTAAGAAGATAGTTATTGAAATCTTCTTACCTACGAAAATTTATCTGGCGAATCCAGCGAAGCTAATAGGCTGTGCTGATTGTTGCACATGGGTCTGGTGGGCGTCTGGGCTGCCCAACACCGGACCTACTAGAATCAATGTTTGCCTCTGCGAGTACAAACTTGAAGATAAAACTGTAGAAGGTTGACTCTGCAACAGCTTCTATAAGGTGACTGATTTGCGAATTCTCAGAGTACGCCGAGCGTATAACCCACTACAGCCATGAAGCAAGGGCTTGAATGGTGATATCTCATATCCCAGCTATCACCAGAAGAAAGAGGTGCTAGTATGTGACCTGACTCACCTCTATGCATTGAAATGGTGCTAGAGTGCCCAAACAGGATCTTACATGGCTGTTGATCCTGACTTATCTATAAAGAAAGCGAGCTAATGACGACTCGTTGATCGCAATGTATGGTAATCTATTTTGGACTACGAAGCCTGGCTGCGTCAAGAGGACCATCAAACCCTCTAATCGAAACGAAAGAGAGTTCGGGTCACTAGAAAGGACATGTAACTCGCTCACCCTGCATGCTGAAGCTAAGGCTATCAAGAAACCCAATTTGTATGATAGTAGCTTTAACTAATCGTGGGTTAAAGACTCAATACTGTCTGAATTGAGTCATGTTAAAACCCAGGACAGATTCCATTTGAAAACAGGGTGAGGGATATAAGTCGATTAAATTTTTTTTTTTTTTTTTTTTTTTTTTTAAAATGTCTAAAGATCTGACAAATCTTTGTCATGGCTGATGGCACATGTACCAGAATGGCGGAATGTGTCTGATATCATGGAGCGGTAACATTTGAGAATAACTGGAGCCAGATGTTTCTCCTCGAAAAGCCAGAGAAAAGTTGGCCAGTTGAGGGATTGTGACACTCAGAGGAACAATGTGAATGATATGGTACCAGTCTCTGAAAACATGCCACTTGCCCTCGTAAACCTTCAGAGTAGAGGGCCTTCTTGCTCTCGAGATTCTCTCCGCAATCAAAGATTTAAATTGTTTGTCTTGCAAGGCTGTCTGGACAAGAGCCAAGCTTGAACATAAAGACGGTCCGGACAGGGGTGGAACACCCCTGGCCGCGGTTGCTTGTGAATACTTGTGCTGACTGTAATCTTCCTGGGTAGATCTATCGCCTAGATTGAGTAGATCGGAGACCCAGGAGTTGTTCCATCTGAGAGGGGTAATCAGAACCATCTGACAATTCTGACCCCTTAACTTCTGGATTAATTCCAGTACCAAGACCGTGGGAGGGTAGGAGAATGCCCACAACCCTTCCCAGGTGATTGATCGAGCATCCACGACCCAAGCTTCTGGGTCTGGAACCTGTGAGATGAAAGGTGGAGAACTTGCGATTCCATCTTGTTGCAAAAGATCAATCATCGGACGTCTCCAAAGTGTGTCAATTGGAAGAAAGTCTGATTGATGGAGTGACCATTCTGTGTGAATGACTAGATAGAGTGTCAGCCAAGACATTGAGTCTGCCAAGAATGTGTCTGAATTGTACATTGAGGTGGAGATTGTCGAACCAATGTAGAAATTGCCAGTTCAGATTGCACAGGTCTGGTGATTGGTGTCCCCTTGTTTTGAGGCAAGGCACCACCACAATGTTGTCTGACATAATGAGGGCAGTTTGTAATAAGAGTTGATCCTGCCCGAAATGAAAGGCATTGATGACAGCCGTTATTTCTGAAAGGTTGATGTGGAAAGGGCTCGCCCCTGGCACCCACGTGCCGCTGACAGTATCGAAGTTCGGCAACAGGTGGGCACCCCAACCGTAGGTATTAGTGGCGGAACATACCGTTATCCCCTTGGGGTATCTCCAGAGTAATCCCTGTGGACAGCCTACAGGGGTTGTGCCATTGACTCAAGAATGATTGTATCTCTGGCGTGAGCATGACTGTTTTCTGGGATCGAAGGGACTTGAAAAGAGCGCAATTACGCTAGCAACGTCCTTTGTAAAGGGCGCATAAAAGGACGGCTGATCGGGATCAAGTCTGCTGCCGCATTGAATAATCCGAGGATCTGCAACTCTCTCGCTAAAATGCGCATCCTGTCGGAAACAGACTCTACGAGTGCAATTATCTGGATAATCGCAAACTCGAGGAAGCCTTACCAGATTCAGATCGGGAGAAACTCCACACCCAGATGGACCAAAATCCGGATTGGACAGAGATCAAACTTTATCCAGTTCACGAGAAAGCCTATATGACGTAAAGTGATATAAGATCGTTTCTGCCTTTGAGCAGAATAGAACTTGACAGATGTTTCTGGAGGATGTCATCCAAATATACTGCCGACGCAATAGATGAAGTCGAGCGGAACAGGGTGACGACGTAACCCATAACCTTGGTACTAGCCCAAGTGCTTAAATTTAGGCCAAAAGGTATGACATGGAACTGATAAGCCTAGTCCCGACAAGCACAACGGAGAATGTCCGCTACTCGTGGGATAGGGACGTGAAATGTGCGTCGGTCATATCTAGCTAGCTTATGATGGGGTTTAAGCGACGTGCCCTTCAGACATGCGTCACGACGTATCAGGTCTAGGTTGGCAGAAGCAGTCAGCGCATTGGCCATGGAATGGTGAGCTGCCCTGTTAAGAACCCTAGCTGACCGGGCCGTCGAATCCCAAGCATGTTCATTGCCAGATTTTTCAGCGATCCTGAAAATGGCTAGGGAGGCTAGGTCTAACAGTGAAGACGTAGCGACTACATTCGAACCAGCTTGGACGTGGCATTGAACACAGTTTTGTCCACTTTATAAGACAATGCCGCAGACATATGGACTGCTGCCCTATTTTATCCCGAGCCAGGACCTCAGTATTGAACGCATCGGAGTGAGTTTTGTACCATCGACCTGAAAACGACGCTGGTACTTGGCTTTCAGAAAGAACGCCTTAGCATTTCCTGGATCCCCTATACGTGTCGACAGACGGTCATTAATTTCCTTAATTTTGTCGACTGGGGAAGGAGGCGGAAGGATAGAATCTCTTCCCCTTCATCCAGATCGACCGACGCACTAACCCTATAGTCGGTAATTGCAGCAGGAGGTGGAGGGCATTCTGAAGGGGCCTTAACACCCTAAAAATTTCCTCCACTGCGGCTTTGAAGCTGAACTCAGTCCGTTCCATAGTTGGATCTGCATACAGCTGATTTGCCTGTGATTCATCGCACTCACTATGTGCATAATCTTGCTCTGGTAAAGCATCCATATCGGGGTAATGCATACCAGGTGGCATAGATGACTCGATTCCGTCATCTCTAAAAAAGGCATTCACTCTCCCTTGTGGATGAGTTGATAGCCTATGGACGGCCGGCAATGCCGAATGAATTGATTGGTATATGTTTGGCCTGAACGCCTGCGACGGGCCGGCTATGACCGGCACCGACCGCTCGAATGGTCGGGTTGGATCGAGAGATTCATCGCCAACATCAGAGTCATGGTAGTGATATGTAACCGGTAGTATGGATTGACAGACGGAAACATCACTAGAATCTTCGTCAATCCGATTTGTGCGGATTGCGGTATGATAAAAGTCCCCGTGCTGGTACGGCGGTACAGTCGGACGGACTGGTATATGACTAAAATCTCCATACGGTTGGACGACCGGTGCCTGTTGGGCTGGACGGCCGGAGCCGGATGGACTGTCAGTGCCGGCAAGTGTCGGCTGGAAGCTTGGCTGGACAACCGGTGCCATTTGGGTTGAACGGTCATTGCCGGATCGATGCCCGGTGCCGGTCAGTGCCGGCTGGATGACCGGTGCCATATGGCTGAACGGTCATTGCCGGATGGACGCCCGGTGCCGGTTGGTGCCGGCTAGAAGGTAATAATAATTACATAATGCTTATGTAGTGCGGCCAGCACTGTGCACCCATCTACCATTCGCTCAGAGGGAATGTTGGTTCTGGTATAGCTTGCATATCTGTACAGCATACCAGGTGACCTAGATGACGCAATTCTGTCATAATTGACACTTTCACTAAATCTCCCTTGTGGAGAAGCCGTGAACATATGGACGGCCGGCACTAACGGCTGATTGAACTGACGAATGGTCGGCCTGAAAGTCCTGTTCTGGTAAAGCTGCCATATCTGGGTAGCGCATACCAAGTGGCATAGATAACTCAATTCCGTCATCTCTGATAATGTCACTAATTCTCCCTTGTTTTAAAATCACACCGACACGTATTTGACGTGACGGGAGGTGTACACCGGCGATACCGACTGATTTGTCTGGTATATGGTCGGCCGGAATGTCGGCGAAGGTCCGGCTATGACCGGCACCTGCCTCTCGAATGGTCTGATTGGACGGAGATACATCTATAACATCTCTCTCATGGTAGTGATATGTAACCAGTAGTACAGATTGACTGACGGGTACATCACTATAATCTCCGTAAATCAAATGTACAGCCGGTGCAGGTTGATGTCGGCTGGAAGACCGGTGCCATTTGGGCTGAACGGTCGTTGCCGGATGGACAGCCGGTGCAGGTTGATGCAGGCTGGAAGGTCGGTTGCACGACCGGTACCATTTGGGCTGAACGGTCGTTGCCGGATGGACGGCCGGTGCAGGTTGATGCCGGCTGGAAGGTCGGCTGGACGACCGGTGCCATTTGGGCTGAACGGTCGTTGCCGGATGGACGGCCTGCATAGGTTGATGCCGGCTGGAAGGTCGGCGGGACGACCGGTGCCATTTGGGCTGAACGGTCGTTGCCGGATGGACGGCCGGTGCCGGTTGATGCCGGCTGGAAGGTCGACTGGACGACCGGTACCATTTGGTCTGAACGGTCGTTGCCGGGTGGACGGCCGGTGCCTGTTGATGCAGGCTGGAAGGTCGGCTGGACGACCGGTGCCATTTGGGCTGAACGGTCGTTGTCGGATGGACAGCCGGTGCCGGTTGATGCCGGCTGGAAGGTCGGCTGGACGACCGGTGCCATTTGGGCTGAACGGTCGTTGCCGGGTGGACGGCCGGTGCCTGTTGATGCAGGCTGGAAGGTCGGCTGGCCGGCCGGTGCCATTTGGGCTGAACGGCCGGTGCCTGTTGATGCCAGCTGGAAGGTCGGCTGGCCGTCCGGTGCCATTTGGGCTGAACGGACGGTGCCGGATGTATGGCTAGTGCCGGTTGGTGCCTGCTGAAGTGCCGGCTGAACTGACGGTGTCGGCTGGACGGACGCTGGACGGCCGGCGAAAGTGTATAATAAAATGGATCCAATTGATCCAGCCTAGACTCCATGCGTCCGGACTTACAGGCCCGAAAGCCATGCACGGACCTGCGGTGAAATTTACATCCACTGGGCAGCCTAAACCATGTCAACATAATTTCCTCCATTTCCACATTGCCAACACCCATTTTGCCATTCATGCCTTCATTGTCGACTTTGCTACTGAAACGACAAAAGAAGAGAACAAAGCACAGATTAAAAAAATTCAGCATATTATTAATTCGATAATACTATAACCGTTATTAACGGAGTAGTCAAATTATTCCGTGCCATGTTAACTCTTAATGACCACACTAGTTATCACCGTGAGCATGTTGCAATAGGTCGTTCAAGACG
This sequence comes from Unio delphinus, assembly GCA_029339505.1. NCBI lineage: Eukaryota > Metazoa > Mollusca > Bivalvia > Unionida > Unionidae > Unio > Unio delphinus. The sequence continues at coordinate 8,399,145 of JAQISU010000076.1, forward strand.
AAGTCTACTGAAACAAAAAGATGATAAACAAAGCACAAATTAACAATTCAGTACGCTATTAAGTCGCTATTCCATAACCGTAACTAACGAAGGAAGCGAAATGATTAAGTGTCGTGTGAATTCGTGACTACAACACGAAATTCCGCCATTAAATAGTCGCAACTGGTCGTTCAGAGACGAAGTCTACTGAAACGGAAAGAAGATAAACAAAGCACAAATTAACAATCAGTACGCTATTAAGTCGCTATTCCATAACCGTAACTAACGGAGGAAGCGAAATGATTAAGTGTCGTGTGAATTCGTGACTACAACACGAAATTCCGCCATTAAATAGTTGCAACTGGTCGTTCAGAGACGAAGTCTACTGAAACGGAAAGAAGATAAACAAAGCACAAATTAACAATTCAATACGCTATTAAGTCGCTATTCCATAACCGTAACTAACGGAGGAAGCGAAATGATTAAGTGTCGCGTGAATTCGTGACTACAACACGAAGTCCGCCATTAAATAGTCGCAATTGGTCGTTCAAAGACTTTTTTGAAGTCTACTGAAACGTCAAAGAAGATAAATACAGCACACATTATCAATGCAGCACGTTATTAGTCGCTAATATCGTAAACGTTACATACGGAATAAGCGAAATTATTGAGTGCTACATGTATTACATGCTTTGACCACGTTGCAACCTGGTCCGAAGTCTAGAAAAGGTGACAAAGTCACTCAAATTGGAAAATATTGTAAAATAATGTATACGACCTGTAGAGGAATGATTATCCAACACAGTAATTCCAAATTTAACTTCGGATGGTCAGAATTTACACTAAGATGGCTTGGATTCATTGGAGGTCTAATTGTACGTGTTTTCGCGTAAGCGAAGCTAAAAAACTAAAGAAGCGACACCTAACGGGCGGCAAGGGGAGGTAATGGGCAAGAGTTATTGCCCTTTGCCTATATGACATAGACAGGAAAAACGAATTTTCGTCTTTTGGTAGGGCTGGATTCGCGAGGTAGCAGGCTAATATCCCTAAAGTAATGTGATTGGGGAACGTATTCAAAGGAGAAATACGGTAGTTTGGAGCATATCTTGGAAGTATTTTCAACTTTTGAATGTGCAACCTAAATCTGGTCTCCTCTCTTGCCTTGTTTCTGTTTGTATTCAAGGACTGGCTAGTATTGCATCACGAGATCATGTGGTCTGTTGTCTCATCAAAACTCTGCAATTACGGAATTGTATCTTCCTGGCAAAGATATTTAATTTATAAACATCACAGTTGAATTCAAATTTGCACAGATTTAGATGCACAAAAGGACAAGTTTTATTTCTGGTCTCCTTTAAGAAGCAACTCTTGTGCTGTTTGCTTTCTCAACTCCTCAACTGTCGCCAAAGGGACACCCGAAATGGAAGGAGTGCAGGGTTGCAGCACGAGATGGTTTAAGGAACACAGATGTGCATCTCATCTAAATGAATAGAATTACAAGCTGTAATGTGCCATAATAACTGCCTTGGCAATATGGCCTACCTTAATAACTAACACAAAAAAGACCAGAAGTAACCATCACTGTGGCCTAATTTTGCAAGTTGAAAGATTACCAAAGGCACCAGGTCAAGTAGAAAGAAAGTTGAAGTTACATTCATGACTACTCTTAAATGGTGTTAATCTCCATTTGATAATAGACAGGAAAAGACATGCTAGGTTGGAAATGTTTATTTCCAGGACAGGTACATCTGTATAATAAACAATAAATATAATCTGATTTATGCCATTTAAGTGGGAATGTCACAGGCAACCGACTCAACGAAAAGAAGGCTTGGATTTTATGTCAATTTTTTTCTGAGAGGCTTGGTAATTTTTCAACAATTTTACTGATTTTGGCAAGATTCTGAATGATATTATCATCATCACCTACATCAGTGGTTTCAAACGTTTTTTCAAGCAACCATATTAAATCGTTTTTCTGAGCCTTATGAACCAGTTTCCACATTTTGATAAATTTTGCGACCATAAAACAAATCCTGGAAACATGCTGGAACATCATTAAGACCCTGATTTGAGTGTCAACCTGAGGAATTGGGAACCACTAATGGAAACTGTATAAGTAGTGCAAAGAGCCAGTTGAATAAGGCAATACAATGGAGGTAAAATCCTGGAAATGTCTCTGCTGCCTTGAAGCTAAATTCTGTTCATACCATGGTGGATCAGTTGTTCAGACATCTCCATCTTGCCAATTTGCTGTGTAAAACAGAGACTGTCAGTGCAATTGGGTGGATGTGCATTCAGCTGGGTGCATGACACTTGCCATCTGTGACAACAGAAGCAGGACTGCTAAAGCTATAGATGTATTGTCTGGACAGCTGGACCAGTTGGGATGATGGATGGTGGATGACTTGCTGGCCAGTCAGATCATTTTGACACCTGGCCAACCAGTTTTAACACCAACCTCTTAATGCTTAATGCCTAGCGAGGCAGCTGCTATTACCATTCTTTAAAGTCTTTGGTATGACTCGACTGGGGATGGAACCTAAATCCCTTCCACATCCAAGGGAAATGCTCTAACCAATAGGCAACCAGAGCAGTCTAGAACCGTTCAAAGGCACTTACACGAGGTAAAGGGTTAATCTAAATTTTAACAAAAGCATGACAACTGGTTAGGAATAATTACCTATCATTTTTGTCAGCACAGGCAATTTGTCAAATAAGTGATATCAATATAGATGTGTAGAACTGTACTGACAAATGACTCCCATTTTGTTCAGCCCACCTTATTTTCAGCAAGAATTTTAAACATCTGAACCATCTGCTTAATAATAATGTTAAAAAATATGGACAGATCTACAAACAAAAACTAATGCCTGATTGATATTATGTGCTTCTATTAAAGTGGACCCAATCAAAATAGTTTGGTTTCCACGCTTCCCAAAAATCATTTATATTTGTTTCTGAAATTATTTTATGCGCTATTTTGCATTGGATTTTATCCGGTTGTAATCTGATTGATTTCTTGAACTCGCTTAATTCTGGATCGAATTCCTTATGATCAGTATTAATTTCTTCATAATAATCATAATAACAAACTTAGTAGAGAAAACAAACATTTCAGAAAGTATTATTGATTTTAAGCTACTTTCAGCAGCATTGCACAAAGATTTCTTAAGCAGCTCTGTAATAAAAGCTCAGTATTCAGTGTAGTTTTCAAGCAGCCAATGAAATTTCTTCAGAAAATGACTAATTTAGTACAAAAATGTTATTCAAAGATTAGAAAGCAGTGATGACAGCTTTGCTTGTCAGGAGAGTTTATTACAAAATGCAATGTTTTGAGTGTAAAGTAATACATTGCAAGTTCTTCTGTCTAGATATGTGTGTGTATTTATGATCTATGATTGGAGAGAGAGAGAGAGAGAGAGAGAGAGAGAGAGAGAGAGAGAGAGAGAGAGAGAGAGAGAGAGAGAGAGAGAGAGAGAGAGAGTTTGTGTGGAGGAAGACATACCACGAGCAATCCAACTGATTATCCATATCCACTGGTGAAGTTTTTTTATACAGAGTTTCACCTCGGTGCAACATACTGCATACCACAGAACTTCCAAACTGAAATCAAAACCAGTCAAATGAGTAAGAGCTGTTCCATATAAACATACATGGTACCCACGAAAAGCAGTTTATAAAAAATATATGGCAGAGTTCATATTAAAATGCTAAGAAATATCTAAATGGCATCTCTGGGGGTGTACCCCACTTTAAAAGTGCCTTCCCAGAGTCCCATGCATATTTTAATGGAACAGCACTAGCATCAAATTCTTGCCAGGTACAAATGTGATGCACAATTATAATTAGCTTCCAAAACAAAAAGCTAAAGGTGTAATCCAAACGTGTGGTCAACATACTTTAAGCATCAAGGACAATATTGGCAAAACTACCTTTAAACCAAAGATTCTTCTAGTAAAAAGGCTGAAAATGCAATTAACAGACTATAGTAACTTTTGAAGCTATATATCTGAAAAGTGTATGTAGCCATTGTTTGTCAGTCCAGGCCTGATATTATTCACAAGGAGCACTGATTTCATACTCATGAAACAATAATGCATCACCACTGGTTCCTCAGAAATAATTAATGGTACAGTCTGTGCAAGGTTAATATAATGTGTTGACATACAGGAGTTTGTATATTCAACAAAAATGTTGCTATCATTGGCAATAATGAAACACATACAATTATTCTACAATGGCACCTTACACTAAAGCTGTCAAGTTAAGGCCTCCTGCTTTATTCTACATTGATACATTAAGTTGAAGCTGTCAAGTTGAGGCATCCAGTTTTAGGCTTTTTCTACAATGACACACAAAGCTGAAGTTGTCAAGTTGAGGCATCCAGATTCAGGCTTTATTCTACATTGACACATTTAAGTTGAAACTGTCAAGTTGAGGCATCCAGATTCAGGTTTTAATCTACACTGGTAAATTAAGCTGAAGCTGTCAAGTTGAGGCATTCAGCTTTAGATCTATTCCTACAGTGATGTTAAGTTGAAGCTGTCAAGTTGAGGCATCCAGATTTAGGCTTTTTTCTACATTGACACATTAAGTTGAAGCTGTAAAGAAGTGACATCCTGCTTCAGGCCTATTGGCTTGGGATCAAATTCCAATATTGTTATCAATAACATAACACTTTTCATTAACTGGATCTGTCCTTACAGATTAACATATTTGACTTCATAGCTTCCACAACATAAGCTTTTAGTATTTGTTAAATGATTAATATATTAACAATAAATTATGTCATACCACTGTTGATTCTAACTTTTATTTCTTTTTTGGTCAATTTTAAGATGTAAATTAAACAATTCTGATTAGTTGTGATGAATAAGGAATATACAAGATATGCTTAGTTTAGACCACTAAGTTAAGTGGTAACACGATAGAGCCATCAAGTACGAATGATGGCATGTTCTATATAAATATTTTTATGTAGGCTTCTAGCAAAAATTATTTTCCTCCAGCCTTTCTGCAATCAAAATGTGAGTTTAATAATGGCATTTTATGCGAGCTTAGGACAAAAGAAGGTTCTATGCTTATTATGATATAGTATTACATTAATATTATTCAATTAAATACAATACTTGTATATCAATGATGATGAACATAGATATACCATCTCAAAAATATTGAATATATTGCGAGTTCACTCTATATAATTATAGAAAGTATACCTATTTTCATATCCAATATGTCAATTCACTTTACATAATTACTGTATATGCTCGCTTATAAGTTGATGTTTCTTTCTTACTGAAAATTCTATTCATGCAGAGTATAGGGGTAATATTGGGAACTAGATGTCTGCAGCACATACAAATACTGACAATTTAAACATGTTTACATTTTCATGCCACTATTCCCATTCACAAATACATATATGCATGCACTGTGTTTACCTGTTTCATGACTATTCATTACACAATACTACTATCTGCATTTATTTGGAAACTATCACAAAGTGTCCATTAACAATGTTTTGCATACGTGTTTACTATGAAGTATATTACTTCTGATTAACCTGTATTTGCATTATATTTTGTGTTTTGCTGAATAAACATTGTTCTTGATGCAAAAATGCTTTTGATTTGATCTATATTTTCTTTTTCCAAAGGCTAGATCGAATTCTCAAGTTATCAGCACATGCACGTGCACCATTATGTCCTTGTTTTGTTTTCAAGTTAACAATCTTTTTGAAGAAGCTACAAATCTAATACTTATTCAGTGATAAAGCAGAGTTCTAAAGTTACATGTGCATTGACTTTAACCCCTAAAACCTTCTTTGTTTTCCCACATGACAGACCTTTGATCAAGTTGCAAATCTGATACTTGTTCAGTGCCAAGTAAGTGTGGTTATCTGTACTCCCTGGGATATTACCATACAAGTGACAACTGTTCAGTTGCATCCTTTAAAAGTTATCACAGACTGTATTACCAGAAATAAACAGGACCATTATAACGAGAGTACAATTCCTGTTCACAATTCACCATTTTATGTTGTTGTTGTAGGGTTTAACACCATTATTCAGCACACGATAGGCTTTACATGGTGGCCAGTATTAATGGTGGATGAAAAACCGAGGGAAACCCCTTGGAAAGAACCACCATCACACAAGAAGCTAATGGTAAGCTAGCTTTCTCATGTACCCACAGTGGCCGAATCTGAGACTCGAACCCACGCAGATAGAGATGAGATAGCAGTGATCCGTAACTGTGAGTGCTTTAGACAATTTGGGGCCCCTTTACCATTTTAAATATTAACCAAAATCTAACTTTTTGCAAGACCCCCCCACTCCAAAAAAAAATAATGCCCAATAAAAATAAATGAATGCACTGTAATTGTGTGAAATTCAAAGTACCATTTTCCCTTCCACTATGTAAAAACAAAATTAACAGTATGGAAGTACACCCTGCACAATTCTTTGTAATAACGTATCTTGACTTAGCACTTAACACTTACTTTATTTTGTATTGCCACAGCAATGGGTTTTGTTTGAGACTGAGGTGGTGCCTCCAAAAGATCTTCACCAAATTTCACCAGGACAGAGAGCTCCACATTTTTTATGACCTCTGCCACTGAACCATACATTATTTCTAGACCCTGAAAAGAGCAATATAAGTAAAACAATAGATTAGGAAAAACCATACTATTACATTCTCAAAACAAGAATTGCTCAAAAGAAGTGACACTCTAATGGGCAAAAGGAATTTCAGGAATCCAAGACCATTTTTTCATTTATGCTGCTGAGTGTTTAAACCATCTCTGACTTTCATCAGCAACAAAATTTTCAAATTAGCTCCTGTGGTGGACATATCTGATATTAGTTTGGCACCATTTTCCTTTAGCACCAAGCCAACATTTGAAATTTTAAGTGAAAACCTCATGTCAATATGACCATCCCTTTAAAGGGAGTAGCAAATAGCAATATTTATACAATATTTTCAATGCAACCACAGTGGTAGCCACACCATTTTCATTTAGGAAGTCTTTTGGTGACGTCATATTTATATAACTGTCCATTTGGGAGTAGGGATAATGTTTTCCGATGGCCATATTGAGGGTCAATTTGCATCAATTTAATTTATGAAGAACAATACACCATAAGAACTCATCTGATGAAAACCCCATGTTATTGAGAGGAGCAGTAATAACAAGATTTCCAAGATAATAATAATAATGAGGACTTTGTATAGCGCCTAATCTTTAGAAGCTCTAAGCGCTTTACAACATCTATAATGATATGACTACACAACAGAAAAACAAATAACAAAAACTATGAAATTGGAAAACATAAAAACATGCTGAAAACATATAAGATACAAAGCACTCTTAAAAGGGACCACTGTCTTTGTCTTTGTGTCTAATTTCAATGGGCAATTCGTTCCACATTGCCGGGCCCTGGTATGCAAAAGAACGTTATCCATATGACTTCGTTTTCATAGTGGGAACAATGAGTATACGATTGTCAGAAGAGGAGCATAAGTATCTTGCTGGTGTATACACATGGGTGAGGCTGGATAGGTATGTTGGACTGGAGTCTGTCAGTAAAAATATAGCACAGAGAACAAATTTTGTGTTTGATTCTGGATCAAATTGACAGCCAGTGTAGGGTACAGAACAGTGGTGTTGTGTGCTCTGATCAAGGTACTCTAAAGATGATCCGAGCAGCTGTGTTTTGAACTTTTTGAAGTTTCTGGAGTAGATATTGTGATGAACCAGACAGAATTGAGTTACAATAATCCAGTCTTGAAAGTACTAATGAACACACGTGTTTTAGTGGCATCAACTGAAAGATATTTGCGAATGGAACTGATGCGTCTCAGTTCAAGATAAGCAGCCTTGCATATGTTCATGACAAGTTGGAGCAATGTGAGAGTACTGCCTAGAGTAACACCCAGGTTTCGTACTGACTGTGAGAAGTTAATGTTGGTGTTGCCGATATTTATTGTTGGATGTAAAGGATGTGAACGAGAAAGTCTTTGTGTTGTGATCAAAATAGCTTCAGTTGTATCATCATTCATCTGCAGCTTGTTACATGTCACCCATGATTTCACATCAGAAATGCACCATTCTACTCCATGGATGGTAGCATCAACTTCAGTTGGGTGGCTAGACTTGTATATTTGGGTGTCATCAGTGTACAATTGGTGAGACACTGGGTGATGATCTATGATACTTGACAGCGGCTGAGTGTATAGAATGAAGTGAACAGGTCCTAGAACATACCCCTGTGGAACACCACAACATAGATCAACTGGGCTGGAATATATTCCATTTGCAGATACAATTTGTGTCCTGTTGACCAAGTGGGACTTGAACCACTGTAAGGCTATATTCTGAATGCCAAATACATGTTGGAGACGAGGAAGTAATATATCATGGTCTATCACGTCAAATGCTGCTGACAAATCAAGGAGGGTGAGGACTAATCTTTCCACTATCCAATGCAGAGAGAATGTCATTAAATACTTTCAGAAGAGTAGTTTCAGTACTGTGGCAAGGGCGATATGCAGACTGTACATTGCTAAAAAGACTGTTTGTATTCAAATGAGATACAAGTTGGGTTAGAACAACTTTTTCTTTTTTATATGAATGGGAGATTAGAAACTGTGCGGTAGTTCTTTAAATCGTTATGGTCAAGTGTTGGTTTCTTCAGCAGAAGCTTGATGATGGCAATTTTGAAAAATTATGGGAATTCCCCGATGAGAAATATTAATAACATCAGTTAGTGAAGGCAATATTGGGTCTAAGCACTCAAGCAGCAGTGATGTCAGAATTGGATAAAGTTCACAAGACTTTTTGGTGCACTCTTCATCATGATTGTCCATAGTAAAACAATAGAGACAGGTTCAAATGCTCCTAATGGTTGTCGCTGAAATTCTGTATGGTGATGAGTGAATTGAAATTGTGTTGTCAAGCGAATCTCTAATTGTTTGTCACAGAAGAAATTTGCAAATAGGTCTGGAAGGTCTACTGGAGAGAAGGTAGTTGGAAGTGGTATACATTTGTTCCTTGACATTAGTTTGTTCATTATCTCGAAGAGCTCTTTGCAGCTGGAACTCTCCGTGATCTTAGTACTGTAGTGGGACAATTTTGCTTTACAGTGATGTCTTTTAGCAGTGTGAAGCTGGTCCCTAACACTGTATAAAATGGAGAACACCTTTTTTATTATTACTGATACTCTGCATTTGATGGCTGGGGCATGTTTTTCAAGCAATGAACACAGGCAGTTATCGAGTTGTTCTGCTGTAGGATGTAAGTAAGTTGTTAGGTTTTCTTGGATGACCATCATTACAGAGGTTTTGCTAAATCCAAATTCCACTCAGTTTCAATTCTGTTACACTAGCAAACCACTAAGACATAAAATCCAGTAAAAATTAGTCTTGGAAATTGGAGAAAGTTTCATTATCAACTGGGTTTTTCTTCTTCTCTCAAAGCAACTGAGGACTGATTAATAATGGATTAACATGTCCACATGATATCTCACCAACACCAGGGTTTTAATTTTTAAATACCCTCATTACCAAAATAGTAGGATCAGTGAAGAAAGCAAATTTTGATAAAAATTAATCACATCAATGGAAATGTTTTATTATAATGAGAAAAAAAAAAAGAGAAGATAATGCTTGATGAATCTGATCAATTGGAATATCAGTAGTGCATATGTTCCAATGTAATACTGCTGCTACCTTGTATTTTTGTGATTTTTTATATTTTTAAATGATATCAACATAAATAGAGAAAAGGTACCATGGGCTTATGGTGAGCTCTGTTGACTGGGTCATATGATTTTAAGTTCAAGTCCTGCCCTTGAGCAAGGCAACTGAATCTTGTTTTCTCCAGCTGAGAAAATATAAAAATAGGTACCACCAATAGGTCAATGGCCTTGATTTCCATCTTGGAGAAGTCATGGTCTCATTGATACATCATGTCTTAAAAAGGATTCCACTGAGTTACTTGTCCAAAATGACTCCTGCTTGGTACAGACACAAATTCAAAATGAATATAACATTGCCTGCGGAGCAGATGAATGGTAGCGGTGCATGGATACAAAAGTTGTAAGCTTACTGATTCTGAAGTCCACATACCTCCTCTGGTTGGTCTTTTTTAATAAGATGCTGCAAGTTTTTGCACATCATGGATACCAAACACTCACTCTGCACCTGGAAAAAAACAGATTTATGGAAAAATTACTAAACAATGGTAGCTAGCATATTTTTAATTAAATGAAAATTTTAAAACATCAAGCTTAAAAAGCAGAATACAAAGAGTGAACCATAATAAAAATCTATTATGATTGTGGCCAATATATCTAAAGTCTTACCAACCAAAGCTGTTATATATCTTCAGGTATGGTTGTATGTGTGCCTGAAACAGGTCCAAGAGTGTTCTGTATGTCATTCTGTGTTGGTGACATTATCTTTGTTTTCCTCTCTACTGTTACATGGGGTAGGAGGGGATAGAGATAGGTGAGCAAATCATGACCATCAGCTGCTGACGGTACACTAAGGATGCGTTTCAATCCCAGTGATGGGGTAAATACAAGACTGCCCCCACACACACACAAAAAAGCTGTGTAGTGGTCAAACTATGCACGGTAACAGCATTGTTGATGAGTCTAATTGACTCAGATTTAAAGCCTAGTGGTATGCATGCTTGACAGTCAAACTAAGAGTTCCCAAGCAGAAGATTTTTATGTTGTAAAATAATGTTGAAAGCCTATATTGATATAACAACCTATTAAAGCACACTAATAACAAGATTCTGAAGATGGCAATTCTAGAGTATTTTTAACAAGATTTTAAAAAGAGCCATTCAAGGGTACTAGTGGTCATATCGCTATGATGTTTGCAGTGTGGCAGTTTATAGTGATGTCTTGCACCAGGGAATCATGCCTCAGACATGTAACATATCCCACCCAGTCACATTAGCTTCACACCAGGCCAACCAGTCCTAACACTAACCTCTAAATGCTGAGCGCCAAGTGAAGCAGCTGTTAGTACCATTTTTGCCAAGTCTTTGGTATGACTTGGATGGAGGTCCAACACATGACCTCCTGCATCCGAGGCAGATGTTCTAATCACTAGGCCACTGGAGCGGTCTACATGTACATGTGATCTTGAAATGTAAATGTGTTTTGATGTATAATGACAAAAGTATATCTTGACTGCTAAATAATGTTGTTTTCCGATGAATGCATACAATATTATAGCAAAACTATTAATTAACACTAGAATATATGTAAAGTGATTGTAGTTATTTTTCTTTGAACTGTTCTGAAACTGGACCTTGGAAAATGGCCTTTTTGCAAAAGCCTGTTTTTGAGAGACTGCCCGTCTTGTGAGACCATTTATTGGTTGGCAGAAGGGGTGGTCTCTCTTAACAGAAGAGATACCACTCTGAAATAATAAAATTTCAGGATGGCTATTCAGTTACTAATAACACGATTTTAAAAATGGACATTCAAGAATACCATTAACAAAGTTTTTCAAGATGGCCATTAAAGAGTAAAAATATTTTTTTTTTACGATGGCCAATCGAAAGTGTGTGATTTGGATTTTTAATGTAGCTTTAACAATTTTCCAGTTATATTGGTACAATGTTTGCAGTGTGGCAGTTTATAGTGATGTCTAGCACTGGGGCATCATGTCGAAGACATGTAGCATTATGTCCCACCCAGTCACATTATCCTGACACCAGGCCGACCAATCATAACACTAACTTCTTAATGCTGAGCGCCAAACGAGGCTGCTGTCAGTACCATTGTGTACGATTTCAGTGATTGAATCCATAACCTCCTGCTCTGAGGTGGCCGCTTTAACCACATGGTCACTGGAGTGGTCACAATCAAAATTACTAATAACAAGATTTTTCAAGATGGCCATTCAAGAGTACTAATTACAAATTTTCAAGATGGTGTATTCAATAACAATATTTTTAAGATGGCCATCCAAGAATACTAAAGGCAAAATTTTCACGATGGCCATTCAAAAGTAATAATAAATTTTAAAGAAGGCCAGTCAAGAGTACTAATAAGATTTTCAAAGTTGGTCCTTCGTGAGTACTAAGAACATGATTTTCAGGATTGCCACTTGTATATTTACTTGGCTGAGAGCTACTTTCATCTAGGGCTAACATAACCTCAGGATAAAAGTGCCTACCAAAGTTTGATGACTTTCCTAGTGATGCTGTAAAAGACACATTTGCTAATGGACTAATACTGATGCCAGGCCACTGCATGACTAACAAATTTTTCATGGAAAATGGTGTTTCGTCTGCACCAATATACAGTGGGAACCCGCTATAACACGCCCTGTTATAACACGAATTTGGATATAACGCGGTTGTGGCATGGCTCCCGAAATTTCAGGTAATTTATTTTACAGATATTTTTCTCAAAAACCAAAAAAAAAATCTTTTAAGAATGAAAAATAAAATATGTCAAGAGTTTAATTATCATTCTCATACTCGTCTAAAAAGTGCAAAAAAGAACTTGTAGAAAATGTATTATCATTTTGGGGAGGAAATCACACACAAATTTGAATATAAAATAATCGTTGTATGGCTCCTAAAACAAAATTTCTTCTAGTTTTGTGCCAAAATAAAGATCGGAAATACGAACAAATTGCTGGGCCTACTGAGAACTTTGATCTTTGTTTATTGTTGAAAAATGACAACTCATAAGTATCAATATTATTATTACTGATCCCTGAGCAATGAAACCATCGTGTCTACTTTGTATTGAATGCATTCCGAATACAATCATTGCTCTAATAATTTCCGATATATGTTCTCTTAATTTCATACACAATTAAGCAACAGCCAATGCGGCGGTTGATAAAAGATTCTCACCAGAATGTATAAATCAATTAATTTAAGTACATTGTTTATCATCAAAGTGAACTGACGAGCTAAACTTTTTCAAAACAGGGGGCAATGATTCATACAGCATCAAAGAAACAAAAGCCGCCAACATGTGTGCGTTGCTTGGCGGTGTTGTTTTATGCAATCTGTTGACTAGCAAATTCGACTTGACTTTGCCAAAAGCAAATGTGACATTAGCAGAAAGCAGCTAAAAATCACAGAGTTTTTAAAAAAGATAATAACTATTGACAGATGAGAAATATAGTGGTATAAAATGTATACAGACACCGTTCATTATTCTTCGGACATATACTATTTCATCATTCATTACGTACATCTGTTACGTAATTTTTGTTATTTTCTTTTCATTGAGTTCAGTCACATAATGATCTGTGACAAAATTATTGAATATTTTACATCCGTGTGTGGATATTTTTGATGGAAATATTTGTATTATGGATTCAATGTATGTTACAAGATTCGCTGGTGAGTACAAAATGTTGATACTCTTTTCATGCAATAGATTATACATGTATATATAAATTAGACACGTGTATGTACCAATGCATGGTTCTCTGAATAAAGTAATATATTATATCTGCAATTTCTGTTACCACAGCAAATGTTTTTCTCATTTAATATATACTGATCAAAAATGGTAATTGTGCCATGCATTTTCACACCCGTCTTTATGTACACCACCCACCCCCAAATTAAATCCAAAAATGTGTTGGTATTGTACATGGTTGCTTATAACACGGTTCGGTTCATAACACGGTGGGATTCTATGGTCAAACTGTACTGCCATTTCCTATCACCCACTCCTTAGTTTTTGACTTTGTAAAACAAAACTTGAATATTACTGACATTGTTGCTTACAGAAAAGTGACACCCATATCTCAGCATGCTAATGTAAGCAGGACAAAAATTAACATTTTTATTTGACCTTTCACTTTGCCATTGAATATGATTGAATAGCATAGAAGAATTTACCTTTTCAAGAAGTGGAAGTGACCTGGCCAGGAGATATCTCCCTTTCCTAACTGATATTATCTGTAGGAAGTTCTCTGGATTTCCATCACAGATGAGGTAAAGAAACAACTGGCTAATCTTCTGGCTTCTGTCTTCAAACAGTGGCATCCTTAATAAAGTTTCAAATATTTTATATACTTATTTTACACAGATCATTTAAACAGTGGTATCCTTAACAAAATATTTCATCCATTTTACAAAGACCGTTTAACATGTTTTATTATGTGTTATCAGATCCATTTTAAGCAGCCACCTATAAAAAAAGAAAAATGCCCTCTAAAGATAAGTGGTTACTTTACTGAGATTCGTTACAATGATGCAGTTTACAGTAACTTACAAAATGTGACCAAGACACGTGACTGGTTTAAACAGATGACCTTCTAGTCAGGGTCATTCTTTTTGTTTTAAACATTCAGATAGGAGAGAAATAAAGCTAAATAAATGGAAACCATGATCACATAGTGCCTATCACATTTGATAGAAATGTTCAATATGGCTTCTATAGAATACCATGTCATGTCATTTTCTGATTATAAGTCAAATCATCATCAAGATGGCCTCCATGGTGGCGGTTAAAGCAGCAGTTTTATTCAGGATCACAACATAAGTAGTCTTCTGGTATAAACAACACTACTTTCCATTAAGAGGAGTAGTGACAAAATCTTTGTTAATATGGCAGCCATATTTTAGGGCAGATCATCATCATTTTCATTTACAGACGAGCCAACCCTAAAGAGACATTTTCAGTGGGTCAGTCAAAAATTTTCAGTAAGTTAGACCAATTTTCAGTAAGGTGTGAAAACTTATGTTCTGGCAACAAGTAAAATTGTAATAACCATTACAATTTATATCCATGTTGTAACTTACAATAAATAGCTACTGATGTGACTGGTACAGGGTACTTTTGCACTTTCTAAGAAACTTCTGTTCAAACTCCATTTTGAAGCATTCTCCCCCCTTCACTTTCATGACTAGTAGTGCTTCCAAGGTATTAACTGACATAGATGATCTGGATTTTGAGTGTTTTTTTTGCAACAAATGAGAACATCCTCTCACAACCCGCATTTGAATAAGGAACAATACGTACATTCTTCATGATGCTGGACAACAATTTGTATTTGAATTGGCCATTAGCATCCTTGAGTTTACTAATAAGATCCCATTGCTTGTCAACTCGTTTAGTGTTTAAAATCTCAGGATTCAATTCATTTACTTGATAATTCAAAAACTCTGCTTCCAAGTTGTCTTGGTTTCTTTGGGTTACATACACATAAACCTTGATTGGAAATACATCAAACTGCTGAAATCACTCATCTTTTCTGACACATCAGCAACTGCACTGTGTTTCAAGGGAAACCTCTTAACAATGTAATTACAAACAGTTGTGTATTAGTCCCTTACATCGTTATTGAATTGACAAAGGCTACTTTCATACAAATTACTTTCAGCCTAGTATTTTCTAGTTTCTCAACCTACTATATAAGCTTATAATCTGACTTTTGTTTCTTACAGTCATGATAATCAGTATTAGTAAGATCCTTAGCTTGTGAAATTTCTGTAGCCTTTACAAATCTGATAAGCAATTGCTTTAATAATTCAAGCACATTTTCTCTAAGTTTGTGGATCATAGGTTCCTCCTGTTGCATGGTTAAGTTGTACTTGTTAAATAATGGAATTATGTGGTCTACAAATAAGCAATAAATCTCTGCCCTCCAGGACTGCAAAGCCTTACACTCTCATAGCCTTTTCCTCTCTGTAACTGATTTTTTTACTTTCTTTCTGGTAATTTCTTACAAATGGTGTCTGACATCTAGACAGAGCCTTTTTATCCGATTTCTTTGATTTAGCTTTCTCTAAGGAGCCTATTTTGGGTTTCATTTTCTCAGTCTTTCCTGCTGAGGCAGACTTGAAGGTAGTACATGCCTGACTTCTAGATTTATCACTGCTCAAAGCTTTACTGCATGTGCCAGCACTGTCGTTATTTCCTTCTTTATTGCAATATACATGTGTAACTTTATTCTTGTAACTAGATACATTCTCTGACACACTAATTTTGGCTTTAGCTCTTTTGCCTTTAACCTCTTGCTTCTTGGTTTCTTTATCAAAATATATTTGTAAGGGTTCCCACTGTTCCAACAATACCTTCACCAAGAGACAACCATCTTGTTACACAATGCTTCAATATTTTTCTCTGTTCTTTCCCACAAAGCGTCTGAAGATCTTTCAGTTCCATTTGTCTATTCACACTTTTATCCAAACAATATATGTCCACTAATAAATCGTTCAAAACTAATAGGCAGCACATTAGCCCCCTTTTTAGCTGCTAAATGTACCAAAATGGCATGAACATCCACTCAGATACACTGAGTTATATATCCAAATACACCTTTATTGCAACCTGTCATCACTGAAGTATTATCTGATTCAAAGGCAATACAATTATACTAACTTATGTTTCTCTTTTTCAAATCATCATCCAATGAAAATATTTTCCCCAGCAGAGGCTCCATCACATGTTGGAACTGACAAAAGTGCTTCAGTTACAACCCCATCAAAATATTGAACAACAACTGGGTACAGCTTCTCAGAATCATTGCTACCATCAGTTGCTATACTGAAAAGTTAGGATGAAATATTGTTAAATGTCTTCCTGTATTGACTTGCACTGTTGTAATACAACAGCACTAGTTTTTGTTCTGCCACACTGATAACTATTTGCTACTGGCGATTTGGGAAACATGCACTTGAATAGTTTAGAAGCACAGATGCAGCAAGTGCAACATTATGCTCAATCAAAAAGTTTGCAAAATATACTTCAGCCTTAATGACCTCCAATTCAGTTTCTTACAATGCAGATCCAAATTCCATATTAGTCAGTGAATTATAACTTGATTTCTTTGCAATGTATTCTGTATGTTTTTTGGAATTCACGTGGCGGCGACAGTCATCTCGCCCACCGTGGGAAATGTTCAAGTCAACATGACATAACGTGCAATAAATGTAATGGACACCTTTTCCACTTTTTTCTAAGCATGACCAGGTATCCTAGTAATCTGTTTTATACTTTTGCAACCAATGTTTCAGCTTTTTACAAGGCTGGTTGTCACCTCCACCCTTGGTGCATTTTCGTTTGGAAAACATTTCAGACCACCAGATGACAAAAAGAAAAATGAAGTCTAGATCAGATGCGTGCTTCTCACAAAACAAAATAGGCTGGTTTAAAGCATCCGAGGTACCACTGTATATATAGTTAGTCTGGTTCCCAACCAAAATCCAGTCAGTCTAAGATAAAACTCCAAATTCAAACATGGAGTCTAATACAAAATTCTGGATCCGGAATGAACCAGTATAAAAAATATCCAGAACAGAAAAAACTTTCATATTTCTGTACTTTTTGCTATTGTTCCGTAAGTACATATATTTAGTAATTTTTTTCGTAAGACTTATGGCAAAATCTAAGAGTTGGCAGGTCTGCATTTAGGACCAATTTCATGTCATATTAAGCTCCTGGTGTGCATCTGTGTGATTTAGATATTTAACACAGCTTTAACAAAATTTCATGGCATATCTCTACAATGTCAGCAGTTTATAGTGATCTCTAGCACTGGGGCATCATGACACAGACATCAGACATCATGTCCCATCCAGTCACATTATTGTTCTTTCTTGAAAATGGTGCTGATCTAATGTCTGATCTAGAAAAGTAGCAGCGAGATTTTCACTGTGGCAACCATACTGGATGTAATAGTGGCACCATTTTCATTTATGATCAACTAGATGGGATGGATGTGTGTATGTAAAGTTACATAGCAATCCTCCAAGTAGATTTGGAGAAGCAATAACAATCTCATGCTAACAGTTGGATGTCAGATGCCAGATTAGAGATAACCGACACGAGGCCATCTTGTAAGCCTTTCTGGTCTGTGAAAGTGAAGCTAAAAAAATGGCCACATAAAACAAGAGTTACCTTGATTCTTCAGGTAAGGCTAGTATTTTTTTCTCAATGTCATCCACATCAAGTAGCAGGTTGTACCCCTGAAAGAATGAAGCATGTAAGAATGATAACATTTCTTTGCCTGCAAACTGCCAATAAAATATGACTTTCAAAATCTCTTTAACACAAATTCATCACCTTAATCAGGGGTCTGAAATTCAAATCACCTTGAGGGCAGCATAAGGACATTTTCTATGGCCCAGGGACCACAACAGATAATTTATCTTTCCTGACACCTTGTGATGCCAATCATTTTGCTGGCCACAGGATATGACTTTCTGTATGAGACCCCGGACCTAAATTGTGCTGCAAGTATATCTGTGTTTGTAAAACTTGTACGTGTCCACTGCAGACCCAAGGGCCTTTATTCAAAATTTCCAAAACTGTTTACTGACTTGAAAGACTGCATTGATGAAAATTTTATCACGTCATCTATACGTCAGCACAAAATCATGCAATCATTTTTTTCGTGTTAAACAAGTGGACTCAAGATCATTTATTGACTGATATATGCCTATTAGGCAAATGCAAGAGCAGGCTTCTGTTCATGAGAAGGTTCAACACAGCAATAATTGTTGCCATAACGGAGGCCTGATTGGTACTATTTATATCATACAAAGTCTTTAGGTGAAAACCTCATGTCACGTTGGGGGTCCCGAGTGGTCTAAAGCGCTGTCTGTTACGGATCACTGCCATCTCACCTCTGTGTGGGTTTGAGTCTCAGATTCAGCCAATGTGGGTATGTGAGAAAGCTTGCCAGTAGCTTCTCATGGGTCGGTGGTTCTTACCAGGGGTTTTCTGGTTTCTTCCTCCACCATTAATACTGGCCGCCATGTATAGCCTATATTGTGCTGAAAAATGGCGTTAAACCATAAAAAACAAACAAATAAATCATGTCACGTTGTCTATTTATTCATGTATAGAGTTAAAAATATTTTCAAGATCACATTAATGGCCATCAAACTGGTGGCCTGATCAACATTGTTTTCACTGGTTATCTTAAAAAGTGAAAGTGAAAACCCTATATTAATCTGACCATTAAAGAGGAGCAGTAATGGCTGCCATGTTGGAGGCATACATAACAATCCAAAGAGAGGCTTAAGCACAATTATTGCTCAAGTATGTGGCCAAAAGCATATTTTGAGCATAAAAGTGTGTGCAATTTGGATTTTTAATGTAGATTTAAAAATGTTCTAGTCATGTTGCTATGTCTGCAGTCTGGCAGTTAATAGTGATGTCTAACACTGATGCTGACATGTAGCATCATGCCCCACCTGGTCATTTTGTCCTGACACCAGGCAGACCAGTCCAAAGACCAACTTCCAAATGCTGAATGTCAAGCGAGGCAGCTGCTAGTGTGTTATTTTGAGTTTTAACATAGCTTTAAAAAAAAATCAGTCATATCGCTTTGATGTTTGCATGTGGCAGTTCATAATGTTAGTGCTGGGGTATCATACCGCAAACATGTAACATGCTGTCCCACCCAGTCACATTATCTTGATACCAGGCAGACCAGTCCTATCACTAACCTCTTAATGATGAACACAACTGTTAGTACCATTCTGATAAGTCTTTGGTACAACATGGCCAGGGTTCGAAACCTGTGACCTCCCCATTCGAGATGGACACTAACCACTTACACCACCAGAGCAGTGCATGAATGTGTAACCTATATATTACATGCCATAATTATATAACACTGAAAAATGTACAATTATTTTTACTGGTAATATGGATCTAAAGCTGGTACAATTCTTGTCACAAATGGGCTAAATCCATGTGGATTAGTACCAAAACACAAACACAGAATATACTGACAAAATGTTTATACAATACTCTCATTAACTAGCCTACATTCTACATTTTTGCAGAATGATCAAAAAGTCCGCAAATTCTGCAATGAGCATGATCATGTGCTCAGTCTGAATGCTGTACTACATCACTCATTTTCTGGTCAAATTTTGAAACTGATTTGTCCTTTTTTGGATCAGACATGCTTTGGGATTGCTGAAGATCACTCTGCTCAAACATTTTTTCAGTCATAAAACATCTATGAGCCACATGATAAAGCTTGTTTTGCTTTATTAAACACACAGACTGGTTCACTGTCAATATAACATCAATTGATGAATACGTGCAGCTCACTTTCAAATTGAAGAAGCTTGTCCGTTACAATATATAGAAAATAAGAAAGTACATGTAGGTTTTGGATGGACAAATGTACACCTGCAGTATGCAGCAGTTTATTTTGCATAGAATATTCTCAAACTTAAAAGATGAGTAGGATTAAAGAGACAACAATACAAATGATGAAAACAACTTTTTTGAATTATTTTTGTGGAATTTCAATACACCAAAAAAGGGTAATACATTATAGACAATCAGAAGATTGTAATGAGGCATTAAAAAAAAATGCATCATTATGATGGTAGGCATGTACATGGAGGTATTTTTTTTTTAATGGAAACTGATTTATCCCCATATGTTACAATATCACTGCATAAATGGGTACAAAGGTACAGGGTGTAATCCAATTGTATACAGCTAACGTCTACTTTTACTTGTTTCTAGTAACGACTGTAAACATGATCAATCATAAAATAAATAAAGACTAAGGTAATCTCAATTCTTTTTCACACTAAAGAATTTTTGCAATTTTGTTGGCTTAAGATTATATCTTACAATTTTAAAGGACAGCGTTTAATTGGAATTCTACAGCCAGCACTCTCCTGAGGTATTGTCAAAACACATTACCTACCAACCAACCCATCCACTTACCCATCTAGGTACCTAGGGTCATTGTGCATAAAAGACCATACAAAGGACTAAAGTATTCCATATGTACAGACCCTCTCTATATCCAGAAGAAGACTTTTAGATTTTCGTAGCTCACGGCTAACTGGCTTGGTTTCAGTTTCTGAATTTTCTAAGGACTGGGAAACACTCTTTGCAAGTATGTCAATTATCTGGCGTGGGTTGTGAACACTTGAAGTCGTCAGACGACCCAGAGATCCCTCAAAGTGAGCTAGCAAACAAAAGAGCAAAAGATAGCTTTAAATTCCAAATAATTCTAATTATAAAATTTCCCAGACCTCCCAAAGTGCTCTAAATCCATATACTAAAACTTCTCCTAAATGCAAAAAACAATTACATTACTGGTTTTGACTAAGATGGTCATAATAAAAAAATAATTAAAAGACTTTGTAAACTTTTAGTCATTTTTCAATTTTTCCATTTATTTTCAAGACTTGGAAAAGTAATTTTCAAATTCTATACCTTTTCTAAAATTCCAGACCCACATGGGAAGTTTCTTCCAAATAAATGGTAAAGATTTAGGTGCTGATCTTTTGTCTATCATTACCAATCTGCTACACATTAGTTATCAGACTTGTTCACCTGCTGACATAAGAAATCACCACTACTAAAAATGAAATGAAGAATACATTTTGTTACCCCAATAACATTATAAAATGCTACATAAAAGTTTCAACATGTTTTTTTTAGAAATTACAAATTCTGGCATGAAATGAAGTTTGTTATGTCAGCTAAAAAACGTCTGATCCCATAATGCTTAGGAAAGACCAAACTTGCAAATCAAATCTAAAAAGTAAAGCTGCATTTAAGGTTCCAATCTGGAAATAGGTTTAATTGGGAAAATGATCCAAAACACTGTCCATTTAGTAAGAAAACCATATGCAGAATCTGCAACATGGTTATGACAATTTTATGAGGATGGATATCAAGTTGGGAGAATGGATATCAGGGGATGTAGCCACTGTAATTGATGTTGTGGAACATTAGGAATAAGAAATATAACTCGTTAAAGTTCTCATTAATGCAAAGTAACATACCAAATATGGAGAAATACAATACTCAGTAAAGTTATCTTGAAAAAACTATTGATGGCCAGCTGAACATGCAACATAATATATAATTAATTATGGTTCACTAAGTTGTGTGGGACCCCAATAATGTGAAGCATATGTTTTGGAATGCACGACAGTGAAAATTCAAATGCATAATTCCTTCATATGAACCATGATCAAAAACCTTTAATACAAGTTTTAATTTACTGTATACATCTGCCAACCCTGACAGTTATATGTAAATGATGCTGCATTAATTGCACAAATCACATTGGTACTTTTACAAGTGAGCTAAATATGTAAGGATTAAAATGTTTTAATGCAAAAATTGTTTTAGTGGCATGAAAAGTTGATCTGGTCATCTACAACAGATGAATACGAATATGCCTAATAAGACTGACTTGTCTGTGCTAAGTGGGATCTTGTGCTATTGTTGAAGCAAAAAATTCACCAAAAACAGGTCAAAGTCCCAAATACATGAATTTTGAAGAAAATTTTTTTTTATTTCTTGGCAAGAAAGTGTTTGGTCATTTGCATATGCATACAAAGATTTTGCCACATTTTATTTGTATACATCCAGTTGCCAACCATCTTCCTCAGACAGACGAACATAAATAAATAATTTGGTTCTTGTGGCATGTTATAATACAGAAAGCAATTTTTTTAGTAAATTATGTTTCTCCGAGAATACTTAACCAATCACATTACTTTAGGGATATAAGCCAGCTACCTCGTGAATCCAGCCCTACCAAAAGACGAAAATTCTTCTTTTCTGTCATATAGACAAAGGGCAATAACTCTTGTCCCTTACCTCCCCTTGCTACCCACTAGGTGTCACCAGTTTTTAAGCTGAGCGGTATATAATATACGAGGATGCTCGCATGACGGGGTGGTTGGGAGGGTTTCTTAGTAATGTGATTGGGTAAGTATTCTCAGAGAAACATAATTTACAAAAAAATTTGCTTTCTCCTTTGAATACGTTCCCCGATCACATTACTTTAGGAGAATAGGTAATAGGAGGAGGGAATGCGGAGCATCCGACCTCCACCCCGGGTATCCTCTAGGGAATGATGGCTGGATTCCCCATTTGAATGATAACCCGGTCTCCTAATTTTAATCAGCAACACAGCCCAGGGTCACGTGATATGTGACCCCTTTATACGGTTAAGAACATAGTTATTGAAATCTTCTTACCTACAAAATATTATCTGGCGAATCCAGCAAAGCTAATAGGCTGTGCTGATTGTTGTACATGGGTCCGGTGGGCATCTGGGCTGCCAACACCGGACCTACTAGAATCAAGGTTTGCCTCTGCGAGGACAAATCTTGAAGATAAAACTGGAGAAGGTTGATTCTGCATGCCAGCCAACAGCTTCTATGAGGTGACTCTGATCTTGTGAATCCTCAGAGTATGCAGAGCGTATAACCCACTTCAGCCATGAAGCAAGTGCTTGAATGGTGATATCTTATGTCCCAGCTATCACCAGAAGAAAGAGGTGCCTGACTCACCTCTATGCATTTAAATGGTGCTAGAGTGCACAAACAGGATCTTGCATGGCTGCTGATCCTGACTTATCTATAAAAGAAAGCGAGCTAATGACGACTCGTTGATTGCCAATGGATGGTAACCTATTTTTGGGCTACGAAGCCTGGCTGCGTCAAGAGGACCACTGAACCATCTGATCTGAATGGAAGATAGTTCGGGTCACTAGAAAGGACCTGTAACTCACTCACCCTGCATGCTGAAGCTAAGACTATCAAGAAATCCAATTTGTATGATAGTAGCTTTAACGAATTGTGGGTTAAAGACTCAATACTGTCTGAATTGAGTCATGTTAAAACCCAGGCCAGATTCCATTTGGAAACAGGGTGAGGGATATTAGTCGATTGAACTCTAAAGTGGCTAAAAGATCTGACAGATCTTTGTCATGGCTGATAGGACATGTACCATAATGGCGGAATGTGTCTGATATCATGGAGCGGTAGCATTTGATAATAATTGGGGCCAGCTGTTTCTCCTCGAAAAGCCAGAGAAAAAAGTCCGCCAGTTGAGGGATTATGACACTCAGAGGAACGATGTTAATGAAATGGTACCAGTCCCTGAAAACATGCCACTTTCCCTCGTAAGCCTTCAGAGTGTAGGGCCTTCTTGCTCTAGAGATTCTCTCCACAATCGAAGATTTAAATTGTCTTGCAAGGCTGTCTGGACAAGAGCCAAGCTTGAAGATAAAGACGGTCTGGACAGGGGTGGAACACCCATGGCCGCAGTTGCTCAAGATTTGGGCGGACTGTAATCTTCCTGGGTAGATCTATTGCCAGATCGAGTAGATCAAGACCCAGGAGTTGTTCCATCTGAGAGGGGCAATCAGAATCATCTGACAGTTATGACCCCTTAACCTCTGGATTATTTTCAGTACCAAGACCGTGGGAGGGTAGGAGAATGACCACAACCCTTCCCAGCTGATTGACTGAGCATCCACGGCCCAAGCTTCTGGGTCTGGAACCTGCGAGACGAAGGTGGACAACTTGCGATTCCACCTTGTTGCAAAAGATCGATCATCGGACGTCCCCAAAGTGTGCCGATTGGAAGAAAGCCCGATTGATGGAGTGACCATTCCGTGTGAATGACTGGATAGAGTGTCAGCCAGGACATTGAGTCTGCCAGGAATGAGTCTGATGTGTACATTGAGGTGGAGATTGTCGCACCAATGTAGAAACTGCCAGATCAGATTGCACAGGTCTGGTGATTGGTGCCTTCTTGTTTTGAGGAGGCAAGGCACCACCACAAAGTTGTCTGACATAAGGAGGACAGTTTGCAATAAGAGTTGATCCTGCCAGAAATGAAAGGCATTGATGACAGCCGTTATTTCTGAAAGGTTCATGTGGAGAGGGCTCGCCCCTGGCACCCACGTGCCGCTGATGATATCAAAGTCCAGCGACAGGTGGGCACCCCAACCGTAGGTACTAGCGGCGGAACATACCGTTATCTCCACCTGGGGTATCTCCAGAGTAATCCCTGTGGTCAGCCCACAGGGGTTGTGCCACTGACTTGAGAATGATCGTATCTCTGGCGTGAGCATGATTGTGGGATTGAAGGGACTTGAAAAGGGCGCCATTATGCTAGCAACGTCCTTTGTAAAGGGTGCATAAAAAGACTGCTGAGCAGGATCAAGTCCGCTGCCGCATTGAATAATCCGAGGAGCTGCAACTCTCTCGCTGAAATGCGCATCTTGTTTGTTGGAAACGGACTCTATGAGTGCAATTATCTGGATGATCGCAAACTCGAGGAAGCCTTACCAGATTCAGATCGGGGAGAAACTCCACACCCAGATGGACCAAAACTCTGAGCTGGACAGAGATCGGACTTTATCCAGTTCACGAGAAAGACTATATGATGTAAAGTGATATAAGATCATTTCTGCCTTTGAGCAGAGTAGAACTTAACATATGTTTCTGGAGGATGTCGTCCAAGTATACTGCCGACGCTATAGATGAAGTCAAGCAGAACAGGGTGACGACGTAATCCATAACCTTGGTACAAGCCCAAGGGCTGAAGTTGAGGCCAAAAGGTATGACCTGGAACTGATAAACCGAGTCCCAACAAGCATAACGGAGAAATGTCCATGACTCGTGAGATAGGGACGTGAAAATGTGCGTCGGTCATATCTAGACTGACAGCATACCCGTCGGATGGCTTGATCACGCCATCGCCACATTGAATTTCAGGGTAGTTGAGGCGGCTCAGGTCGATGAACGGCCTCTGGATAAGAAACAGCCATGAATAAAACCCCAGCTCAGCTATTGCAGGTTTATTAAGATATATATATATATATATATATATATATATATATATATATATATATAAAGGCATCCTTCTCCTGATCTGACGATACATCTGTGAAGAGGGGAGAGGAGGACAGGGGAGGGGATGGATAAATGAAGTCCAAAGTCCCTCCGAAATGACCTGAATCACCCAAATGTTCTGAGGTAATAAAGTGGTCCAGTGGTCCTGAAATTGCAGGAGGCGGCTGCCCACAGTTATGCAGTCCGCTGGCGGTGGACAGGGTATATCAATGTCTAGAGTTAGGAGGCGTGAAGGCGGAGATACTTGGGTTCTTGCCGCCTCTGTATGGTTGCCACCTAGCTTGATTAGACTGTTGGCTCCCAGCATTGGGTTGGGATCTATATTACACATTTGATTGTAAGGATCCTTTTTCCCTGGTCCGCCCATCATCCCTCCGCTGTGTCAGGGGATGATTGTTTCGAAATGCCTGCGAAAGTCGGGCGATGAGTTGGAGGGGCAGTTCCTGAGCTGCCTGCCTCCGAACTTTTTCAATTTTTCCCCAAAGTGTAAAGGTGACCCAAACGGAGACATCTGTAAAATCCGAGTAGGATGGGGCCTGAGCGACGTGGATCACCTACAGGCGTCACGTCGTATCAGGTCAAAGTTGGCAGAAGCAGTCAACGCATTGGTCATGGAATGGTGAGCTGCCCTGTTAACAACTCTAGCAAGCCAGGCCGTCACTTCACAAGCGTGGTCATGGCCGGATTTGCCTAGGGAATTGGAAAAAAAATGGCTAGTGAAGCCAAGTCTAACAATGAAGACGTATCGACTACGTTTCGGACTAGCTTTGACGTGGCATTGGAGATCAGTACTGAAGGCGTCTGATGGAGTTTTCATACCAGCTACACTAGAACGTCGCTGGAAGTTAGCTTCCTGAATTTTTACCGACTGGGGAAGAAGCAGGAAGGACATCGTCTCTTCCTCCCATTCAAGATCTACAGATGCCTGAACTGTGTAGTCTTGAATGGCAGTAAGAGGTGGTGGGCATTCTGAAGTTCCCAACAACCTATAAATTTTTTCCCCTGCGGCTGTGGCGCTAAGCTCAGTCCGGTCCATGACCGGATCTGTGGACGGCTGAAAGTGTTTCATCACACCCACTGTGTGCTGAGTCATGTTCTGGTCAACTCAGGTATCCACTCGCAGCTGAATTGTCAATTTTTTTTTTTTTAAAAAATATAAATCTTCTCCATAATGCTTGTGTAGTTCAGCGAGCACTGCGTGCACATCTACCATTCGCTCAGAGGGAACGTTGGTTCTGGTACAGCTTGCATATCTGTATAGCATACCAGGTGACATAGATGACGCAATTCGGTCATAATTGACACTTTCACTAAATCTCCCTTGTGGAGAAGCTGTGAACATATGGACGGCCGGCACTGCCGGCTGATTTGTCTGGCAAATGGACGGCCTGAAAGTCCTGTTCTGGTAAAGCTGCCATATCTGGGTAGTGCATACCAGGTGGCATAGATAACTCAATTCCGTCATCTCTGATAATGTCACTAACTCTCCCTTGTGAATAAGCCGTGAACCGATGGTCGACCGGTAATGCCGACTGATTTGTCTGGCATATGGTCGGCCGGAATGTTGGCGACAGTCCGGCTATGACCTGCACCGGCCACTTATAACATCTCCGTCATGGTAGTGATATGTAACCGGTAGTACAGATTGACGGATGGATACATCACTAAAATCCCCGTAAATCCGACCTGGTCAGATCGTGGTATGAAAAAAGTCCCCATGTTGGTATAGCCGTACAGCCAGACGGACGGGTTTGTCACTAAAATCCCCATAAATCGTAGCAGGTCTGCCTGTTAAATCAATAAGGTCACCATGCTGGACGGCTGGTGCCGGCTGGTGCCAGCTGGGCTTGACAGCCAGAGCCGACTGGACGGCCGGCTGGTTTGCCTGGCATGTGGTCCGCCGTAATGTCGGTGACGGTCCGGCTATCACTGGTACCAGCTGCTGTCATGGCTTGGCTGGACGGATAGATTTCTCATGAAAATCTCCGTCATAATATTGGCATGTTGCCTGCGGTACAGCTTGACGGGCAGATTTGGCACTAAAATGCCCGTAAATCATAGTTGGTTGTACCGTGTTAGCAATACAAAGGGCCGGCTGGCCGGCCGGTTGGTGACAATTGGACGATCTGTGCGGTGACGGCGAGATTGCATAATGAAATGGATGCGATGGAACCTGTAAAAACCCCACACGTCCTGACTTACAGGCCCGAAAGCCATGCACAGACATGCGGGGGGACATACACCCACTGGGCAGCCTAAAATTG
The DNA here is from genome assembly GCA_029339505.1 of Unio delphinus. Lineage (NCBI taxonomy): Eukaryota > Metazoa > Mollusca > Bivalvia > Unionida > Unionidae > Unio > Unio delphinus. The sequence continues at coordinate 8,427,057 of JAQISU010000076.1, forward strand.
GGGGAACACTCCCCAAATGTACCCAACTACGCATCTGTTCAAAGACGGACCATGTCAACATCATTTTCCTCCATTGCCACATTGCCAACACCCATTTTGCCGTTCATGCCTTCGTTGTTGACTTTGCTACTGAAACAACAAAAGAAGAGAACAAAGCACAAATTAAAAATTCAGCATATTATTAAATCGATAATACTATAACCGTTACTAACGGAGTAGGCAAATTATTCCGTGCCATGTTAACTCGTAATGACAACACTAGTTACCGCCATGAGCATCTTGCAATGGGTCGTTCAAAGACGAGGTCTACTGAAACGACAAAAGAAGATAAACAAAGCACAAATTAGCAATTCAGCACGCTATTAATTCGCTAATACCATAACCGTTACTAACGGAGGAAGCAAAATGATTTAGTGTCGCGTGAACTTGTAACGACAACACGAAGTCCGCCATTAAACAGTCGCAACTTGGTCGTTCAAAGACAAAGTCTACTGAAACGACAAAGATAAAACAAAGCACAAAATATCAATGCAGCAAGTTATTAATTCGCTAATATCATAACCGTTACAAACGGAATAAGCGAAATTATTTAGTGCCGCATATATTACATGCTAGTACCGCCATAAGTGTGCTCTGACCACGTTGCAACCTGGTCCGAAGTCTAGAAAGGTGACAAAGTCACTCAAAATTGGAAAATATTGTAAAATAATGTATACAACCTGCAGAGGAATGATTATCCAACACAGTAATTCCAAATTTAACTTCGGATGGTCCGAATTTACACTAAGATGGCTTGGATTCATTGGAGGTCTAATTGCACGTGTTTGCACTGTACAGCGAAGCTTAAAAACTGGCGACACCTAGTGGGTGGCAAGGGGAGGTAAGGGGCAAGAGTTATTGCCCTTTGTCTATATGACATAGACAGAAAAGACGAATTTTCGTCTTTTGGTAGGGTTGGATTCGCGAGGTAGCAGGCTTATATCCCTAAAGTAATGTGAACGGGGAATGTATTCAAAGGAGAAAACATAATATTATATGGGAACACTGTGTCAAGGCAAGAATTGTAAAAGTGTCCTGTCCATAAAGGGAATCAAATCTATACCCTTTGTATCAAAAATCCAATATCATGTACACAGCCACTGCGGCTCCTCAGGCAATGCACACATACCCTAATCAAATAAAGACACCTCCAAGCTGTAGGAAAATGAAATTGTGTGTCTTGGGCCCAAGTACTACTAGAATATTATGTCCAAGTTATCATTTTTTCAATTTAGTTGACACTGTAAGCTACTACATTATATTATCATGTTTTCATACACAGCAATATATGACATATTTCAGCAAGAAAGAAAATTAATAAAGACTCATAATAAAGAGGAAAGGAAGTTTTTATCTAACAGTTTGATATTACAATTTTTTTTATGCTACTGATGTCAAGGTAGGTTTCCAGGTTCATTTCATGGTAATACACTGATCTATGGAGGTTTGTTGGACGTTGGATATATGATACTGAGGACATTGACAGCAATGGAATTCACCCTGTAATCAGATAAAACCATTGACAAGAAATTCTGAAAGTACTATGAATCCAGCTTAGTTTTGGATAAATTTAAAGACTGCCAAATTTATGCACTATGAGAAATGGAAATATTTGGTTTGGGGCACTTTTTCCAAAACCTCTATAACTATCAAATTCTGATTGACTGTTCAACTGAAAACACTTGCTTCATCCGGATTGACTATCATAACCATTAATAATTATAAACAGGCGTCTTCTAACCCACCCTCTCCTTAATCTTTCATGTTGAGCATCCTCAAGTATCATACTCAAAAAAATTACAGTATACAAGGTAGGGGCCCTGAATGGCCGAGTGGTCTAAAGCACTTGTCCCTTACGGACCACTGCCATCTCACCTCTGTCTGCGTGTGTTCGAGTCTAAGATTCGGCAAATGTAGTTATGTGAGAAAGCTTGCCAGTAGCTTCTCGTGGGTCGGTGGTGCGTTCCGGGGATTGTCCGGATTCTTCCTCCACCATTAATACTGGCCGCCATGTATAGTCTATATTGTGCTGAAAAATGGCGTTAAACCATAACAAATAACAAATAAGTATATAAGGTAACATTACCTGGTTTATGGGCCTTGTGCTTGTGCCTGGCCATGGCAGGGTAACAAGCTTAAGTTTCCATTATACAAAATTAGGTATCTCACCTGGTTTATAGGCCTTGGACTCGAGCCTGGCCATTGCTGGGATGACAAGCTTAGGTTCCATCTCCTCAGTGACTCCTTTCTCTCTGTTTTCTCTTGCTTTCTTCTTTATTATAAATGTCTGTGAAACAAATTTGACCATTAGCTTCGATGGATAAAATATTTTTTTAATCCACTGAGGCATCTGACATCTGACCAGTCAGTGATTTTATGTGAAATACTTGTTGCTTGAGGTGGTCAGCATATGGACTTTTTGTGACTATGGTAAAGGGTATGCATGATTTAATTATCATGTATTCATCCCTGAATTTGTCGAAAGCTATTCCCATAACCTTTCAATGACTGTCCCACCTCCAGACAGTTATCCAGGGGTCATAATGCAAAAACCATCACATACATTACATGTTTTCATTATATAACTGCATATCTTGTTTTGTCAGAAAAATAATAATCAAAAATGTTATTGTAGCTATCTTGTTTTTAAATCTAACCTTCAACTATGCACACACATGAAGGATGAGAGCACAGGTAGACCAGATGGCTATGCCAAAGCCAACAAAACTAAACATTTTCATGACTTTTCTGCAAGACAGTAAAGGAGGAGCTGTGGTAATTGGGAGATGAATGGATACAACGTGGAATAATAAAAATCTCTGATAAAGCTTGGGCATAAAGATGTAAGGGTTATCAGATGAGTCAGTTAAATATATAAAGATGAAGATATTTCCCTAACTGTATTGATTTTTAGAAACTTTAACACAGAACCTAAATATTAATGTCAATAGTTGATACCACTGGACAAATGATACAATGTCTGCCATTTACTAGTGCAGATGTAACAAGAAAGTTTGCAGTTAAACTTACTGTGTAATAATAATCATCCAGGTATGGATTATCTGTCTGAAGCTGCAGCAGTTGTATCTTGATAATCCACTCCCTCTCTTTTTGTGTCATAATGCCTGCATATTCATCCACCTCTTTTACTGCATCACCTTTCTCATTTATTTCAGATCTATCCTTCACAATGCTATGGTAATGCTGGTTCCTCAGATTGTATTGATCCTTGTAATTCTGATTGTAATAGTAATAAGGCTTTCTTTGGTTGGGAGAGCTGCAAGGAGAAATTGCAAATATCCTTGCCAATAATCTAATCATCATCTAAATTGTTAATTTCCTTAAGCCATCTAAACTATTTTTCTTGAGCAAAAGACTTAGACAATATTGTGCATTGAAGTATTTTCAAACTGTTCCATTTGTGCTGCTTTATATGTTGGCATTCCATATATAACAAATGCAGACTACTTAAGTTAACGTTTTATAATAAACTTTCCTCAACTTCCAGATATCATACTGTCTCCGAATTCCATTGACAGATATTTTACAAAGCACCTCAGACAAAGATGACACCAGCCTAAAGAACAAAACCTCAATATGTTCCATGCATCTGTAGGACCTATGTAAAGTATGCAATTTCACAAGTAACTGACATGAAAACATGCATTTTCCTTTCTCAACAAACTTAAAAATTCTGTAGAAGCTATGAAAGTATAAAAAAAAATTCTTGAGTGTGTCAGACATAATATGTCTCAATATGAAAAATAGGAAAGGAAGGATCATAGGAAAGGATTACTACACCATCAGGGATATTTACTAGTGTAGCTTTGGAGCTGACATGTTGCCACCACTGTTTCAATGGATTATGAAGCACAATGGAAATATGAAATGTCTAAATAGACCACTCTGGTTGCCTAGTGGTTAGAGCACACCCAAGGAGATGATAGGTTGTGGGTTAGATCCATAGCCGAGTCATACCAAAGACTTACAAAAATGGGACTAACCGCTGCCTTGTTTGGCGCTCAGTATTAAGAGATTAGTGTTAGGACTGGTCGGCCTGGTGTCAGGATAATGTGACTGGGTGGGACATCAAATACATGTCTGCAACATGATGCACCTGTGCTAGACATCACTATAAACTGCCTCACAGCAGACATCGTAGCGATATGACTGAAAATTGCTAAAGCTATGTAAAAAAATCCTAATCAAACAAACAAATGTCTAAATATCAATTCATGTAAATTACATTGATATATTCCATGCCATGATCACAGGAAAAAAGGTTTAATCTGCATCCTTGTGGCAGTCATTGCTGAGCACTCCATTGACCATGTAAGGCAGAGTAGAACCACTGCCTTGTTAAGAAATACATGGTTGCTGAAAGATGGCCACTGATTACAAACAGGTGATTGCTGAACTCTGGTGACATTTAGGACAAGCTGGACTGTAGTTACCTACAAATAATGCATATGATTGGCCAAATGGATGTTTAAAAAAAAATAAAAATGAAGGTGAACTTTTATGAGAGACAAAGCGTATGTGAACTCTAGAGTCCAAAAGAAAAAGACATTATTTTGGCTATCACCAAGGTATCAGACTCAGATAATATTCTTTTCAATTCTGACCTTAACTTGACTAGGAACATCCCAGAAAAGGTAAGCAATACAGTTAACCTAAAAGTGTGATCCAGTACAAACTGGATTGATGTCTCACAGTAAAAAGTATGCATGTTGAAGAAAAAAAAAAAACAATCATAGAGTGACGATTAAATCTGACATGCTCTTTTCTAGACTAGGTTAAGCAACTGGTAACCATCGTCTGCATTAGTAATTTAGTAATACATGTAAGACCCTGACGCTGATATTTATATTTTTGGAGTGGTGTCTTACTGCCTAAATAATGACAATGTGTAGCATGTTTTGATGTAAAATTTAATGAAAGTCAAATTTTCTGGAATATCTCACATATCTCAATTCTTTTCTGCATAATGTTTTACTCCTTTTTACTCAAATTCTCACAGACCTGTTTTCAAGTTTTGTTGACCTACATTTCAGTTGGCTGGAAAGTGATGAAAGCCAGGAATGCTGTTGTTCTTGTATGGTTTAACGCCATTTCTCAGCACAAGATAGTTTATACATGGCAGCCAGTATTAATGGTGGAGGAAGAACCCGGGAAACCTCCGGACAGAACCCCCAACCCATGAGAAACTACTGGCAAGCTTTCTCATATACCCACATTGGCCAAATCTTAGACTCGAACCCATGCAGACAGAAGTGAGATGGCAGTAATCCATGATGGAAAGCACTTTAGACCAGTTGGGACCTGTGCCTGGAATGCTGAAATTGGGTTAAGCTGAAATATTATATTCTAACAAAGTCAATAAAAATATATTATGCCTATTGGAACTGTAAGCAATGTTTCGTTTTCTTCAAGAAACACAATCCAACTTGAAACTACATTGGCATACCTCGACCATGGTCACATTTCAACAAATTCAAATGTATGTGAACAGAACATGAAAATGCATCATTTGTTAATGTCAGATTTTGATTCCACCAAGACATCACATTAAGTATATTAATTGCAGATAAATTTGTGGAAGAGTGCTGATATTGGCCACCAAGTGTGTGAGATATTCCTGAAACTCTGAATACTCGTTCCAATGCCCACCAACATCAGAATGCGCTATACAAGCCGTTATTTGAATAGTAAGACATAGCACTAAACTAAAATAACATGTGCTATGTCTTACATTGTACAAATACGTTTGCATGTGATTTACATTTTTCAAGCAGATTTTTAAAAAAATCAGGAAAATAGTCCAAACTTCATCAGCTTTGGGATAAGGGGTGAGAGCATTTCGATAACAGCTCATGATTGGGAAATGCATGCGAATGAAAAAGAATAGCCCAATAGTTCCCAAGAGACATCTGTAACACCAACTTCAGACCTGATATTAAACTGTGGCCAGGAATTACCAAAGAGGTGATTTGGATAGAACCTTATAAAAGTGCCATAGTAAGCTAGAGGCCCATGAGAGGACAATGGTTAAGCATAAACCGCAAGTCCAAGAGTGCCAGCAGGATGAATGGGAGGATTGGAATCTACTGGTGGAAATAGGATGCCATGGCTTTGCATCAAAGACCTTTTGGCATGTTGTGGGAGTCATTAGGAAAGCAGGAGCTAACCATAAAATGTTAGTCACGATTATTGGCAAACAGGCCAAGGAAGCCTCAGAAGAAAGAAGAGAAAGGAGCAATTGAAAAGCTAATCAGTTTTGGGCCAAGTCTGATCAAATCAGTCATGCACTCATGAAGAATGTTGCGAGTCAGTGCCGAAACACTCTAGGAAAGGGAATCCTCACCTGATGATGAAAAAGACATAAGTGCAAAACTGTATTTAAATATTGTTAGTTATCAATGCACCAATGACAGCGAACCACCTCTAGTAGCAACTATTTAATGACTATTTCTATACTATCTTTTAAGATTAAATAAAAAGCACAACCATCACTAAATATTGAATGTCACAAACATAGTCCATTTAGCCAAATCATCCCACTACAGTACTAAGATCACAGAGAGTTCCAGCTGCAAAGAGCTCTTCGAGATAACTAACAAACTAATGTCAAGGAACAAATGTACACCACTTCCAACAACCTTCTCTCCACTTGACCTTCTGGACCAATTTGCAAATTTTTTCCATGACAAAGTACAAACCATTAGAGATTCACTTGACAACACAATTTCAACTGATTCGTCACCATATAGTTATGATGCAGAATTTCAGCGACAACCATTAGGAGCATTTGAACCTGATTCTATTGATTCTGTACGGATAATCGTGATGAAAAGTGCACCCAAGTCTTGTGAACTTGATCCAATTCCGACATCACTGCTGCTTGAGTGCTTAGACCCAATATTGCCTTCACTAACTGATGTTATTAATATCTCTCTCTCATCGGGGGAATTCCCATCATTTGTAAAAACTGCCATCGTAAAGCCACTGCTGAAGAAACCAACACTTGACCATAATGATTTAAAGAACTACCGCCTACTTTCTAATCTCCCATTCATATAAAAAATGTGAGAAAAGGTTGTTCTAACCCAAATCATATCTCATTTGAATTCAAACAGTCTTTTTAGCAATGTACAGTCTGCATATCGCCCTTGCCACAGTACGGAAACTACTCTTCTGAAAGTATTTAATGACATTCTCTCTGCTTTGGATAGTGAAAAGATAGTCCTCACTCTCCTGATTTATTTGCAGCATTTGACACAATAGACAATGATATATTACTTCACCGTCTCCAGCATGTATTTGGCATTCAGAATATAGCCTTACAGTGGTTCAAGTCCTAGTTAGTCAACAGGACACAAATTATATCTGCAAATGGAATACACTCCAGCCCAGTTGATGTATGTTGTGGTGTTCCACAGGGATCCGTTCTTGGACCTGTTCTCTTCATTCTGTACACTCAGCCGCTCTCAAGTGTCATATATCATCACCCAGTGTCGCACCAATTGTATGCTGATGACACCCAAATATACGAGTCTAGCCACCCAACTGAAGTTGATGCTACCATCCATGGAGTAGTGAGGTGCATTTCTGATGTGAAATCATGGATGACATGTAACAAGCTGAAGATTAATGATGATAAAACTGTGGCTATTCTGATTACAGCACAAAGACCTTCTCGTTCACATCCTTTACCTCAGACAATAAATATCAGCAACACCAACATTAACTTTTCACAGTCAGTACGAAACCTAGATGTTACTCTAGACAGTACTCTCACAATGCACCAACATGTCATGAATATATGCAAGGCTGCATATCTTGAATTGAGACGTATCAGTTCCATTCGCAAATATCTTTCAGTTGATGCCACTAAAACACTTGTGTGTTCATTAGTACTTTCAAGACTGGACTATTGTAACTCAATTCTGTCTGGTTCATCACAATATTTACTCCAGAAACTTCAAAAAGTTCAAAACACAGCTAAACGGACCATCTTTAGAGTACCTCAATCAGAGCACACCTCACCACTGCTCTGTACCCTACACTGGCTATCGATTCGATACAAAACCAAACACAAAATTTGTTCTCTGTGCTATGTTTCAATGACAGACTCCAGTCCAACATACCTATCCAGCCTCACCCATGTGTACACACCAGCTAGATACTTACGCTCTTCTTCTCATAATCGTATACTCATTGTTCCCACACTGAAAACAGTCATATGAAGAATGTTCGTTTGCATACCAGGGCCCAGCAACGTGGAACGAATTTCCCATTTAAATTAGACACAAAGACACAGTGGTCCCTTTTAAGAGTGCTTTTAAAACTCACCTGTTTCGACTGCAGGGACAAACTTAGAGACCTAATCGTGTTTTGTATCTTATATGTTTTCAGCATGTTTTTATGTTTTCCAATTTCATTGTTTTTGTCATTTGTTTTTCTGTAGTGCAGTCATATCATTATTGATGGTGTAAAGCGCTTAGAGCTTCAAAAGATTAGGCGCTATACAAAGTCCTCATTATTATTATCTGATATGCTGATCATGAGGTTATTGATGTCTACTCACCTGCAGTGAAAAAATATTGTAAACAGGTTAGCATAAACTAATGATTAGATATCTTACTAAATAATCTTAATCCTACTAGGATTAAAAATGCTCAATTTTTAATGTTTTTCCATTGATTTTGTTTCATTTATACATACCGGTAGTATCTGTTATTTGAAGACATATTCAGATAGTGGCGAACATCAGGGCTGTGATAATGACCTGGATCTGTATAAGGCCCTGGATGTGGAATTCTGAAACAAAAGAAGTATAAAATGTATAAAATTACATTTTGGCAAATAAAAAGCTCCTTTTTTGTAAAAACTTACCTTTAATTTAGCCAGAAAGTAAAATGCTATAACTCTTTGAGTTTTATCCATCTTTAACATTCAGTTAAACCTAAACTGAACACTCAACTTAATCCATGATGTGGAAATACATATGGTATATGCACACAAAAGCAACACTTTTGAGACAGCAGTATAGATGGAATCACTGACACCTAAGTGATCACAATATTGAGCCACTGCCCAATGGATTGAACAAAAATGAAAATCTAAAAAAACTATTAGCTACAAGACGAAGAGTACCAAAACTAACAAAAGCTGTTCTTAGTACAGTTCAAATGTTTAGAAAAACAACTCCTTTAAAGCGACATGTCCAAAACTATAATAAAGATGCCAGTGTTGAGAAACATGCAATGCAAAAACAGATGGTTGAACAGAGACAGAGACAGCTTATACCTAAATAACTGCTAATAAATAAAACTGAAAAAAGTATCATTTTCACCGTAATGTGAGGAGGAACATCCAGCAGCTACTTTTACTAAAATAGTTTGCAAATGAAGTAAATATTGACAGCATTCTGGACAATATTTTATACCATATGTTCTCTAACTAGAAACAGAAATTATCCCATTATGAGCTTTACTGGACCAAGTATATCTAAGCATGCATGGAAATTACAATCACAGAATGACTTTGGCTTTATTTTGTATGCCTAAGCATGAATGTGAATTGCTATCCCATTATGGCCTTTGCTTAGCATGCCTAAGTGTGTAATTTGGATTATTAACACAGCTTTAACAACTATTCAGTCATATCGCTATGATGTCTGCTGTGAGGCAGTTTATAGGGATTTCTAGCACTGGGGCATCATATTGCAGACGTGTAGCATGATGTCCCACCCAGTCATAATATCATGACACCAGGCCAACTAGTCCTAACACTAGCCTCTTAATGATGAGCATCACGCGAGGCATCTGTTAGTATCAATTCTGTAAGTCTTTGGTATGATTTGGCTGGGGATCAAACCCACAACCTCTCGCATCCAGGCTACCAAAGTGGTAGTATGCCTAAACATGAATGAAAATTACTATCCCATAATGATACTTTTCAGATCCCAGGTAGGCAGGTGCTGTCACTAGAACTCAGACATGCTTTAAGTCAGGCAGGATAAACCTTTGAAAAGTAGGTCATATTGACCCTGTTTTGGTGTGAGACCTTATTACATAATGCATCCAAAATGAGAGTTTAGTCTTAATAAATTAATCAAAAGTACATGTGAGGACACAATTTTAATCTACGGTTCATATTGTTCAGAAGTGTAGGCATATGCATATATAGGCAACAGTAACCTGATTAAGATATAAAGATTCAAGGATACAGATTCAAGTTTTGTGATGACTTACAAATGTCTGAATAGCTGCTTAACTGCAAAACAATGACACTGAATAACATTTATATTACAGTAAACTAATTAAATATCTTTAAATATTAGCATTACACTGGCATCCTTCCAGTACAAAATATAATTTTGTAAATTTCTCACAGTTCCTTAAAAACAGGTCTCCTGTCATGAATAAGTGTGAACAATTCATAAATGTTTCAGTGTCCCCATCCTGAAGCTGGGGTAAGAAGCAGAAACTAGTTCTGAACTGCTTTTATTATTTAAATGCATAGCTGCCAACCATACAGGTTTGCAATTAGTGAAAATCGGGATAAAAATTAGCGAATTTTGACATGAATTCATGAAGCGATCTTCGAGAACAAGAATATTTTTTGGAACAAATTTTTAGCATGGTCTCCTGCCGATAAAGATAGATTGTGTTCAGCAAGAAAACTCACAAACAATGCTACAGAGTTGGTAGCCTGCAGATCTTCCGTCGATGGCTTAAAATATTGTAAAGTTGAAACCTGCGAGTTCTTAATTTTACCATAACCTCTTATGTTCTTTTTCACATCATCTCTGCCACCATGGAAAATGCTAAAATTTGTGGCACATTTTGTGCAAAAAGCATGACGTATATTAGTGTTTGATGGCTGAATGCCCATCCAATTTTTTTTATATACATTCCAAACTTCACTTTTTGTGCAATACATTTCTTTTCCTTAGTAGTGACAACATTTTCAAGATGCAATGCCGTATGGTAATTTAAATCAGTGTTGGCGGTGAAAGCACAGAGCAAAGACTCCAGTTAGACCCCCATTTCCCTCAATAGCATTTGTAAAACTACTCTTATACATATAGATCAAAATAAGCTAAAATGCTTGCTACTGGGCCAATTGTACCAATCAGCATAGGTCTACTAATATCACAAACAGCAGTACTGAACTGTTTTGGTAACTTACAATGTCACAACCAGCAATTAATGGGAAATTGGTTATTTTATTAAAGATTTAAAATAACTGAGAATTGGAAATTAATGATTTTATGCATGCAGCGTGAAACCATGCCAAAATCGTGAGGGTTAGCAGCTATGCAAATGATATTGGTTAGAACCAGAAACTAGTCCTGAATGGCTTTCCTTATTCAAATATTCAAATGGCACTGGTTAGAATCAGAAACTAGTTATGAATTGCTTCACCATTCAAAATACCGGTTCATTCCGATAAAAATCATCTTGGCAGCAATCAGACTTGCACAATGATACTTCAGACTGATGAGAAATGCATCAGTCTTGCATAAACCTGGTAGACATGTCTCTTGGCAAAGAGTAAGTCTTAAAAAATAAATGATGATATGGAACTGAATCATGAAGCTACATATGAAGCTATAAATTAGTTGTTCCACTTTAATATTTTGAGTTCAATAATAATGTATAGAGAATACAAAGAAAATATTGCACACCTTGGCCCCTGTGGGCTACTATAGGGGCTAAAGGGTAATGAACCCCTTGATAGTGAACGAGGTATTCCAATTGGCTGAGAAAATTCCCTCCCTGGCGTTCCTCGATTGGCTGTAAATATAAACAAAACCAGAGTTAAAAAGTGGTTACAGATGCTTGAAAATATGTGTATAAATTGTCTTGTACATGGTTTATTCTTATCACACATTGCTATTTAAAATGGACATTGTCTCATCCATGATTTATCCTACATGACACATTACATTAGTATTAAAAAGACTGAGGGGTCATTATGTGCAAGACATGTTCAATGCCCATTTTCTGAAGTATCATCAGTTAAATACTGTATCTCGGTTACCAACAAGCTGATTTGCTAAACTGTGCACAATTTATTCTGTAACTAACTGAAAAACTGCATAATTTTCAACCTATGTTATAATGCTCCAAATATTTCATATAATAATGGGTATTAACTATGAAATACATGTATAGTACATATTTATAATAACATTGAGACTTATGGATATGACAAAACAAAATACAAGCAAATTTAGCGGCAACTTGGGTTTAATAGTGTTGTCCAAGTTCACATGTAGACTATCTTAGGGTTGCAAAGATCAAGGTGAGAAGGGTGGCAAAATGTACTGTGAATGACGCGTTACATACTTAGTGTCAAGTTATTTTGTTATATGGAACCAGGTGAAAGAACAGACTAATTATGTTATACGAAATCTGTCCCACGAAGAAGCAATATAAAATTGGGTTAGATTATAACTGGTTATGTTTAAAATGAATATTCTGTATACTTATTAGTCAAAAGCTGAAAGTTATGACACTAGTAGTGCTCGTCGCGACTTAAGTAATTTTCTAGGTAAGCAACAATGTACACATCCATTAAAGCTTGTAAAACTATATTTGATTGGTTTAAAAAGCCCAGAACAAGCATTCCGCTGTATTTAACTTTGCATTTATCGAAGAAGTTTTACAAATACTTGCTTTTAAGCATGTGGTACCTGGAAAAAGTTAAAATGACAGACGCTGATTATGATGGTGATTTGCTGCAACAAATACTGGCTTCTGATAGTGATGATAATAATGATTTTGAAGAATTTGAGAAAGATGAAATTATCGGAGCAAGAGAAGTGTTGATGGAAATACCAATGAATGATTTTGAGCCTGGAATTTATGTGAACTGGAGTTTGATGTACATGATCACTTGACGTGAAAAGATGGTGCGCCAGTCAACCCCATTCCTTGGTAATTCTAAATTAAATGTCGAGATGGTGAATACAGAACCTATGGACTATTTAAGACTTGTTTTTTAGATGAGTTGTTGCATCCAAAAGATCAAACAAATCGTTATGTAGATCAAAGAGTCACATGGCAGACTTTAAGAAAACAGTCGCATGAAGAAATGGCGGCTTGTCACACCTCACCTGAGCATCTGAAACTTTTACACATTGATTACAGCAATAGGTTTGGTACATACATCTAATCTTGATTCCTACTGGGCAATTGATGATGTGATATCAGCCGCATACTTCAGCAAAAAATGAGTATGGGATAGATTTATTGCTAATCTAAGCAATTTGCACCTGGCTGACAATGAGAACAAACAAGGTGACCCTTTACACCAAATCAGCCCAATGATTGAAAAAAATGAAGCCTTTGCTGAAGTTTAATCACCAAATATGAACCTAAGTTTTGATGATTTTAGAATAAATAACAGGTGAAAGTTTTTCATGAACATTAATTACTGACTGGGGTGTATAAACTTACCTCTGACATTCATGGAGTGGATGTTTACAAAACTGTCACCTTTTATTTACCTGTGATTTTCACAATTTAGATATAACATTGTGACAGACTTAACATGTACATGGTTGAACTACTACACAATACAACATTTCTTAGATCTGTTTAAGCTTTTCCATTAAAAACAAACAAAAATACTGATGAAATACAATTGTAACTGGTCATTTTACCTGTATTTGCACCTGTACATGCAAATATGTTAAGCTTCCACGTGTCTTGATGCTAATTTTAAAGTTTAGACATCCGCTATCATTTTTCATATTGGGTTGTGTATCTATTGTGTATATTTATTCAAATACATGCAATTTAAAAACTGCAGTTTTCTTCTTTTTTTCCCCTCAAACAATTCAGCACTGAGGGATCTTGTACTGCAAAACAATGTAGCACTTTAAGGGTTAAAGCAGATCAAACATGTAGGTGTATACGTGTCAGACGAGCATGAAACTGTAATATTTAAATAAAACTCAATGGGATAGTAATTTCCATTCATTCTTAAGCATACTTAGTTAAAAGTGACCAGAATGGCATAGTAATTTCCATTCATGATTTGACATACTCACACAAAGTTAATTATCGGATAGTAATTTCCATTCATGATTTGACATACTTACACAAAGTTAATTATCGGATAGTAATTTCCCTTCATGATTCGACATATTTACTCAAGCAAGTTCATTATGGGATAGTCATTTCCATTCACGCTTAGGCATACTTTGTCAAGAAAGGTTATCAAGTCCTGCTGATAATTTCCACATGTAAAACACATGCTGAACACTTCCAAAACATTCTGTAATACTCAAGTTTGGAATTTACTGGTGTTTTATTGAATTTGTTATGGGCTCAAGGGCCTTCTTGTATGTCTTAAGAGCTGAATAACCGAGGCAGGAGCTTGGTGACTTAGCAGTAATCCTGGGCAAGGCCTGCCATCAAATACCAAAGTAAACTAAACGTATCCTGAGGGTACTGAAAAGTGACAACTTGTGCTGGGAAACCAAAGTTATAACAAGCTGATCATTCGCATGTCATGACCAATCAAATTGATGATGATGTAGAATGTTTGAAATTCAGTGACTTTAAGGGCTCATTAATACAAGCAACATAAACTGATCTATAAGAATCATACTCTGTCCAAAATGGAAACAAAACGTATACAAGTAACATTTAGGTGTACAAGACAATGTATAAATCAAACTGCACCAGACTGGACAAAACCCATGAAAAGTATCTATAAGTCTGTTTCATTAAGTAGATATACCAAATTGTATGAAAATATTCAATAATTCTTGAGCAGTGCCAGTTGCAAACTGAATATATGATGTTATCTCAATCCACAATGGACTTCTCAAAACAAGTCATAAAAGGTACAACTAGGTTTCCTAGGCAATGGGCATGCCAAATAGTGCCATATATGCTGAACTGCCCCTGAGCTCTGCTGGTTAAAAATATTCAGAAGATATCTAAACTTGCCAGAAAAAGAGATAAAACTGGACCTAACAAGATTAAACCTTTAAATGCATTTTCTACTCCTCAATTCATCCAAAAAAGGCATCAAATTAGGTGTAAATGTTAAATAACTTTGGTAGTTACAGGTAGTATGAAGGGATGTACAATAAAATTACTACATAGTTCCTGCATCTTAATATTGTGTACTAACTATAATTTACTTCCCTCTATAATAATCATAAAATTTAGTCTTTTTAATGAACTGATTCTTAATCCCCTGAAAAGAATTTTAACCTGCTTGAACAAAATGGAAACTGTTCTTTATGGTTATGTATAATCTTCCACAGCTCCCATGTATTGTCTCTTGGATATTTGATCCAAAAAATGATTTCTCACTAACAAGAACTCTTCCGAAGTTTCACTTTCTTGAATTGGCTTTGCTGACTACTATGTCAGATTTCTTATCTGTTTTATTAGGGTCTACTTGTTCAGACAAAGGTATTTTGATCAAATTAATATATTTATTTTTAAATTTCTTATTTATTCAATTTATCTTAACCCTAAGAGAGTGAAACAGTTTTGTAGCACAAGACCCATATAGGCAAAATTGTTTGAGAAAAGAGATGAAAATTGGATGATACTATTAAATTGCTTATATTTTAAGTAGGCTTCATTTTCTGCCTTTTCTACATTTTTGTGTGTCTGTGATTTGGATTTTTAACATAGCTTTAAGTACTTTTCAGTCATATCACTACAATGTCTACAGTGGGGCAGTTTATAGCGATGTCTTGAACAAAGACATCATGCATCATGATGTCAATCCCACCCAGTCACATTATCCTGACACCAGGCTAATCAGTCCTAACACTAACGTCTTAATACTGGGCACCTTGCGATACAGCTGTTAGTATCTTTACAAGTCCCTGTTTTGACACCGCTGGGTATTGAACCTGCAACCTCCTGCATCTGACGTGGACACTATCCACTAGGCCACAGAGTGGTCTTTTTCTACATTTAATATTGAAATACTGCTGTATATGGTGAGTCAACTGGCATGCCATATGTTTCTGACAAGCATGTACATCAGATTCATATTAAACATCAGTTTTGAGTTAAAAAGCACTCACAGGCATTTCCAATAACACTTTCTCAGCTTCACTAATCTGATATTCAACAAAACTTAAAAGCATATTATCATCACTATCATCAGCTGTTATATGCCAAACAAAATTGCCATCTGGTATAACGGTACCAATTTAACAACCCCAGGTGGGCAAAGCTTAAGGTGTATGGAACATAGCAATCAGAAATGAACAAAGTTAGCTGATTGGTGCATTATGTAAGAGTTGTAGTTTCTGTATGGCATAAAAAAACATTAGGCCTCTTGGCAACATGTAAGATTATGTTAATTCATATCCAGATCATATTTTGTATTTTCTTTGGATATTTTTAAAATGCTGAACATGTGGTTTGACTAAATAACTCTTACTCCTGTCTAGTTCCAGCAGAGTTCTCTCTCTTAAATGCAATGGAGTACCTGGTTTTGTCCTTGTCAAATTGACAATCTAAAATTGTTCTCTATGACAGTGTGTAACATGCATGATGAGGTAGGATAGAAAAACACGAAGCATTAGCATTGATGTCTATGGGAAAGAAAATAAATTGGTATCGTGATACCATCTGTGGATGAATTATAATGGGAGTCTGCCATTTTGGTTTGTCTAGGTAGCCCATATTTTACACATATTTATAAAACTTTCTTTATGACTGCAAGGTACAAACTTTGATGGAATGCTTATTTTGGGACCCAATGTTCCCACTAAGTTTAACAACCGTTCACGTCGAGCCAACTTATCCAGTCATGCATACAGCTGCCTAACTGAAAATAAAAGATTTCTACTGGCACTACAACTTATGTTGTGACAAGTACCTTAAGGATAAACAGTTACAGAAAGATTGTATACTGCACAGAGTAAACTTTTATATGCACAATTTTAAACTAATTTGCAGAGTTCACACAAATGCTGTCTATGAGAGTGCATCATTAAAATTTTACATTATTCATACACTCAACAGTCTTGGATGCAACTCTCTAATCATACTATTGAAGCAGGAGCATTTTCAATTGGGATAAGCAAGACGTCTTAAGAAGTCTTTTGGTGAAAACCTGCTACCAATACGACTTTCTATTAAGAAGCAGTAGTGATATCAAGATTTTTAAGATGACTGCATGGCAGTCATATTGGATTCAGATGGACAATCTTCATTCAGGACCAAATATACATCAGAAGTAGTCTTTCAGTGAAAACCCATGATGATAAAATCATTCCAACAAGAGTTGTGACAAAAAGATTTTCAAATGGTCACTGCTACTGCCATGATGCACATCAAAGTAGAACATTATCCATTTAGGACTAACATCATAAATCATTACATGTCTTTGCATCTAATACTAGCAATAATGACAAGATTTTCTAGCTCTCTGCTATGGTAGCTATACTGACTGCAAGACTGGCACAATTTTCATCTTGGACTAACTAGACATCATATGAAGTATTTTAGTGAAAACCCCTTGTTGATATGATCTGAGATTTAGGTGTTGTGATAAAAAGATATAAAAGATAGCTGCAGTGGTCACCTATTGGATATTGGAGCAGAGGATGAACTAGATCTTAAAATAAATGCATCACCAATGTCTCATGGCGGCAGCCTGACAAAAAAATTGCCGACAAATGAGCGCAACACAAAAAGAGTGCCGACGAAAGAGCACAAGACAAAATAGTACAAATAATATTAGTAATTTAAAGTCTTAAATGCTTAAAATGAAGTCTATTAAAATTTAAATTAGAAAACACTTCTGCATAAATTCAGTAAATGTGTAACTAAAATATAATCAATTCTTAAATAGACTTAAAAGGACTTAATTAAAATAAGTTATAGTTCAAGATTATGGGCAATGCCTCGCAGATAGTCCATCAAAGCAGTGTTCGCGTAAGTTGGAACAATGGCCTGCAATCTTCTGTTCAGCTGAACATACTTTTTCTGGTTGATTTACACCAGAAATATGCTTTTCAATTTCAACGTGATCTTGTTCAAATTGGAAATGGTTGATAAGCTTAAAAACCAAAGGATAATTGCAGTCGATCGTTTGTCAGAATGCACGATGCCAAACAAGAGTTGTTTGTATGTGGGAGATAGTTGTTGATATGATCATTTACATTCCATATGTCTACAGTGAAACGAGGAATAGCTCTTCGGTTTTTTCAATGTCGTCCGATGTATCTTCCCAATAATCTGCAAGTAGCGTAATTTCATTAGGACACGCTTGCACAAATTCCTCGAATGAATCGTCGTTTGATGGGACAAAAGTCAAGGCAAGCATCATTTTTACTGCCGTGTGGTTTTCCTTGTTATCCTCAAACAGCTGCGCTAAACCAAATTCTTGAACCTTTCTCCAGAGGCATTGATTTAGGTGGTAAAGACAACCAACAAGACGTGCCTCAGGAAACACATGTTGAATCGCATTATGCATGGCTTTCTTGAAATCGAACATAATGCTGTGGATTTAGAGAAGGTTTTAGTTCTTTAATCTTCTCAAAAACTCTAGTGTATTTTCTGCTTTGTCTTTTAAGAGACAATATACGAAAGGCATCGCTCTGCCATCAATCAGCTCATGGATGGTAAACAGTTGAAAAAATATGTGTGCAACTTTAAAATTCCATACACAAACCAATGCCCATTTTGCTCTAGAAGATTGATATTTACTGCAGTTTCGAACATCAGAAAACGGTTCTCGTCATCAGATCCCGGATCCCACAAGACAAACTGTATTCCTTGTGTTATCATTTGAAGAGTTGCAGGAATAGATATCTCTGCAACAGTTTGAGGATTTGGATATGGTTGGTTCTTTTGTCTTTGACATTGAATTGTGTGTTGCAATACTGTGTAGGCTGGCAGATGAGGTGCAACTGCCAAAGATATTCCACTTCGAGCTTGCTGTATAATTTGTCTTGATTTTGCGACTCCTTCCTGTGCTCTTTTACGCATGGCTGATACGACTTTCGATGCTTCATTTTTATTTTGATCCGGAGCGTGATTGTGTTCCGATGTTGAGAGAATATCATCGTTAACCATTTTAATTCTTCCATGACATCCTTCTTTTTTTGCAGCATTTCCATGATGTACTTCCATCTTTGTTTTCTTTATCTTTTCGATATATGTAGCCAGAGACCAATAGCACTATCTTCCCCTTTTGTGACTAGATTTTTTCCATGTAAATTTGTTGTTGTTGCTGTTGTAGGGTTTAACGCCATTTTTCAGCACATGATAGGCCAGTGGAGGAAGAACCTGGGAAAAACCCCGGAATGAACCAATGACCCATGAGAAGCTACTAGCAAAGCTTTCTCACAAGTCCACATTAGCCGAATCTGAGACTCAAAAACACGCAGAGGAAAGATGGCAGTGATCTGTAACAGCACTTTTTGGACCACTTGTAATTTTTGTACAACTATTATACTGTAATTTTGTAAAACTGCAGAACATGGTGAACTTAAATAGGAAATTTTAACTATATATATATATATATATATATATATATATATATATATATATATATATATATATATATATATATATATATATGTCAAACCGATTCTTTGATCGCTAGTCTGTTTGTACCAACGCATATAGATCAAAGCTTCCATCGTTTGAAATCTTCTCATTGTAACTATTTGATCTTTTATACTTGATAGTATAGTTGCAAACTTCTTTCTTTTGCTCAATAATGTTTTCTTTATTTTTTAATTAAAACTTCTACCATTTGAAAACTTCTAAATATAACTATTTGATCTCTACTCTACTTGCTAGTATATTTTAATCGGTGCTCTTTTTGTATTGAGTAATTTTGTGTTGCACTCATTTGTTGGCACTTTTATGTTGTGCGCTCTATTGTCGGGTCACTCTCTCATGGCAATCCTCTAAGTAGGTGAAGAACAGAAGCGATAAACTTGTGCCAAATGACAGCCAGATGGGCATTAGAGGATGGAGGGACAATTGACAGCAGTCCAGCCAAAAAGATCTTCCCAAATATCAAACCATGGGATTTTATTACCAGATCAGACAGGATTTTCTCAGATTAATGCAGATGGTATTGCAAGTTTTCGTGTTTTCAAATGAGTTTCTATGCTACTTTTATTAGACATAGTGTATTATACTACTTAGAAAAAAAAAAAACAAGAAAAATATGATACTCCACTAGCCAAAAAAGAACTATCTGGAACCCAAAACAAGACCTTTTCTTCAACTTTGGAAATCATCTCTGATGTTCTTCTGCAATAACGAGATTTCAAAGTCAGCTGTTGTGGATGTCAGATTGGTACCATTTTCCTTTAGGACAAACAAGACACCACAATTATTCTGGTGGAAACCATATGCCAACATGTTTTTCAGTTTAGAAGAAGTATCAATAACAAGTTTTTCAAGATGGATGTCAAGCTGGCCATGCAGCAATAGCAAGATTTTCCTGACGGCTAGCCTATTTATTGTCAGTCACACTGGACATCAGATTAGCTGATAATTACATATAGGAATTCAGGAAAAGCCCAGTTCTTCCTATTCTTGATTGTTGAAACCATCGCTAATATCCTTCTACAATAACATATTTTCAAGTTAGGTGCAGCGGATGTCAGTTTGGCACCATTTTCATTTAGGACCAACATTACATCACAAAGAGTCTTTCAGTGAAAACATGAAACCAATATGAAAATTCATTCAGAAGTAAGGATAACGATTTTCAAGATGGACACTGTGTGAGATATTAGATATCTGAGCAGCACCAGTTTTATTTAGGAACAATTAGACATCACAAGTCTTTAAAAAATAACATAATTGTGTTATCTAATTGTCACAACTGGAAGATCTGTGACTTTCTAGATGGCAATCATGGTGGATGTATTGAAATCAGCGCTCTTTTCATTCAGGACCAACTAGACAATATATGAGGTCTATTGGTGAGAACCCCACAGAACCTTACTTATGAAACAGAAAGAGTCAAACTCTTATAGCCATACTAGACATCAGATCTGCACCATTTTCATTTAGAACCAACTAAACATAATAAAAACTCTTTAGTGAATTATAATCAGACTTTCTGGATGGTTGCTGTAATGGCAATACTGGCTTTCAATTTGGCCCATTTTAATTTAGAATCAACTAGACAGCATAAGAAGACTTTTGGTGTAAATCTTGGTATGTAAATCCCTAGGAGAAGCAGAGATAAGATTTTCAAGCTACCTGTTGTGGTCAAACTGAATATTCAAGGGACATCATTTTCATTAACTAGACCATATGAAAAATGTGTATAAAATTTCATGGCAATCCTCCAATAGTTTTGGAAAAGTAATGAATTGTGTTTAGGGACAGACATTGACAGACAATAGGCCATACCATAAGTTCTTCTGGTTATAACCAATACAGCTAAAACAAATAAACCAAGGCTGCAAAAGCTAGAGAACTGCATGCAGTGTTAAGCTTAAAAAAAAAGGCTTTCACACAATAACATACCTATTGGTCCCCGAAAACCACCACCCCTCGTATATGGTGACATCATTCGAGCCTGCTGCACCAGCATAGCCATTGAATGGGAGCCAGGGGAAATTCCCTGCAAAGGTGGGGTTGGGGACCGGGCTATAGGCGATAAACAGTCAAGACCTACAAATGATGGAAATTTATACTTACCAAACCAAATAGACGCAGTTTTGTTTCAATTTGCAATTATATTTTAATCAAATAAATGTACCAGAAAATGTGAAATGCAAAAATTATTAAGCCTTGATGCAATATTTGTTATTCAGGGTTCCCACACTTTTTGAAACACAAATTGCCAAATCTTTCCCAGTTTATTCCTGGATGAAAGTTTTATTAATTAATTCATTTATTAATTTGTTTTAAAATTTTTGAATTAGATGACCACAGAATCACCTAAATTAGCATACTTACTAGAAACATGAACAGCTATTAAAATTTGTAAAATATGCATGCAACTCATTTGAATTTACAGAATATAACTTAAAAGTTACTGTTTAACTATATTTAATATAACTGTTTAACTTTACTGTTTAATTACAAAT
The DNA here is from genome assembly GCA_029339505.1 of Unio delphinus. NCBI lineage: Eukaryota > Metazoa > Mollusca > Bivalvia > Unionida > Unionidae > Unio > Unio delphinus. The sequence continues at coordinate 8,449,174 of JAQISU010000076.1, forward strand.
AGTTGTATTTTAAAAAGCCTTTATAAAAGAGATGTTTTAAAATTTGAGAAAAAAGCCCTTAAAAATTACACACCTTTAAAAAATGAAAATTTCTTTTAAAATTCACTTATGCAGATATTGGGGATTTTTTTTCTCCATACATTCCTTTTGAGTTGCAACAGATAGTCTTCCATGACATCACTTTACTCAACACAGCACACTTGTCACAACATTACTTAATAAAAACCCACTTGCACTGAATGTATGCTTCATGATAGAAGGGTTTTAGCCTGCAGTCTTCACTTTGAACGGAATATTCTGATCATCTAAATCCATTACAGGACAGAATTTTGTATTGGGTACCACTCAATCCACTACAGGATACAATTTTGTATTGGATACCGCATGTAAAAAGCAAAGTCTGCTTCTTTTTCATTAAGTTAAGACAGGGAGGCAAAATTTGCAAAAAGTAATGTATAACTGATGTAGGCTATATCATAATCGATACTAAGGGATTAAAATTACAACAAAATCTTTGATGTGTGAATCTGCATCTACTTGGTCCTGGGACAAATAAAAAAAGTTTTCATTAACACATCTAATTTTTTTACAATGGTCAGGACAAGAGGACTTGTGCTTTTCCTTAGTGCTGCTTATGTCTCAAGTATGACCAGTTTTCAGTAAGTGTAACAAAATATCATAAACTACTATTGTGTAAAGCTGGGGAATGTATTTAAAAGTTCGGTATTTGAAACAGGCAGATGATAAGCATTATGCTCAACTGAAATGTTTGTAAAGTACACATAGACCTTTTTTTATCATTAGTAAAGTTTAACAAACTTGAGTTCCAAACCCTATGCAGCTCAATAGCTTGTTGCTATCTCTCAGCTTGATGTAATTCTTTGAATTTTTTTTCCTCTCCAATTCACATGATGACAACAATCAAATCTCCTGCCACAAGATGTATTCAAATTTGCATGTGATGTCCAATAAACATCATTTATGTCACTTTCTGCTTTTATTCTGAACAATCTGAATATTCCTATTTATTTGTCCTGCATTGATTTTACACTTCTGAGAGGCTTATTTTCTCTGTCATCTATTGCCAACAGTTTGATCATACAGATGCTTTGAATGAAAAAATATGTGTACTTTAAATCATCAGAAGTACTGCTGTGAAGTTAAGCCTAATTCTAATACAAGACCAGGATCCAAATCAAACATGGATGAACAAATTATACTGATTTTTTGGCAACAATCCTTTTTCCATAGATTTTGCTCTCCCAAGTGTTATTGTTCAAAATGATTGTTTGTATGTTTAGGATTTTTAACATAGCTTTTAACAATTTATCAGTCATATCGCTACAATGTCTGCACTGAGGCAGTTTCTAGTGATGTCTAGCACTGGGGCATCATGCTGCAGACATGTAGCATGTCCCACCCAGTTACATTATCCTGACACCAGGCCGACCAGTCCTAACACTATCCTCTTAATGCTGAGCATTAAGCGAGGCAGCTGTTAGTACCATTTTTATAAGCCTTTGGTATGACTCAGCCGAGGATCGAACCCACGACCTCCCACTTCCAAGGCGGACATTCTAACCACTAGGCCACCAGAGTAGCATGTTCAAAATGAAGATTTCCAGAGGCTTTCTGAAAGAACTTCTCAATTTTTTGTCCCCGATTTCATAGCGGTTGCCTACAAGAACTACTGATGATGTGCAGCAAATGATGTCATAAATATCTGAGCTGTTTACAGCACTCCTGCATCATACAAAACACACGCTTAAGAGGCAGATGAAACTGCCAAGTTTTATTTTAAAAAATTCTTTTCCACCCAACTTTAATTTTATTTGAAATTTAAGGGCTTTTCCCATGGAACAAATCTATTTTTCCTCCAGACTCAGGCCACCCCCCCCCAAAAAAAACCTAGTAGTGTGGGAACCTTGTTTACCGTTTAGGTCTTTCCAATTCAGTCAAATTTAAAGTCAGGATTATTTCCCCCTCAAGATTTGTGAGCATCTGCAATAACTGATAAAAAAAATTTAATGTTCTGAAAAATACTGAATTAACCACCATTATAAATGATTATTAATACAAATGAAATGACTAAACTGCAAACTATATACCAACATAGTTAATCAGCATTTCCAAACAAGAAATAGCATCATCATCAAATGGAAACATTCAGACTTTAATGACATTTCTAAGGGGAGGCAAATGACTTGCTAATTGTGCAGAATAAATAGATTGCTGTATGCAATAATGCTTAGAAAATTACTGACTGAATGACTGATTGGTGTATGTTCAAAAGTATATCCACACATGAATAACTATCACATGCAAAGGCTATGGTGGTAAAATATCTAGTCCAGAGATGCACTACGGCTCCTGACCCAAAGTAGGTGGACAAGATTCATATCAGAACTGATGGTTATGCTGCCTGTAACAGCAGCAAGTACTGGCATGTATAGTTACATAATCTGGCATCCTGCCTGTAAAAAAGGGCAAGAACTGGCATGTATTTTACATCATATGGCATCCTGCCTGTACAAATGGCAAGAACTGGAATGTATTTTTACATTATCTGGCATCCTGCCTGTAAAAATGGCAAGGACTTGCATGAATAGTTACATCATTTGGCATACTGCCTGTAGCAATGGCAAGGGTTGGCATGTATAGTTACATCATATGGCATATAGCTTGTAACAATGGCTAGGACTTGCATGATTAGTTACATCATTTGGCATACTGCTTGTATCAATGCAAGTGCAAGTGTGTGTGTGTGATTTGGATTTTTAACGTAGCTTTAAAAAATGTTCAGTCATCGCTACAATGGAGCAGTTTATAGTTATGTCAAGCACTGGGGCATCATGCAGCAGTCACATTATCCTGACACCAGGCCAACCAGTCCTAATACTAATCTCTTAATGCTGAATGCCTAGCAAGGCAGCTATTAGTACCATTTTAACAAGTCTTTAGTATGACTTGGCCGGGGATCGAACCTGTCACCTCCTGTATCTGAGGCAGATGCTCTAACAAAATGGCAGACTGGCATGCGTAACAACTTTTAAGGTGACATGCTGATATTTTATCTTCTACTGCCAGCTTGCCATCACCTCACAAAATCGTTTACCGCAAGTTTATCTGTGTACGCAACCATCTCCAACATTTTACAAATTTGGCAATAGTTAATTTCTAATAAAGGGGAAAAAATGCAGTTTTTGAGATGATCTAGCACACAAAAAGTTCTGTCAAGTTGTGTCTGAAGAAAACTGATCATCAAATGGACTCGTGTAGATAGGAATTCAGCTTGCATATAGTTGCCAAATATCACGTTTTTTTCATTATTTTACTACATCTCACATTAACCGCTCCGGTGGCCTAGCAGTTAGAGCATCTGCTGTGGGAGCAAGAGGTTCGATCCCCAACAGAGTCATACCAAAAACTTACAAAAATGGTACTAACAGCTGCCTCGTTTGGTACTCAGCATTATGAGGTTAGTGTTAGGCCTAGGCAGCCTGGTATCAGGATAATGTGACTGGGTGCTACATGTCTGAGGCATGATGTATGATACCCTAGTGCTAGACATCACTATAAATTGCCTCACTGCAGACGTCGTAGCGATATGACTTAAAAATTGTTAAAGCTTCATAAAAAAAAATGCTAATCCTAATCAAACATCTCACATTCGATACACAAATTAATTTATTGCTCTATTTACCTGAGAGACGAGGGGAATGCCTGTGGATGGGTCTGGTGGGTGGAGTACTACCTGGGATGATCCCCACTAGTGGAGAAACACGCCCATTAACCATTGGAGCACTTGAACTGGGATGCATACCCTGACAAGAAACAAAATCTGTTAAGTTTGACTCAAGATTAATAGTATGCACTTCACATTTTGATAAATTATTTATTCAGAAACAATTAACATTTCTTTTAGTCATGTAGCATCCAGTCACATTATCCTGACATCAGGTTGACAAGTCCTCACATTATCCTGACATCAGGCTGACAAGTCATCACATTATCCTGACATCAGGTTGAAAAGTCCTCACATTATCCTGACATCAGGTTGACAAGTCCTCACATTATCCTGACATCAGGTTGACAAGTCCTAACCTTAATGCTTAGTGCCCAGGGTTCCTGTGCCACACATTTAGAAAAAGATTTAAGCCCTTTTCCAGACTTAAGAAGACAAATTTCCAGACCTAATAGTGTGACAAGTTTATTGACCTGCATAGCCAACATGTCTTAAGTTTGGAAGGCCTTATGCAGGCTTTCAGGTCTTCAGCTTCTTCAAACAAGGGTTATAAACAACGTCCAGGCATTCTTTAAATGTCAGGTCTACATAAGCACACAATAAGATTGGTACAAAAATGTAAAATCCAATAAAATTAAAACGAATACCCACAAGCACAACAGAAAACTTAATGAATGAAATAATCCATAAAACAGGGTTAATACAAATCAGGAGAGCGGAAACTGATTTTAGTCTAATGGGGTTGGTTGGGTTTACCCACTTATTAGGAAAATAAGGTGGAGGGTAGAACAAAAAGAAGGGAGAGGAAATCACTATAGCTCACTATAAACCCAACACTACAAAACCCATCTATTTTTCTTCCAACAACACTCTTGAGTCCTAATCAAATCAAAATCTTTAAAAGATGTTACATCTAGTTATATAGGCATTAGTCTGTTGATTTTTCTGAGCTTAATCTGTTCCTCACCAGCGTATGAAAAATGGTTTATGCTGAGACACCCATGCTGAGGCATATACCTAGCTAGTTTAGCCAGCTGGAAAAAGTTTGAAAACTGTTCCTTATGTTTATTATGTACATTTTTTTCACTGCTCATGGCTAATATCTTTTAGATTCTTTAGCTTCAAAATAAAGTTTTTCACTCGTATAAGCTCTGTCACTTTCTTAAATCATTTGTTCTCATAGTGGTACATGTATTTGGATCAAATAAATTAATTTATATCATAACAGAAGGTTTAGATTATTTATTAAATTGACCTGAACCCTTATAAGGCTATATATAGCTATGCTCAAGGTATTTGAATGTATCTTTAATTGCATCTCAACTTTTTTAGATTTACCCTCAGAATTACATATTTAAGATTTGTCCACACCTTAAGATATGCCAAAAGCTGATTAAAACATAAAAAATCACAATTTTCTACACTTAATGAATTGAATGAATTTTAAAAATATTAAATTAAATAAATTTGGGATATTTCTGCATTTTTTCAAGTGAATTCAGAAGACGGGAAAACTTAAAACCCCATGTTATTTCTATCAAGGATACTTTGTCAGTATTAAATTGTCCCTGATTGTACATTAGAATTCTTGCATTGATTTACTCCAGAAAAATTATAATCATGAGAATCAAAGAATACAAATCCATGTTACAATTCAGAGGTCTTGCTAGGATTTTTAAAGTAAAAGTCCAGGACTCCCATTTTGGTAAAAATACGAGGCCCACCAGAAAAAGTTGCAGTCACATCCCATATAATGGTGAACTTTGCAGATTAAAAGAACCGTCGGTTGCCACCGAGTTTAAATTCCACATTCTTAATAACAATGACATGTACAACTGTGTCAGACTATTCAGTGCATCTGGCAATTCTGCACAAAGATATGTAATTTCTGTAAACATTGGATCATGTGTTGTTTTGGTTGAAAATTCAATTTTTGGCTAAAATGCAGACTGATAGAGTCCAAAGTGATGTATTTCATTTGCATAGCCTGATGCATAAACATTACATCTTTTCAAAGCCATATGCAGAATAGGCTGCCATAATATCTCGAGTCATGGAAACATAGGGAAATTATCCCATTTGTCCAAACTTTGTATTATTGTAAATATATATGTGCCAATATTGATGAACTTATTGCCTGACAGCAGTGTAACTCTGGTTAGTCATTCAGGGTAAGACTGAATCCTGTCATTCCAAGGAATGGTCTTGTTCCAAACACTAAGCCAGGTATCGCACACTTTTTTTTACACTGGGCTACTATACCATCCAGTCTGTCTGTTCTAGCAATTTCAGCATTCTTCTGAATCTCATTACAATTTTTTGTTGTTGACAGATACACTTTATTATATGCGACTGACAGTGCAGAAGATACAACAAGCAATAATGTGGATTATGTCCATTGCCCTACAATAAGGTGTTTGTTCACGTTTGGTCTTTCATCTGTACCATCTGATCATTTGATTAACAATGTTCAGTATTATATATATACATATATATATATAAAGATTTTTTTTTTTAATTATTGAACACAAGGTATCAGGATTTTACATATTCCCCTACATCACCACCTGACCTGGCGTATGGGGCATGATCTTAAATTCTTTTGTGTCCTGATCTCTACATGTGTTCCCTACACAACACGCACACACATACACACACAGACACTTACTTACAATCATAATTATTGTACACAAAGTCATACTCGCATACAAACCCCAAGATGTTTGAAATTGCATTTAAAAAAAAAATAAATATAAAAGTAAAAAAAAAAAAAATAATAATAATAATAATTCATGTACCAAAAGTTGATAATAAGGTCCACTTTCTTTTAAACTCGTCACTTCTGTTATTCACTTTGGCGACATATTTCTCCAGCGTTTTATATGATAAAACACAATTTTTTATAATAGGCAAGATTTGGGCTTTTTGATGCACAACGTGATCTGTATATAACATATTTTGCAAGCAAAATTAGGAAGTTAATCAGATCATCAAAGTTGTTATTTCCTATAAAGACATCTTTTCGTGTAATTCTAAAATTTGGGTCATAGGTTTGGATCCATTCTACCAACAGTTTCCAAAAGTTTTCAGTAACTAAACAGTCATAAAATAAGTGCTCAATTTCTTCTATTCCCTCATTACAAAAGGTACATTTATCATTATCACTTAAATTATTCTTTTTTAGAAACTGGTTTGTGGCAATATTTCTGTGGAGAAATCTAAAGTTAAAGCTAATCAGTTTTGTGTCTTTTGTACAAAATCTAGCCAAAACAAAAGAGTTGGTCCATTCATTTGTACCAATCGCACACTCTAGCTGTCTGGACCAAGTTTCATGTTTACCATTTGGCTTTATTATTTTGGTTCTTATCAGGTCTTTATAGATAAATTTATTCTTTGCTCTTACCCTAAGGAGAGAAGTTTTGTCCAAAGCTACAAGAAAACTATTTCCACTTTCAAAGAAAGTTTTAATTTTCTTTTTCCACATCACTGAGATCTTTGAAATAAGAGCAAAGTACTGTATGAAATTATTTGTTTTTGTTTTTTGTTTTATTTCATCAAAACTTAATAGAGACCCTTGTGCATCGAAAAGATGTTGAATAATTACAATACCGTTTGTTCTCCACCATGTGTATGATTTAAAATTATCTACAGTCACTAAATTAAGAATATCTTGAGACAAGTATTCATTGACAGTAGATGGTTCATTTTTCCATTGAGATAACGCATAAATAACATAACGCCAAAAAATATTTTTAATTAATTTAGAAATTACTTTTAATTTAGTTTCTCCTAATGAAAGTACCAGCATACCTCCAAATTTTCCAAATATTTGTTCAGAAACCAGTTTTTGCCATAAGCCATCTTCGTTTATTAAGAGGCGCCTAATCCAGGAAAGTTTTATATAACACACAAATGAATGCAAGTGGATCATATTTAATTCCCCTTCCTCAAAAGAAGCTATAAGTGTGTCTCTTTTAACTCTCTCAGTTTTACTGCCCCAAATAAACTGGAAAAATAATGTATTCAGTTCCTTTTCTATATGGGGTGGAGGATTTGGCAAAGCTGCGAAAAGATGAATGAATTTAGGCAAAAGCAAGGACTTTATCAAAGTAATTTTTCCAAAAAGGGATAAATTTCTTCTACTCCACCAGCCAAGCAGTTTCTTAACTTCCTTTAACTTCATCATATAATTAAGCTCCACCATATCCTCCAAGTTCAAAGAGAAATATACTCCCAGCAATCTAAAATTGGACATTGACCAGTTAATATCAATTTCTGGACATATTTTTTCATTAGAATATTTTTTGTTTCCAATCCAAAATTGCTTTCGATTTCAAAACAATGCAGTGAAGACCTGACACCAAAGCAAAATCATTTAAAATCTGCATGGTTGTCCTCAAGGACAAATGAGAACCATCTAATAATAGAAAAGCATCATCAGCATACTGCCCTAATTTAAACTCCATTTCATTATAAAAAATGCCTGTAACATCTGTGTTTTTCTTTAGTTCTATTGCAAGAAGTTCAATTCCTATTATAAAAAAGTAGGGTGATAAAGGGTCTCCCTGGCCACAACCTCTCTCCAAATTAAAGAATGGGGATAAATGTCCATTATTAATAACACAACTTTTTGATTTATTGCAAAATAGCCTGAACCAGTGACAAATTGATTCTCCAAAGTTAAAAGACTTCAGAGCAGTTTCCAGAAAGTCCCATTCAACCGAGTCAAAAGCTTTTTCAGAGTCTATCAATAGGAGAAGACCAAATTCATTTTTTTTCCTCAAGGTATTGCATCAGGTCATACAAAAGTCTTGTATTTTTACCAATGAATCTTCCTTTCATAAAACCCTTTTGGGTGTCACTGATGATAAACGGGAGTACTTTTTTGACCCTATTAGCAATTGACGCTGAAGCAATCTTGTAATCTACATTAAGTAGTGAGATTGGTCTCCAATTTTTTTATAAATTTCCTGTCTTTATCTTCTTTTGGAATGCACGTTATGATCCCCTGAGACTGAAATTCTGAAAAATGTTGCATATCGTATCCAGTATTAAGAGACCTAAAGAGAAAACCGCCTAGGTCTTTCTTTCATTACAATCTTTGTCAGTCGGCCATTTAACCCATAATATTTATCCAAAATTGCAACTGTAATTTTGTCCAAGTCTTGATTTTGAGGTCGCACACACTATTTATTTGGGTACAATAAGAACTGAACATAATAATGTTGTTGTAGGGTTTAACGCCATTTTTCAGCAAACGACAGGCCAGTATTATTGGTGGAGGAAGAACACGGGAAAACCCCCAGAAAGAACCAATGACCCACGAGACACTACTGGCAAGCTTTCTCGCATAACTACATTAGCCAAATCTTAGACTCAAACCCACGGAGAGGTGAGATGGCAGTCATCCGTAACGGTGAGCGCTTTAGACCACTCAGCCACTTGGGGCCCCCAACATAATAATGGAAGCTAAAGTTCTGATGTACTCTTATAATACATCTTGGAATCATTGTCTTTGAATTCAGTCATAGTAAATATCTGCCAATTTTCCCACACAAGCTGCTAGTCAAAGTCTTTGAACTTGCCGCCCAGCTATTGCAATGTGTTCTTTTGATGTACTCCAATAAATACAACAGGCACATCTGGGGGTATTGTAACAATTGAATTATGTTGTTGCTGCAGGGTTTAATGCCATTTTTGAGCACATGATAGGCTATACATGGTGGCCAGTATTAATGGTGGAGGAAGAACCTGGGAAAATCCCTGGAAACAACCACCATCACACGAGAAGCTGTTGGCAAGCTTTTTCACATACCCACATTGGCCGAATCTGAGATTCAAACCCATGCAGACAGGTGAGATGGCAGTGATCTGTAACTGTGAGCGCTTTAGACCACATGGCCACACCCTTAATTCTGTCATTGTAAAGCTAAAATGATAAAATAATCAACATATTCAACCACTCAGTAGGGTGTTGGAGTAAGGCTGGCAAATCTTTGAATCTGCACCCCGTTATCTGCATGTGTACAGAGGACTCCTGCATGGATGATTTTCTGTGGCCCCAGACTAAATATTTGCATTAAAAATACGCATTAAGCATTTCTAAGACTTCTGTTATTCAGAGTTTAAATTGCACTCATTCTTCTACTTGGAAAACTGAATAGTTAAAAAAAATATCCAGGCAATGCATTAAAACACTCCTCATGAATAAGGCGGAGCCAATCCGTGTTTGTAATTTCTAAATATTTTTTCTAACAATCACCAAATGATTAGTCCAAAAGTTTAAACCTCTAATGCTGGTGATCAGACCTTTAAAATTACATATCTAGTGTTTGAAAAGTTATGAATTTGTTATATGGTATGCCGATTTTGGTAAAAAAAACCTGACATACATTTTCAGCGTAATATATATTTGAGCTTTCAAAATGACGTTAGTTCTGGTTCTGATAACATGTGTGACCGACTCAGTTCAAAGCTAAATTTCAGTAAAGCTGCGTCAGTTAAAATTTTCACTTCTAACACTTCTCTAGCTCCAAGAATTTGAGTGTGTTTGATTTAGATTTATAAGATCGCTTTAATAATTTTTCAGTCATATCACTATGACGTCTGCAGTGGGGCAGTTTAAAGAGATGTCTAGCACTGTAACATCATGCGACAGACATGCAGTTACATTATCCTGATAACAGGCAGACCAGTCATAACACACTAATTTCTTAATGCTGAGTGCATAGCAAGGCAGAGTACCATTTCTAGAAGTCTTTGGTATGATTTGACTAGGGATTAAATCCTTGACCTCCAGCATCTGAAGAGGGCACTCTAACCAATCAGCCTTCAGAGCTGTCTCTAAGACTTTGATGGAATTCATAGCTTTAAAATAAATTGCCATTACTATCATCAGCCAGTAGGTCTAAGCCAAACTGCATAATCTATATCAGGTGTCTGGATCTGGCCCGTGAATGTGTTATGAACGGCCCTAGGGCTAGTTAAAAGAACACAGAATTCTGGCACATGAACACGAATTATATGAAAGAAATTAGTGTTTGTGGCCCCTGAGTGGTCTTAAAAAAGGCAATCTGGCCCTTGACCGAAAAAGGCTGTGCACCTCTGATCTATATGAACTGTGAGAGGATTCAGCCTTTAGTATTTTAGAGATTGCCGTATTTTAAACATGCATTTGTAAAACTTCTTGATACATCATTCAAACTATGACAGAATGTCTTGTCCAGACCCAATGTGACAAAGTTAGTGAAAGGAAAGACATCATGTGAAGGGGAACAACAAATATTTACAACTTTTTCCAGACTTTTTAGTCATTTTTTAAAATTTTTCCAGACCATTTCAAGGTCTGGAAAAACAATTTGCAAATTTCATACCTTTTCTTGAATTCTAGATACAAGTGCAGTTTTATTTATGATCAACAAAACATAAGAACAAGTTTTTGAGTATAAACCCCATGCTGCTATGTGCACTCATTCAGATGTAGTGATAAAAAGGTGTTCAAGCTGGCCACAGTGGCAGCCATAAATGTCAGAAAAGCACTTTTTTAATCAGGACTAACTAAATCATGGGATGAACATGTGTGTGTGTTAAAGATTCATGGCAATCTTTCATGTATATCTTTTTAGGATTAATGATAACAAACCTGGGTGACAGGCAACACCAGAAAAAAAGACTATCATAAAGAGGTAAATATGCAAAATGGTGTAGAAGATAATGAACTGTTCTAGAAAACAAATACTATGATGAAAATTTCTTAAATATTCAATACTGCAAAAAAAATTTGTGCAGACACAGGAAATCCATTGTTTTTGAGCTGGTCTTTTATTCAGCAAAGCAGAATACTTTAATACTGTGGTTAATATATGGTGTGGACTGACAGCATATTCACATAGTTGACTAAGTTTTATTAACTATTACAGAGCTCATACCCTTCAAACCTTTAGTTTCTTCTGGTAACCACTAGAAACATTAATTATATAACAGAAAAAAAACGTGGTCTAGACAATCACATGTTGGTACCATGACTATGCAAATGAAAAAATATAAAGAAGGTTATTTTTTTAACATCAGAGTTGATGAATAATAATGAGTTGATAAAACCAGATTATCATTATCTTCTGTTTTTAAAAGTTGGATTTTACAGTATGGAAGCCACAAGCTAACAGTTCCCTTGGAGTGACAGCCTGTATGATCAACAAGCAGAAACATAGTTCATGCATCAATAATGAATTTGATTAACTATTATGACTGTGGCCTCAGATGAAATGCATGAAGTTCAGATATATAATTCCCATATTTATTTATATGTACAATACACTATTAACCTGTTGATGGTAGCCTATTACAACATAACTGTATAGGCATTAATTTGTTACAATTCACCACTGAATAAACATATTGATTCACAGTGACCTTCTTTAGTTAAGGGTGTAATATAAAGAGATGCATTCAATTATCAAATTGAAAAAATTCAAGCATACACACAAGAATGACCATTAAATGCAAATATTCAAGTTACTGAAGCATGAAGCATAGGCCATAGAGACCTCTTTATACAATAATGGTTTACAGTGTATTGTTACGTCTATTGGATTTAAATTATTTATTTTTAATTGTCAAATCCAAATTTGTCATTTAGGGTTAAAAATTCATTAATTGGGAGATTCTGGAAAATTCAGGCTGACCTAGATTCTAGCTGTAAACACAGGTTGACCTTGGCTTGTTGACCTCATTTCTGACCCTTCTTTAGAGAGTGTAAACAAGCCTTGGAAATGATTGACTAGATCCAAAAATATCTTTTTATTTTTAGTAATTAAAGGCTGATTTTCTTCTGGATCATTTTATTAGTACGTGACTTAGTGAAGGTAGCTCCTTTCTTCGACCTTCCATGAAAATCACGTGATCCCTTGTTTATGTTAAAAAAAACGGGTATTTAAATTATTGTACTGGGAGAGAGATTCAGTAGAATCTGGGCTTTTAAAGTTAATAGTTGTGTTTTCTGTTAGAGTTATAATTTTAATTGCCTTATACTGGAAATTGTGTCATTTCGTTGTAGCAAGAGGAATTATTCCATTTAGCTGGAAAAGGACATGTGTTTATGATTTTCATTTGGATTATTTTAAAAAACAAGAACTGCATCACGTGACATTGTCAGCCATTTTGGATTATATCGTAAAGATTTGAACCTGGAACTATTAGAACATTTATTTATCAGGACTCTTGCAATTCCATTAGTGGATTATTTTGTGAATTCTATATTGGATTAATGTTGGATTTGATTCTCTAAAACCGTAAGTTTATTAATTTTATGAAAATAATTGTACTTAATAAATTCATTGTTAAAGTTTTACAAGCTTGTTAGTTTTCACTCTTTCTGTGTTACTGCTTATTCGAGCCTAAGCACGTGACAGTATCAAGATGTATATCAAGGGGTTGAGCTATATTTTTAAACAATCCACATGCCCTATTAGGCTAGAACTAACAAAAGTCACTTAAAGGAACTTGCACTCTACTAACTTTAAATAGCAGGTCTGTTTGTTACTTCTGTCTTTTTATTTCTTTTAATAGCTTAATACTGAAACCATCTTGATAAATGCCATCATAACAAATTTGGTAAAAAAAATATTTCTTACAAGTCTGAGTTTACAAGTGCTGAAGAAAATTTTCTGCAATGGCATTTGATCTAAAACTTGATAAAATATTTTTTATTTTTTAATGTTATTTAACTGGCAAGATTTGTCAGATATATCACATAAAAATCCATTCATACTTGTTTATCATGCTCACAAGACAGTATATATATCATACCTAATTTTCTGATAATCACAAGAATGATAATCAGCATTATGACCCTAATGAGGCCTAATAGTAAATCATATCCATCTTATTGGCTCTTTGAAAAATGAAAACCAGTCTAATTGTTTGGAGAACACATCCAAAATGGACAGCAAACCAAAATGTTTGTTTGTACTTCATAAAATATCATCCTTATTAAATACCTGCATAGATGACTGGACTGGAGACCCTATATGACCATGTATTGACTGTCCCATAGGCCCCATAGGACCAAAAAGTTGTTGAGCTGGGGATCTGACAGAAGTGTGGTCAGGATATGATCTTGCTGCCAGATGACTATTCATAATACTTGATGAAACAGAATCTGGAACATCCTCGCCTCGCAGCTTTCGTTCTAATTCTTCAGCCATCATGACCTTTGGCTGTTGATTGAGTACTTTATTCTCAATTTCATCAACCGTGAGTGCCTTTGGCAAAGGCAAAGGTGACCGACTGGTGGACTGATGAACACCAAATGGTGAATCCTGTTTGAGTGGTAAAAAAACAACAAAGAAAAGTATTTAATGTAAAGTAATAACCTATAAATATATTATCCGTCCATTATTTTAAATAAGTTTTATTACTGCATTCCAATTAATATTAGTCCGATAATACTTCGTTTCCTTTTACATTAGACACAAGTACATGCATATATGCAAATGCAGTGTTTGCTGGAGAAAATAAAAGTAAAATACTATAAAACCCTATTATTAATGCAATCCGATTTCTTGGACCCCAATTATCGCATTATAGCAGGGTTCCACTGTATTTGTAACATCATTGCAAATGGAGTGTTTCTCCTGAAAGAAAATACTATGCAGACATATAAGTCATTAAGTGCATTTATTTCCTGGAATAATCAAAAGTTTAATAGATCATTCTTTGGTGATAGTATTATTATCCCAACAAAAAAAATGGGAACTATATTTTCTGAAGAAATACTGAAATATGCTACTACTAACGTTTACAAACATAATAATAATAATAATAATAATAATAATAATAATAATGAGGACTTTATATTGCGCAAAATCTTTAGAAGCTCTAAGTGCTTTACAACATCTATAATGATATGACTACATTACAGAAAAACAATTAACAAAAACTATGAAATTGAAAAACATAGAAACATCTTGAAAACGTAAGATACAAAACATTATTTGGTCTCTAAGTTTGTTCCTACAGTCGAAAAAGGTGAGTTTTAAGAGCACTCTTAAATTCAATAACCAATATTGTATTTGCCCCTATTGTCTTTTAACATCCTTTACTGTTTAAAGTTTTCATATGTAGCACTTTTAGTTTTACACACAAATCGACTAGAATCCATCTTAAGACATTTAGTGCCAAATACTAAAATTCTTTCTACACAGCCTCAAATAGATGTCACGTGATGCTGCATGTGAAGACTCTTGTCTTCATACTTAGAGGATTCTGTTATTTTTTGGGGCGTTTTTTTTTTGCCTTTTTAAAAAAATTCATCTGAAATTTTTGAAAGGAGATAATTTTGCTCTCATATATGCATGGCCTAAAATAAAATATACTTTTTGTCGTCAAATACCTTTAGACTGGTTCTGCAGTAAATATGAATTATAACAAACAATTTGCATGTAAAGATTAAATTAGAAAACCAGTTTATTCTCTCCTCACTAAGCCATACAGATGCTATAAATAGAATAAAAGATTGAAATAAACCAGGTTTGCTATAAACAGAATATGATACTGTTAGGAAAGTCCATGGACATGCATACTCTTATACTATAGCTATGTAAAAGCAGTCTTTTCTAAAATATGATCTGTGGGATTAATGGAATGTTACTAAAATCGAGACAACAAATAATTCATTTTTTCTGAAAGGTGGATATATAAAAAAAGTGTAATACATATATGTTTAATTGCGCAATTTAGTGAAAAAATGCGTAATGATTACGCCAAAAGTGTAATGGTTGGCATGTATGCACCGTGTCTTTGTGTCTAATTTCAATGGGCAATTCGTTCCACATTGCCAGTCTATGGTATGCAAAAGAACGTTGTCCATATGACATCATTTTCATAGTGGGAACAAGGAGTATATGATTGTCAGAAGAGGAGAGCAAGTATCTTGCTGGTGAATACACATGGGTGAGGCCAGATAGGTATGTTGGAATGGAGTCTGTCACTGATACATAGCACAGAGAACAAATTTTGTGCTTGATTCGGTATTGAATTGATAGCCAGTGTAGGGTACAGAGCAGTGGTGAGGTGTGCTCTGATCAAGGTGCTCTAAAGATGATCTGAGCAGCTGTGTTTTGAACTTTCTGAAGTAGATATTGAGACAAACCAGACATAATCGAGTTACAATAGTCCAGTCT
Organism: Unio delphinus; assembly: GCA_029339505.1. Classification (NCBI taxonomy): domain Eukaryota; kingdom Metazoa; phylum Mollusca; class Bivalvia; order Unionida; family Unionidae; genus Unio; species Unio delphinus. Next base: position 8,465,101 of record JAQISU010000076.1, read on the forward strand.
TGAAAGTACTAATGAACACAAGTGTTTTAGTGGCATCAACTGAAAGATATTTGCGAATGGAACTGATGCGTCTCAGTTCAAGATATGCAGCCTTGCATATGTTCATGACAGTAGGTGTACATTTGTTTCTTGACATTAGATTGTTAGCTATCTCGAAGAGCTCTTCGCAGCTGGAATTCTCTATGATCTAATTACTGTAGTGGGATAATTTTGCTAAATGGACTATGTTTCTGACATTCTTAGCTGCTTCTTAAATTTGTTTATGAATAGTGAATCTGGTGGAACGCCAAAACCTCTCTGCTTTTCGGCGATGTCTTTTAGCAGTGTGAAGCTGGTCCCTAACACTGCTATACCATGGAGAACACTTATTTTTATAGATACTCTGCATTTGGTGGCTGGGACATGTTTTTCAAGCAATGAACATAAGTAGTTATCGAGTTGTTCTGCTGTAGGATGTAAATAAGTTGTTATTTGATGCCATCCATTAATTTGGTTCTATTTATCATACGGAGATTTCTCTTAGTAGCAAATAAAGGTGGAGGGTTAGGGACTGATATATCGAGATGGCATATAATGCAGAGGTGATCTGATGCAAGTTCGTGGGATACAAGGGTGGATTGCAGAATAATATCATCACTTCTATGAAGAAACCAGTTTAAAATGTGACCAAGTTTATGGGTGGGTTGGTTAACTGACTTTTAAAATTGAAAACATGAATGGAATCTAGGAGTTTTGATGTGCATGGGTTTCTAGGACAGTCAAAGTGAAGGATGAAATCTCCAAGAATAATTAGGTTGCCACCTATCGAATTTCCATACTCCAGAAGATTCGGAAACTGCTCCAAAAAGAGAGATTCAGTCAGCTTGTTTTGTCTACTAGGAGGAGGGCAGTAGAGACAGAAAAAAAAATGGACTGACCTTTGTTCCAGTGTGAGTGTTGTTTGGAGTAGTTCAAACGATGTGTGGCAGAAATTGAAGGTTGTGTTGTATTAAGACATTTTATCATGGAATTCTTTGTGAAGACAGCAATTCCACCTTTGAGATACTTGTGGGGGAACGACTTGATGAAGTAATCAGTGGGTGTTAAATCCGCGCACTTGGGCTCATCACCTGATGTTTTTAGACATGTTTCTGTCAGGAAGAAGATATCGATATTTGGTTGTTGATAAAATTAACTATTTCTGTGCGTTTTTCCGGTGATCCTACTGATTGGGAATTGAATAATGCAATATGTAGTGGTATCCCCGGGACAGTTGACACAATGGTTGATGATTTGAGATGAATTTGAACCAAAATTAACAGCCAAATTTTTAATTGTTTATCTGTTACAGGCGAAATCTAGATAACTGGATATCTTTTTCCTGTTCTATGCTGACCAGCTTTGAAATGTTTCTTTTTTTCGCTTCTGTTTACATTTAAGTAATGATGAATGTAGTCCCAGTTCATTTAGTCTTGAACACAGTGTAGTATCAAGAGCCAAGGCGTGGTCATTTAATGGAATTAAAGACGGTGCGTCATAGTATAATCGGTTGACTGGCAATCACGTGATGGCGGTTTATTAAAAAACAAATGACACCTTAACAGTGGAACAAGACAGCTGAGAAAAAATCTAATTGTTCCAAAACTAGGAGATGAAGAAACACATACAAACTGAACAGCTAATGCATGATGAAACACAATAATGTAGACGAAGAAAGACAACAAGCACAAATATCATGAAAAAAAAGCATAAAAACAGAAGAACCTTCGTCTAGCAGTTAAGCGATGTCGGCCATTTTCCAGCCTATAATGGAATGTTAATATTCCTATCATCACAACATCTCAGTTGAATCATTTCCTTTGTGGTATACATGTAGAAAACTATGAAAGCAATGAGCAAATAATCAAACCTTAATTTTTACTTGAAATCTATACATGGAAATAGGTAAATGGTTTTTACAAGTAACATACCAGAAATGAAATATATGTGTTACTGCCAAATTGTACTATTTTGTAACTATTCATTCCAGTGTCACCATCAGATGATTAACCCTATATCTGTGTGAGATACAAAATGTCCACCTATCTGGTGTAAAAGATCTAATCCCATACTAAAGCAATACTATGTATATTATATACATTTGATATTTAACAGTAATATTTCACCCAGGTATGCAACAGCTATGTGATAATATGAAAATATTGAAGAAATCTTCGAACCTGCCACCACATAACATCCACAACTCTTCAGGCCTGCCACCACATAACATCCACAACTCTTCAGGCCTGCCACCACATAACACCCACAACTCTTCAGGCCTGCCACCACATAACAACCATAACTCTATATTTATTATGTTTCTTATTACCATGACCTGGTATAAAAGTTTTGTTAAATAAAAGAAATGAAAATGTCACCACTTCATTTGTATAAATCTGACCTTTCACTCCTCTTAGGTATAAATTGGATAGCTAGAAATAATACCCTCTTACAAATGCTTACCACAGGAGCAAAAGAATTTTAATAAATTATTTATTAATCTCTATGCAGTAGCTTGCATCAAAGAATAACAGATGCATGGGGACAGAGATATCAAAATATCCTCAACATTTAGGAGATAATCAGCAGCTCGAGATTTAAGATCATTAAATGCATACCTGTGAAGCAGTCTTGGCAAATGCAAAGAGAGACTGAAGATTATTCATTGCCTGGCTTGGGGCAGAACTGAAATCATCAACCCTAGTGGTGAAGCTCCATATGTTCTTTGCCGTCGGAGAAACCTGTAATATGGCATTAGATTATATAAATTCAATTACCTGAACAAGTGTTGCCAATGGCTAAACTTCCAATAAATCCCAAAACCTAAAAACACACAAACCTGGCCAATGAAATGTGGGCCCAATGAAACGGTAATATTAAACAATGAGTTATTTTTCTGTATCATCTTAACAAGCGATCTTCAAGATCTTTAAATTTCACATGAAAAAACCAATACAAAACTTAAAAGAATGAGTACTGTGAATCAAAGTTAATTTAATTTAACTGCCTTAGCATTACAATAGTATAACATCCCTTAATTCAGCATTGTTGGGACAAAATATTACAGTAAATCATTCCTTAATTTGACACTGATGGGACCAAATATTCAAGCCATCTCAAATAGGACTTGTAACAGCCTTATGTTCTACAAATTACTGAAAGTGGCATATCCACACAGGAAGCTGGGGTGTTGGTAGGTAATGTTCAATGTACTTAAAGTGCATTTGCATTCAGAACTGCTTGCAATTATCACTGCAGATGTAGTCTGATGCCAAGGTTATTGCAGAGAAATCCAATACATATCATTAACATTAACAATATCAGATTAACACTTCTGTGAAACGGACATATCTGATTCGAACTGCCCTGATGTCATATATAAATACAATAATACAACCCCGACCAATCTGGAGGCACAGTTATAGTTTCATAAATTAGATGTGTGTTCCTAAAACAAGGATATGCCACAACAGTGGTACAGCAACTGCTGAAGCAACCCCTGCAACCAGTGGATATGTTCAAGCCTAGTAGAGGATACAAAATTCCCATCAAACAACTTTTCTTAACAGCAACTGAAACAATTTTTGCAGGTTGAGCAGAACGTCTTCTTGAACCACTGCACTACAATGCAGCTGAACTGACCTAAATACATCCCATTGTGTGCTATGGGTACTCTAATTGGTTTTCACTGAGAAAAATAAGTCAGACTGGATTTCTGTTTTGACAACTTCATCCTGAACAAACAGTCAAGAAACAAAAAAAACAAACAAAAACTGATAAACTGGTTTATCAGTTGTGCAGTACCAACCTCAACCCCACCAATTTTCTCAGATTTACATATCTAAAGTTGGCCTAGTGGTAAAAAAAAGTGGAAATTTCTCAATCAACAGAAAATTCTCATCCATGCATACAAAGGGCTAGGATTGGCAAAGAACCATATCTCAGCTATTATATTAATATAGCAGCTGTACTGACAGCTTTAACAAGGCTAATTGGTCTACATTCTTTGATAACTGCTTACTGGCCATCTCGCTAGCTCAGGACAGCTTTTTGCTAAGCTGAGTCACTTAAGTGTATGGCATAGTGACCTGTTTTGATCACAGTGTATAACAATTGAAACAACATCTGCCTTTTCTATTGCGTGATAGAACCCCTTGCCCCCAGATTTAAATAATGGCAATTCAAAGTCATCTGACTTGGATCAGAAAGAGATGATGTTTTGAATAAGGAGTAACACTCATCAGGATACATGCACATGGCAGATACATATCAGGTAGCATGAGTGTACAAACAGCAGTGTCTGAGAAACTGACCCAAATGTCAAAAGTGTACATTAGAAATGGGGCAAAACAATTCAGTGACCTACATTTTGGTATGGTGGTTTAATATTTCGAACAATGCATGTACACATTTTCATTGCAGCAAGCAACAGTATTCTAGAACCTGATCTAAAGTCAAACTAAACCCTTGGTGTCAGAATTGGGATGGGTGGGTCAAAGTACATGAAAAAATCATAAGGTAACGAGAACTGTGCATACATTGTTATAGATGTACATTTCTGGTTAACAAAGGTACATAATGGGACACATTTATGGTATAATGGTGTTTTTTTTCTTTTCTCAGGATTGATGTGCATAGCAGGTTTTATATTATTGTAACAATAGTTTAAAAGTGTACATCATTCTATGTTCTTATTATGGTGTTTAATACCATTTTTCAGCACATGACAGGCTATACATGGTGGAACACCCAGGGAAGAATCACGGAAAGCTATGGGCAAGCTCTCTTATACTAGACAAGCCAGAGAATTGAACCCACACAGATACATAATTATAAAGTGTGAAAAGTAGTATGGCATTGTACTATTCTTCATGCTGCCTAAACAATCCACTTTCATGACAAGAGGAGTGTTAAATACTGAATTAAACAACAAGATGTATTTGATAATACCAATGACATACAAGTATGACACATGCAAACAATTCTTCTGCATAAATGAAGGATACTAACCTGTAATAATGAAGGCTAAATATTAGGAGCTAGAAAATTACAGAGGTTTAAACAATGCACAAAAGCTTGTCTAACAAATATAATTTACTTTAGACTATTTAATTCTATCAAGCCTGCCTTTCATTAGCTAGAAAAAGGTGTACTTTAATATTTAGCTTAATAAAAACAAAAGCGCCAAAAAACCCATCTAGGATATGGATAGACACACTTATGAATTGATGGTCATGTGAACAGACACACCAAGATGACAAGGTTATGACATGCTCACCAAACATGTTGATCCACAGTGCAAGAATTGTGACTTAAGCATAAAACCCTAATGGATTGAGGGAAAAATTAAAGTCAGAATGTCTTCAAAACAACCTAAATTGAAAAATCAAATTATAAAATTTGGCCAACATTATAAATCTTGTTATTATTTCATTACATATCAATTTACAATGTGCAATTTTTGGAAAAGTCATTCAAGCATACTGTGTTAAAAAAATGTCACTATCTATGAAATTGTTTTCCTATACACAAAGATTAAAAAAAATGAATCTTACGAGATGTTCTGTGTCTAAAAAACTGGGTGGAGAAGCCGGTCCAAACAATTCATCCAAATTCTGCATCTTCTGTACAAATGAGAAAAGGAAATTATAAGGAGGTTTAGAAAAGAAGAAAAAACAATACATTTTTGAAAATTCAAGCCTATACCTTTTCGTAATTAACAAATTCAAGGGACTTTTTGTGGCAATAATAACCATGGCATACCATTGACATAGCTACAAATTGGACTCAACTGCAAATGGCAGAGACAGAGATCTTTTATTACTTAATTCAGGGTTGCATCTAGGATTTGATAAATGTGGGTACTTGCCCCCACTGAATCTGAAGAAGAAAAAAAGGGTGTTGGGGCAATGTAGCTATAAGGGGGAGGGTTTCCAGTATGGTGTAAACAGATGCCAATGTATTCAAAACGTGAAATAGCAAGTATAATAAGTGCATATCATGTCTTCTGTATATTTTAGTATAACACTTAAAACTGAAATCAAAGTCTTACTTTTTCTAAAAACAATATTCTAACTACACACTAACCATTAAAGAATAAAACCATAGACTGCAAATAGTGTCACTCCTCTGGCCAATCTTAAAAAACCCCAGTGTCATGTGTTTTCTGTGTGTCACATGCTCAATTCTGATTAGTTACAAATTCATACTAAGGAAGATCAGACAAGCACATAGTCCTTTTATGGAAAAAATACTTTATAAGGAACAGTCCAAAGCTCAAAATGAATTCTGACACACACATACACATGCATTGGTATACTTGTGAACCATCCGACTATGGACCGGGTTATGGACACATCCTTAAATAATTAATGAAACAACACATACAAGCTAAATAAGCTGAAAATATCCTCTGTTCGTGCTTTTTTTACCAACATATTTTCTATACACAGTACACTAAATGAATTATTGTCTGTCAACATCGCGACATTGTGGACACGAAATTGTAGTTATGGACACAGTGTTCATAATGCTGTGTGTGTGTGTTTCTTATTATTGTGGAACCAGTTGTGAACCATGTGTCCACAAGTCTGATGAAAAATAGGTGTATTATAATATTATTAAAATAAATGACCATTCATGTCACTGACTTAGTGCTATCTTTCGAGGAGAAAAAATCTTTAGAAAAAAGTTAGCTTTTGCGACGAAGCTATACTTCTGTTATGAACCAATTACTTTTATCACAATTACAGTTACTGTCTTTATGAAGAATAGCACACAATTTGAGATGAATGGTAAAGGTCGGGATAGAGGGAGCATGCGAGTGAAAAAGAAAAAAAAATCTATTTTGTATGTGATGACACTAAGCATTCTTCGTGTTGAAATAAGCAATTTTGTAGTGATTTATGAATGTATTGTTACACGCACGGGGGTCTCACTTGAACGAGCGGTTTCAAACCCTAGCGCGAATCCCGCTGAAGTCATATGTTTTGCCCAAATTTCCAAAGACTTCCATACAATTTGAGTTGTAAATTGGAAAGCCAGATGTGTCTGCTTTTATATACTAAATTTTACTCTAATCAAGTCAAGACCACAGATAAAACAACTTGCCAAAAGTCCACCAACCGCACATTTGCCTGGTTTTTCTTCATAATCATCAGATTTCCGTACCGCTACCCGGTTATGCCATGTATTCCCTTTCTCACTGGGAACTATTTCACTACACCACCTTAGGCTAGTCAATACATGCTTTTACCGGCGCATTACTCCAATATAAATGCATATATTTTCCACTATGGACACATAAACGGTATCTACCAAGTCCCTACTTATTGATTCCATTGAGTAATTTACAGGTTTCCTACTGTAAATACTGCCACCTCAACCCCAACACTATTATATGCCACTAGATTTTAATATTGACTATGTTACACCAGGGACAGTCATTCGGATTGGACCTGAATTCACTACTAGCAAACCATGGCATCGTTCAAACTCACTAACACTCGATTCCGTGATGTTTGCTCCTAGTATTTGGCTAATTATTTCGGGCTAGGAATTTTTTCATGGCGCTGAATCCCAATAATCACACAAATCTAAGATTTGCTTAAAACGGGGTGCTATCAAATGCGTTTATTCCATATTTATTACATTATATATATGTTGTCAAACTATGCAGTAAGTACAAATATATTGTCTAGTGGTTCATTTACAAGTATAGAGATTGTTGCAATTTTAATAAGTCTGTGAGAGAGAGAGAGAGAGAGAGAGAGAGAGAGAGAGAGAGAGAGAGAGAGAGAGAGAGAGAGAGAGAGAGAGAGAGAGAGAGAGAGAGTGAGTGTTTATGGTCAGTGGTACTGTTACTAAAGTACTACAGTATGTACGCAACACGTATAAATTTTTCAGTAAAAGGAAACTTATACACACTTGGTCTAGTCTAATATTGCTTAAATAGAATATTTTATTATTATAATTTTACATTGTATATACCAAATCATTTCGTGTGTACTTCTTGTATACACTGCAATCATGTTTAGTTCATTTTTCCATTCTATGAAATGATTCACTGGACAAGGGGAAATCGTAGTAGTTAAAAATAAGAGTTTGCAAGTATTTTCAAATTAGAGATTAAACATTGATTAAAATGACGACAGTAGATATTGCGAGAATACCCAATAAGAAGTAAGAGATCGAGGTATCGAATGGCGATGACATGCGCAAACCACAATGTGTGAATGTGAGGTGGATTCACACAAACTGGATGCTGCGCGGGAGTGGGCCAAGATACACACTCATGGCGGGATATGGTTCACAACGTTGGTCTGCTCTTTTGGTTTTAAAATCATGTACATGAATCAAAATGATAATTTACAGGTGTGTACCTTGTGGACACCAACATTTAGTGTCCACAATGTAAACTGTATCCACAACGAAGGTCTATACTTTGGATCAGTGTCCACAACGTAGTAAATCCAAGTGCATACACACACACAGAGATATATAAAATGTAATAGTTAACTCTCAACTGAAAGTTATATAAATCTACATACAGACTGACTGTAATTGTGACTGCATTATTTTGCAAATATGATCAATATGTCCCTCTTCATCCTTCACTCTACCAATGCCTTGTTAAACTTGAAGTCTCTCAGAGGATGTCATTCAATTGAAATCATCATGAGCCTTTTGATACCCCTTTCTTCTAGATGGCTTCTTCATGCAGTTTTGGTTTGATTTTAATTGCTGAATCCTATCATAGTCAGCGGTTTGGTTTGGCATAACCATGGCTATTGATGCTCACTGAACACATGAAACCCTGTTACAGTGATACTGAAATGTGACCTGTCTAGACATGACAAATGAAACAGGTACCAATTCAGATTGATTAAAAAGAAAATTTATCCACCATTAAGAACTGACAGGAAGTTATGACGAACTACAGCAAACAATTTCACTGGCTAATCACAATGCTTGGTGCTATTTTAGTAACAGGGATTCCTCAAGATATGCATTGATTGGAACCTAACTGATCATGTCTTGGTTGCTTGTTAGTATATAAATAGCTGCCAAACCTCCAGGCTCACAATGTGTGAAAATAGGGAATTTTTAAACGTGAATTTCGACCTGAATTCGTGAAATGACCCTCGAGCCAGGGAATATTTCTCAGAACAAATGTTTAGCATGGTCTCAAGATGACAAAGGAGGTAGATTGTGTTCAACAAGAAAACTTGCAAACAATGCTGCAACGTTGGTACCTTGCAGTTCTTCAATCAATAGCTCAAAATATTCTAGAGATGAAATCTGCAAGTTCTTACTTTCCCCAACCTTTATGTGCTTTTTGCTACCAATGTGCTTCCTCACATCGCCTGTGCCACCTTGCCAAATACTAATATTTGTGGCATATTGAATGCAAAGAGCATGATGTATATCTGTGTGTGATGGCTGAATGCAAAGCAAATGTTTGGTATATTCCAAAGTAAACTTTTTTTTTTGTACAATATATTTCTATTTCCTAGTCTGAGGTTCATCTGACCCTTGCAATTCTTGATATTTGGACATTTAGGTTAGGGTGAAGGGTACGAGTCCCTATCGCAAAATTGGAATTTGTCAACACCATTTGGTTCAGCATGGGGTAGCCCTTTACTAGCTGGCCCAGTAAACTTAAACCATCAAGATGCACCTGCATTAAATTGATAGGAATATGATTTATTTTCTCAGAAATTGTGATCATAGCATTTGTTATGTCTTTAATCCGATGAAAGATGAGACGAAAGCACATTGTTACTGAAATTTGACCTGGATCTGGCCATTTGCATTCCTAGTCACGTGCCTAATAATAATAATAATAATAATAATAATAATAATAATAATAATGAGGACTTTGTATAGCGCCTAATCTTTCGAAGCTCTAAGCACTTTACACCATCAATAATGACTAGGTACACAACAGAACAACAAATGACAAAAACAATGAAATTGGAAAACATAAAAACATGCTGAAAACATAAGATACAAAACATGACAAGGTCACCAAGTTTGTCCTTGCAGTCGAAACAGGCGAGTCTTAAGAGCACTCTTAAAAGGGACCACTGTCTTTGTGTCTAATTTCAATGGGCAATTCGTTCCACGTCACCGGGCCCTAGTGTGCAAACGAACGTTGTCCATATGACTTTGTTTTCAATTTGGGAACAATGAATATACGATTATCAGAAGAAGAGCATAAGGATCTAGCTGGTGTGTACACATGGGTGAGGCTGGATAGGTATGTTGGACTGGAGTCTGTCATTGAAACATAGCATAGAGAACAAATTTTGTGTTTGATTCTGTGTTGAATTGATAGCCAATGTAGGGTACAGAGCAGTGGTGAGGTGTGCTCTGATCGAGGTACTCGAAAGATGATCCGTTCAGCTGTGTTTCGAACTTTTTGAAGTTTCTGGAGTAAATATTGTGACGAACCAGACAGAATTGAGTTACAATGGTGCAGTCTTGAAAGTACTAATGTACACACAAGTGTTTTAGTGGCATCAACCGAAAGATATTTACGAATGGAACTGATGCGTCTCAATTCAAGATATGCAGCCTTGCATATGTTCATGACATGTTGGTGCAATGTGAGAGTACTGCATACATGCCAACCCCTGACGAGGAAAAAGTGTAATCCTAGTGGTTAAAAAGAGGAATCCAAGCAGAAAAAGAGTAATCCACATATAACATACTACAATTACAATTAACAATGATTTATTTGCTTTTCTCGTCTTTTATCATTCATTAATGGTTCAAGTGTTCATATGTAGCACTTTTAGCTTTAGAAAGCAACAGATTGTCATGTTGCATTTCAAAAAATTTTGTACCAGCTGAGGCCATGAATGTTTTGCATACCAGTAGAGCACTCATTACTGGGTTACTTAGCCTGGACCTGAATTCAGTTTTATTTTTGTTAACAACACTGAACAATCTCTCACAGTCAGCATTAGAATGGTAAAGAACCAATATTCCTTTCATAACCTGACAAAGAAGAGGAAATTTATTTCTTCCAGTGATAGAGTCTTTTAGCTGGGAAATAAGGTGCCATTGCACATCAACTCTATCTGCATTAAGTATATTGTCAGGTAGAATCCCAACTTGATACTTCAGGAATTCTTCTTCCAGATGATCCAAGTTAGACAAGGGTGGCAATAGAAAGGGATATCTCTTGACAAAGAATCTAACACTTTTGAAGCTTTTTGACTGTCTCTCATTTACATAAGCAACTGAAGCATTTAAAAGCAGTTCATCTCCATATGGGAATTTATGGAGCATGTAATCACAGGCTGTAGCATAATAATCTCTAACATTATCATAGAACATCTTCACAGGAAGAGTAGAATTGTGTTCTATGAATTCTCTTGCTTCTGCACCAATAGCTAGATCTTCATTATCTTTCTGGTTTGCATGGTCATGAAAGTCAATATCAGTTAAAAGTTTGGCTGATGCGATGATTTCTGGCTTAATAAACCTTATTAGCAAATCTGACAACTGGTTTGACAGAATCTTGTGCATAATATGAATGCATGGTTCTTCTTTCTGCAAGACATTTGCTGCATCAAACAATGGAATGGCACTCTTCATAAACAAGCAGTACAGTTTTGTAACTGGATCATTAAGCTTTTTGTAAACCATCTCACATGCTAGTTTTGCCCTTTGAAGTATGAGAAGATCCAGTATGCTTTTTAACAGATTCATACTCTGAAGAACCTGATCCAGATGGCTGATGAAATTTTATGTCAAAAGATTTATCTTTCACAGTCATGGTCTGAGCCTGGAGGCCCTCTAGCTGGATAGAGGCCTCTCAAATAAAAATTCCATGGATTTAAATTTCTTTCTTTCTGCTACACCAATCTCTTTATTGTTAGTATGTCTGTCTATACTTTCATCTCTTGTTCTCTTCTGACTTGCAATAACAGATTCTGCTTTTGTACCACTCTTCTTCACTTTTCCACCATGTTTTCTCTGTGCAGATTCACTTTCAGTTTGAAAGAATGCTTGTAATGCATCCGAAAGCTCAAGTAAACGGCTAACACATTTGCCAAGGGATAACCATCTTGTACACACATGCTTTATAACTTTATAGTCTTCAAGATCAAACTGATCTTGTAACAACTTTAGAGCCTGTTTCCTTTTACTATTTTTCTCCAAATAATAGTAGATATCTATTAATAAATGGCCAATATCTACTTCTAATTTATCAGCAGCCTTACCAGCAGCAAGGTGCATCAAATGACAGGGGCAACCTGTTATGAACACTGATGGAGACATTTTCAAAATATAGGATGCAACTCCTTTATGAATTCCAGTCATCACTGATGCATTATCAGCTGCAAACCCCATACAGTTCTGCCAACTTATGTCATGTTTCTTCAAAATATTGTCAAGCAAATCAAAAATGTTTTGTCCAGTGGAATCTACTGTTAATTCTGGTAAAGAAAGAAGAACACTCATGACTTTGCCTTTTTCACTGTCAAAGTATCTAACACATACTGGGTACAACTTTTTAACATCATAATCACAACTCCCGTCTGTGGCAATACTAAACGGCCCAATTTTCATTGCTTCTGCAATTTTAAGTGAAGTATCTTCTGCTAGGCACCGAACAATGTGAGATGATTTTGTTCTTGCACAAGCATATTTTTCCGCAATTTTCGAATCAGGAAACATCCGCTTGAACAAGGGACCAACGTGGTCTGCTACCGCCAAGTGTAGTCCGTGTTCTATTAAAACCTCGGTAAATAAGAAGTTACCTTAGTATTAGAGTTCGTAAGGCGAGCTAATTCGATGTGTTTCCTTGTTTTCACGTGTTTTTCCACATCAAATTTACCACCATGACCAATGCTAAAATCGTTTCCGCAGTCTGCAATGAGCATGATGCTGTCCTAGAATGGAACGCTGTATTATGCCATTCATATATTTATCTTTGAATCTTTGGAGGACTCGTTGTTTTGCTTTTTTTCTGATCCATCTGCGAAATTTTGGGGGGAAAAAATGTGCTCTAACATACACAAAGACTAGAATCCATCTTAACATCTGAAGCCATTTAGCGCCAACGATTAGACGTCACGTGATGATGCCCTCGTCGTGTTTGGAGGATTGATTACATTTTGCTTTGTTTATTATTGACTTTTTCTAACCCATCTGTGAAATTATTTAAGAGATATTTTTTGCACTCATAAACGCATTGAGAATTTTTTAATACTTTTTAGCGCAAAAAAAACTTTTAGACTGGTTCTGCACTATACAAAATTAGAACAAAGAGTATGTGCATAATGATTTAAACAAAATAGAAACCAGTCTGTTCTCTCCTCACTAAGCCGCTATAAATAGAATATGAGGTCGAAAGTTTGAAAGTATCTTAGTAACATGATAGTTGCTATAAATAGAACATGAATATTAGGAAAGTCCACGGACAAGTATACTCGTATATCGTAGTTATGTAGAAGTGGGGTAATTTTTAATTAAAAATAAAACAGTATGTAAAAAATAAAGTAATGCTAATAAAAACGAAATTTTTTTTTTTTTTCGCAAGATGGATATATCGAAAAAGCGTAATCTATAAACGTTAACGCGTAACGCGGAATTTAGTGGGAAAAAGCGTAATGATTACGCCAAAAGCGTAATGGTTGGCATGTATGGTACTGTCTAGAGTAATGCCTAGGTTCCATACTGACTGTGAGAATTTAATGTTGGTGTTGCTGATATTTATTGTCTGAGGTAAAGGATGTGAATGAGAAAGTCTTTGTGTTGTGATCAGAATAGCCTCAGTTTTATCATTATTCATCTGCAGCTTGTTACATGTCATCCATGATTTCACATCAGAATTGCACTTCTCTACTCCATGGATGGTAGCATCAACTTCAGTTGGGTGGCTAGACTTGTATATTTGGGTGACATAGGTCATTGTCACATGATATCAACAAGAAACCATTTCTAGTGTTGCTATAGGAAAACAAATCGAACATATATACAAAAGTCTCATTTTTTTTAAAGCAAAATGAAAAAGACCTCTCAAAACATCTATTGTGAAAACAACTGACAATTTGTAAACTTTGCAGCAATATGAAGAAAACAGATTCACTCCACAAAAAGCACATGTCAATGTTGCAGTCACGTGAATCCCACAAAGCCATCGCTGACACAGGCTCAGTACTTTCACTAACCTGCTGCGATACTGACAGGTTTCTGGTCATTGTTCTCAGAATAAATCTGTTATGAATTAAGTATTATATTTATATACAAAGATAAAGTGACTTCTATAAAATATGTCCAAATTCTATATACAACAAATTTGGAAATTTTCTTATTGTTGATATCACGTGACTATATGACCTCTGATGTCACCGACATGTAGGTTGCAAGATTTGTAATCATGCGATTCTGTTTCATTTCTTATGCTAGTGGATTAAAGACATGGCAAATGCTATGCTCACAAATTTTTAGAAAATAAGTCATGATCCTATTGATTTCATGCAGATATATCTCGATGAAAGGTCGTTCAAGTATGTTGGGCCAATTTGTAAGTGACAACCCCATGCCGACTGCAAATGGTGCCTGCGAATTCCAACTTTTTGATATGGAATGGATTCTGGCCATACACACCAACATAAATGTCCAAATATAAAAGATGGGGTGACAAGGGTAAGAAGAAATTATCTTTTTCCTTGGTGGTGAAGACATTTTCAAGATGCTTTGTCCAATGGTAATTCAAATCAGTGTTGGTGCATACATGCCAACCCTTGATGAGGAAAAAGCTTAATCCAAGTGGTCAAAAAGCGAAATCCAGGCAGAAAAAGCGTAATCCACATATAACATGCTAAAATTTCAATAAAGAATGATTTATTTGCCCCTCTTGTCTTTTAACATCCTTTACTATTTCACGTTTTCATAATTAGCTCTTTAAGCTTTACACACATCGACTAGAATCCATCTTAAGACTTTTAGAACCAAATATCAAAAAAAATTTTTGCACACGGCCTAAAATAGATGTCACATGATGCACTCTTGTCTTAATATTTAGAGGATTAGGTTATTTTTTGTTTCGGTTCTTTTGTTGTTGCCTTTTTCTAATTTATCTGGGAAATTTTTTAAAGGAGATATTTTTGCTCACATAAATGCATAGACTAAAAGAAAATATACTTTTTAGTGCCAAATACCTTTAGACTGGTTTTGCAGTAAATATGAATTAGAACATGGAATCTGCGTGTAAAGATTAAAATTAGAAAACCAGTCTGCTCTCTCCTCACTAAGCATACAGATCAGATGCTATAAATAGAATTCGAGGTCGAAAGTAGAATCAGGTTAGCTATAAATAGAACATGACTGTTAGGAAAGAGCACGCAAGTCCATGGTCAAGCGTACTCTTAAATTGTAGTTATGTAAAAGCAGTCTGTGGGATTAATAGAATGTTAATAATAACGAGAAAACAAATAATTGATTTTTTGGGAAGGTGGATATACAGAAAAAAGCGTAATCCATATACAAGTGCAACATGTAATTTAGTGAGAAAGAGCGTAATGGTTGGCATGTATGTTGGTGGCACATGCATGGAACAAAATCCCAGTTAGGCCCCCAGCTTCTCTTAAAAGTACCTGTAAAACTACACATATTGATAGATAACAATACTACAATACTTGCTCCCGGGTCAATTGTACCAATCAGCTTAAGTTCACTAATATTGCGACCAGTAGTACTGGACTGTTTTGGCAACTGCTGATATCAAGACTAGTGCTTAACAGAAAATTGGTTATTTTATTAAATATTTAAAATAACTGAGACGTGGGGAATTCGTGATTTTTTTGCATGTGGCATGAAAAGTCGTGAAATTCGCGAGGGTTGGCAGCTATGTATATACCATTTTCCCTCTAAATTCCAACAGAAAAAATGTAAATAAAATAAAGAACATACCTCAATTCCTCTACAGAAGCATTTGATGAATATGTTGTATATCCTCCTACCCTCATGTTGCCAACAACACACAGAAAGTCAAAAAAATCAAACAGTGAGCCATATTTAAGAGAAGTGATATTATCCTTCACTACGTAATAGGAAACTGACATATCATGAATAATTAATTCAAATTTTTTGCTGATAGCTGCCATGCATGTAGTTTTAAGACTTTCACTTAGCTTTAAATCCCGAATTGCCTGTTTGTGAGCTGGTAATTCAACATGTCTGTCAAGGATTATGTCCTGAAATTAGCATTTCCAACTTTTTGCCAGTTTTTACACACCATCTGCAAAGCAACTAATTTTTTTCCATTTATTTCCAGCCATGGTTGATTTAGTTTCCAGTATGAAGTGAAAGAATACTTTTTTCTTGCCGTTAGATGGACTCTTTGTTTCATCGCCGCCATCTTTAAGCACATTACTAGCATTGTCCGGTATGGGAGTAGCCTGTGGAAGTGTTTGTACAGTCATTGTGCCTATTGACAGAAACTTCCCCACCCAAATTAAAATTTCTGACTTGATGGCACCACATATCAGCAGGATTCCACACATTGGCAGAACCAGACAGGAGCGGTATGGGGGAGGGGGTAGTATAACAAAAGGGAGCAAATTATGTAAATGGTTACTAAGAAATTAAGGGGAAAAAAATGCAGCCTGTTTTTAATAATTAGTACAACCTGCTTTAATAATTTGTGAAACCTGTTTTTTTTAAAACAAATAATTAGTGTAACCCATTTAAAAAAAAAATTCTCAATAATATAAAAAGCTGTAAATACACAACAATAGTTACCCTTTGTATTGGTCTGGCCTTTTTTGTGTTAAGTACCACAGAATCCTCAACATCTTCGTCATCCACCACTAGCTTGCTAAGGCTCTGCTCCATGTACTCCTGTGTCATAAAAACAAATTGCACGGAATGCTGTACATTGCTAGCTATGCCAATGCAATATCCACTATTACAAGAAAGAAAGGTACAGAAACATATCTGCCATGAATGTGTATAAATGCTTTAATCCAGTTTCATAATAAATACAAAGGACATAACCAGAGATATGGATTAAAATGCAACAATTTACAGTCATGGCTTAGATGGGGAGGCGGTTGTTGTCACTGATGGCTAATTTAGCACAACAAATAATATTTTAATTATAAATATTATAAAAACAAAAATAAAAAATTCATATATCAATAAAATAACTGGCACAAGAACACTCAAAACCAGCTTATAATAACCAAGTAGGTTACTGGTTAATAACGGTCTTATTAGCATATAGCATATATATTCAGGTAAAGTTCTCATCAACGATAGACAAACTTGGCTACAAATTTTTACAAATGACTGCTTATATTTTTTTTTTTACTACTGCCTTTCCCGACTTCGTCCATTGTAAAAAACAGGAGATATGTTGTGATCACCAATAAAATGAATAAAATGTATTCACAATTATGGATGCTAATGCAATTTTTTACTATATACACACCCTTTCAAGTAGAGTACAACTCCAAACAACAGTCCCTGCACCAGCAGATCAGGCTATATGACATTTATTCTATTGATTTCTTCTAATAATCAGCTAAACAGATTTGATGGTGCATTATGGGACTGCAGATATGGGTCTGTGCACTCTGTAATTGGACTTGACTTGTAAGCAAGTATACATGGTAGTGGGAACCTAGTATTATATTAATATGCATTAGCTTGACATGATAAACCTCCCTATCCACAATTGGTTTTCTTGTGCAGTTTTGACTTGATACCTCTTGAGATGCAAAGTTTTTCTCGATGGTGTGGAATCCAGAGTCAGTGGTAATATTGCCAGTGTAATTTATCGGATGTTCCTTCTCAAGATCTATAGCCAACTTCTCATGTTCCTCCTCCCAGTCAAAATCCACTGAAATTTTTAAACAAAGTGGTCATTTGTCATCATGACTTTAGGCTTAAAAGCAGCAAAGACTTACCTATACATAGGACATGCAAGTCCATTTTTGGAAGCCATCTCTTGAATGCAGACCTGCCAACGTTCCAAGGAGTGAAAAGGAGGATAATATTTAGTGAATTTGGAACACAATTAGTGACAAATTATACCATGACATTAACTCCATCCACTTTGATGAACATTACTGCATTATATGAAAATACCAAAATAAAAATAAAATATTCTTTACATTTATTACAAGTACAAATTCATTTGTCACCAAATTTATTGATAACACAACTTCACCCTATTCATCATGATATGATTTTGTGGCAAACAAACTTCCTCAACTTGGCTTCTTGCCTTCTGTTTAATGTTGGTGATTAGCATAGCTGCCAACCCCAGTGTATAAAATACTTGTGACAAAAAAATACTGAATTTCAGGAACAAATACCGTATTTTGGTGTGTATAACGCTCACCGATTTATAACGAGCACCCCTATTTTCGACCCAAAATAAGTGGAAAAAACGTAGTTCTGCCATATAACGCGCATGTGATATAATGCATTTTAAAACTGTGACTACCAGTATTTCGCTCCGTTTTCATAGTGCAACAACAGATGGTCATTTTAGATAGTGAATAAAAAAGTGGCAATATTGATATTGTATCTTTCCGATTTTATTGTTGGCCCTTAAAAGGGCCCTTTAAAGGTTCGTCTAGTTGACGCAATCTATTGCATCAAATCCCTCAAATTCCTCTTCGTCGTCATCACTTTCGAAAAGTCGCTGTATGCCCTCGTCTGTCATCATTCCTGGTGTTGCTGCATAATAACTTTCATCATCATCTTTGTCCTCGCTCTCTGAGTGGTCTTCATGCTTGGCATTGTCCTCCCACAAGATGTCATCCTCTGTGCCATCCATTTTATTTGAGATGTAGCACTTTTTGAAGGCATGGATGATGATCTAGCTCAGCCCATGCATCCGCTATCCACTGGCAGATGTCAGTCAGCTCGGGTTTCCTCATGTTTCCACACGGTGTAAATGTGTGTTGGTCACCAACATAATGAATCCATAATACAAATATTTCCATCGAAAATATCCACACACGGATGTAAAATATTCAATAATTTTGTCACAGATCATTATATGACTGAATTCAATGAAAAGAAAATAACAAAAATTACGTAACAGGTGTATGTAATGAATGATGAAATAGTACATGTCCGTAGATTAAATAATGGAAGCTTAAGTGTATTCTTATAATAACTACATGTACATCTCAGGATCTTTCTGTCTCTGAATTCAGTCATTGTAAATTTCAGCACATTTTTCCCACCCAAGCTGCTAGTCAAAGTCATTTGAACTTGCCGCCCAGCTATTGTGTCATGTTCTTTTGATGTACTCTAATAAATACAGCAGGCAGAACTGGCTGTATTTTAACCACCGAGTCAATGAAGCACTGATCACCGCTAAAAACACCGAGCTGAATCAATTAAATACTGCTCACCGAGACAAAGCATTGTAACTATGTTGAGCGCATCAAAGCTTACCTGGCGCCGATTACCGTGAAAAGACCACACCGAGTCAATGAAGCATTGAAGCCATTGATCACTGTATAATCGCAAAGATATCTCAAACACTATGATTTAAGATGAGAAATAAAACTAAGTAACAAGCTTATTTTCCAAATAGGAAAAAAATGTTTTCCGACTTCATACATTGATTATTTTGTTCCACAACATATCAGTGTTCCCGTAAGAAAGAACCCGTAGTCGAAAAAAATATGTCCCCTACAGATGCTCTGATGAGAACATTAACAATAGTTGAATTCTACACATATTATATTTAAATTCAACCAATAATAAATGAAGAAAAATTCGATTAGATCAACAGTTATGGCATACGGTACTGAACATTTACGGAACAAGTACGGTAATCCACACAGTGGTATTTGTTCCGCTCCAATGCGGCACTTCGCACAGCTTTTGAACAAGTTGCCAGTCGTTATGTACATGTATTTCCAGCCAAGGCACAGAACAAAACTTGACACAGTGATGTGAAATGAAACCAGTTTATTAACATAAGCAATCAAAGAACAAGACTATTTGTAAGCATTATTTATTTGTTTAATACGGCTAGTACCGGTAAACATTTTAGTTACAATGCAATGTACAATGGATTCAACATTTCACAAGTAGTGAATGTGATACATGTAGCCGGCTATAGTGCCTTCATCCTCTTCAGATCGACCTGGAAAAAATCTTCCTTTTTTTTAGTTCTTGTATACAACACGCACCCCCGACTTAAGATAAGAAAATTAGGTAAAAAAAAGTGCGCATTATACACACCAAAATACGGTACTAATTTTTTAAAATTTTAATGCATATGTAACTATTTACAACATATACAACCATCAGTTAAGTAGGACAGTGCCTTACATAATTATTTAATAGCAAAGCTGCCCATTTAGAAGGGATACAGGCTGTTTTCAACACTTTGTTTTTTCTTCAATCATCCATTTCAATATACCAACTTTCATTGATGAACTTAATCATGTGACTTTCTTATTGAACTCAATTACGTTCAAGCATAAGAGTTATCCTTTGTAATCTTACTGTCTTAAAAATGTGTGCAAAAAAATTGCTAGCAAAACTAGTAACTGAACGAGGAATTTCGATCAGATTACATTATGGTTTTCTGGTACTTACCGTATTTTCCAGCCTATAAGTCAATGAGGAGTACAAGTCGAATTAACCAAATCAACTTATTTTCCATCCTTCGCCCATATATAAGACGAGGCCAGGTCAATATCTTGGCTTCGTATTTTACACTAATAATGGCATCGTTGTAGGATATTCCATATTACCAGCAATCATGAAATTGCATTACTGATGCTAACATGCTTGTGATTTTACTTCTGAACAAATCACTGCTATATTCTGTTATCAATTGACACAGCTGAATAAACAGTCCATGTTTGTTTTATAATAATTTAAAGCACATCCATGTTGTAGTTCATTTTATTACCTGTAGTTATGAACGTAACTTATATAAACTTTGACACAATCCATATAAAAGTCTATTCAGAGTATAAGACGAAGCCCTGACCTGACTTTCAAGTCAAAAAGTATCGACATGTAGGAAAATACGGTATATAAATCTACTTCCAGTTGTTTTCTTCTCTTTTTTTCCCGGAGAAAATTCTGAAAATTTCGTTTTCTTATTTAACATGTTTTGTAACAGAAAATCAGATTGACCACATCTGCACAGCCAAGAAGTTCAGAAGATTGCTGCAAGGTGTGAGGGTGAAGAGGGCAGCAGATGTGGCATCTGACCACCACTTACCGTATTTTCCGCCCTATAAGTCGCTCCGGGGTATAAGTCGCGGGAGGGGGAAATCCAGATAATTTTGGAAAATTCAACAGATAAGTCGCTCCTGCGTATAAGTTGCTCCTGCGCACTTACCGTAATCACGGTTTTGATATTGCCGGCCATTGCATACGACTTAGTAATTCCAACAACGTGTAAGTATATTCTTGTTTGAAATTTTAAAAATAGAAATATAAGCAAATAAGATTTATAAATAATGTTTATTAAGTAAATAATAGCGCCACTGCACGATTTCCGTTTTCTTTCGCAAATGCTACGACGTTTAACTTAAATTCTGCATCATAACTTTTTTGCGTGGTAGTTGTTGGTGCCATGATTAAACTGTATTGACTTACGCTAACATAACAATTTTAAATCATACAACGTTATTGTGAAACTATCTTTTTTTAATGCTCCATGGTATGAACGGTCAATATATATACCGGTCAATTCCACAACCCGAGCGAACTTCAAAGGCACTTTATAAAACAATTGAAGTTGTCCGCCAGCCTTCCAGTTTTTTTTATTAATTACTTTGAAGTTCTCTCAATGAAGCCAGTCTCGGTATTCCGGTCAATTTCCACAAACCCGAGCAAACTTCAAAGGCACTTTATAAAACAATTGAAGTTGTCCGCCAGCCTTCCAGTTTTTTTTTATTAATTACTTTGAAGTTCTCTCAATGAAGCCAGTCTCGGTATTCCGGTCAATTTCCACAACCGGAGCGAACTTCAAAGGCACTTTATAAAACAATTGAAGTTGTCCGCCAGTCTTCCAGTTTTTTTTATTAATTACTTTGAAGTTCTCTCAATGAAGCCAGTCTCGGTGTTCCGGTCAATTCCACACCCAGAGCGAACTTCAAAGGCATTTTATACGACAACTGAAATTGTTCGCCAGCCTTCCAGTTATTTTTATTAATTACTTTGGAGTTCTCTCAATGAAGCCAGTCTCGGGTTAATCCAGAGTTTTTTTTATAAACTATTGAAGTAAATTATGAAGCGCTACCGGTACATTTAAATACATATATTGTAGCGACATCTGACCAACACTTTGCTTGAAGCACGTGGTGAATAATAAAAGGGAAACAATGGCAATCGTAATTTCAATATTTTTTTAAATTAATAACAACAAATTTTAACACATATATTATAACTAAATAATATTTGATTATTTAATTTGATATTCTTGTAGTCTAATACTTACGTGTATGTAAGTTTCGAGCAATTGGCTTGCCGGTATACCATAGATGCATTCGCTATAACACAGCATCACTGCGCATCAGTCATATCGGTTGTTAAAAAAATTTATTTATCGTATAAGTCGCTCCTGCGTATAAGTCGCACACGTCATTTGAAAGAAAAAAAAAAACGAAAAAAAGTAGCGACTTATACCTCGGAAAATACGGTAGTTGTTGCAAAGCTTAAACTTAAGCTGAAGAAGAACTGGATGGGCCCAAAAGAGAAGAAAACAAGGTACAACATCGGTCTGTTGAGAGATGCAAATACTAAAGAAGAATACAGACTCTTAACAACAAGTACCAGGTGTTAGAAGAGCTGCTTGAAGACGAGGTAGACAGAGTGAACAACAGATGGAAGACAGTTAAGGAGGCAGTAAAATCAACATGCCAAGCAGTACTAGGCCCCATAAAACACCAACAGAAAGAATGGATTTCAGCCAAAACATTGTGCAAAATCCAGGAGCATAAACAGAAAAAAGCAGCAGTAAATAACAGTAATACAAGAACTAAAAAAGTACAGGCACAAAAAGAGTACACTGATGCCCACAGAGAAGTGAAAAGAACCATCAAGATAGACAAGAGAAACTACCTTGAAGGACTGGCAGAAGAAGCGGCTGGAAGTGGAAACATGAAGAAGCTGTACGACATCAATAAGAAGCTTTCCGGCAAGTACAGTAATAGAGAGACCCGTAAAGGACAAGCAGGGAAAGACCATACCAAGTACAGAACACCAAATGAATAGATGGGCAGAACATTTTGAAGAACTGTTGAACAGGCCAGCACCACCAAATCACCCAGAAATCCAGCCAGCCAACGCAGATCTCCCTATAAGTTGTGACAATCCCACCAGAGACGAGATCAGGAAAGCCATCACCCAGCTGAAGAACGGCAAGGCTGCTGGGCCTGATGACATACCAGCAGAAGCCCTTAGAGCAGACATAGAGACTTCAGTGGAAATGCTATACCCTCTTTTTGTGAAGATATGGGAGGAAGAATAAATACCAACTGACTGGAAGGAGGGACACCTCATCAAGATCCCAAAGAAAGGCGACCTCAGCAACTGCTCCAACTACAGAGGAATCACACTCTTGTCAGTACCAGGAAAAGTCTTCAACCGGGTCCTTTTGGAGAGGATGAAAGAGGCAGTCGACCCCCAGTTACGAGATGAGCAAGCGGGATTCCGGCAAAACAAATAGTGTACGGACCAAATAGCTACTCTTCGCATCATAGTCGAGCAGTCATTGGAGTGGAATTCTTTGCTCTACATCAACTTTGTCGATTATGAGAAGGCATTTGACAGCGTAGACCGAGAGACACTCTGGAAACTACTTCGCCACTATGGCATTCCAACCAAGCTGGTGAACCTGATCAAAAACACCTACAACGGAATGTCATGTAGAGTTGTTCATGCAGGACAGCACACAGACACCTTCCTAGTGCGGACTGGCGTCAGGCAAGGCTGCTTGCTGTCACCATTTCTCTTCCTTCTTGTCATCGATTGGATTATGACGACCACCACCAATGGGCGGAGAAATAGTATCCAGTGGACATTGTGGAGTCAACTTGAGGACCTAGACTTTGCTGATGACCTAGCGCTCGTGTCCCACAGTCAGCAGCAAACGCAGGACAAGACCGACATACTGGCAGCCACATCTGCACAGGTGGGCCTCAACATCCATAAAGACAAGACCAAGATCCTCAAGATCAACTATACTAGTAACAACCCAGTCACACTGCAGGGAAGTCCCCTGGAAGAGGTGGAGTCCTTCATGTATCTAGGCAGCATTTTAAACCAGCAAGGTGGCACAGACGCAGATGTCAAGGCAAGGATCGGAAAGGCGAGAGCAGCTTTCATTCTGCTCAAGAATATCTGGCGCTCCAAACAAATTTCCTTGACTACCAAAATCAGACTGTTCAACTCCAACGTGAAGTCAGTCCTACTGTATGGGGCAGAGACTTGGAGAACCACCAAGTCCACAGTAAAGAGAGTTTAGACCTTCATCAACAGCTGCCTAAGAAGAATTCTCCAGATCTGCTGGCCAGACACCATCAGCAACAACAACTTGTGGCAGAGAACCTCCCAGTTTCCAATAGAGGATGAGATAAAGAAGAGAAGGTGGGGTTGGATAGGACACACCCTACGTAAGCCGCGAACCAACATTACCAGACAGGCATTGAGGTGGAACCCTCAAGGCAAGAGAAGAAGGGGACGACCAAGAAACACCTGGCGACACGACCTTTAGGCAGACATCACTAAGATGGGTTACACCTGGAGTCAGCTTGAGGGGATGGCACAGGACAGAAGCCTCTGGCGATCTTTTGTGGGCGGCCTATACCCTGGCAGGGGTGACGGGCAAAACTACTACATTTAACATGTTTAGAAGTTGAATATTACGAAAATGATATACAGCGTCAGCGGTAACTATTGCGAAATTCAACATTATGGATAATAATAGGCATTGTAGTCTCGATTTCAAATGAACCAATCATATTGTAGAACTGTTTTCCTATATACATGTGATACATTCTATCAAAATAGACTCAAGTGCCCGTTTTAAACTGAAAATTCCAAGGAAATTTTTATCTATATTTTTTAATTAAAAACTTGTTTTTTGCCCCCTCCCCCCCATGTACACTTGTATTCAGGTTCAAAATAATGGGACAAATATGGAAAAAACTGGACAGTTGGCAGATATGCCTAAGGATGCACTAAAGTTTGTCCCATTTTTCCTTACAATGGGAAATACTCTTTTACTGTCACTGCTGCTGTTCTCCAACAAAGAAAGGTTGGGTCAACAAGAGAACCCTACAAACAATGCTTCAGTATTTGTATCGTACAGAAAATGAGTAGGTGCTCTTTGTTTTCCAATATCTTTGTGATTTTTACATCATTCTCCCACATGGGATGGATAATGTTGTTTACAATAGTATTAAAAAGTACACATATGACTATGGCTGAATGCAAGACCAGTTATTGGTGTACTCCAATTTATATTTCACATTTTGTGGAATGCACATCTTTTTCCATGGAGAGTAAAACATTGTAATTGTTCTTAAGCTTAATTACAAAATGATATTAATCTGTAATGAAATGTTGTATCACAGACTGTTAGTGGAGTAGGTGCATGTGTGGAAAAATACAAACTCAAGCAAATTACGACACATAGTAATCTTCCAATATTTTAAAACTCCTACACTAAAAATTGAATCTAGCTTTACTAACAGCACAACTATCAATACAGGACTGTCAAGAATATGAGTGACCACTGACTTGCACATAACAGGATACAATTTATCTTATTCACGATTTAAGCAGATTGAGAATTTTGAAGTTCTTTAGGTTTTTCATGTGGCATGAATCAGTCAATGGATATCTCGAGTACCGTATTTACCGTATGTTTTTGGACACTGTATGTTTTCGGACACCGTTTTTTTCAGGGAAAAATCATATTTAAATGCCTTGTAAGTTTTCGGACGTTGCTCCGCTATAATTGTTTCTACAATTTATGTTTTCGGACACAATCTTGGATGATCTGCTTCGTCGTTTTAATGTAAAATTTACAGCGTGTTTGCCGTTAATTTAACTGATACAAAGTTCGCTTCATTTGGTCGCCAATTATTTAATGCGATCATGATCGTCCATGAACTAATTTAATTTAAAATTATTAATTACATGTAATTCGGGATAGTGACAACACCTGCTGCATTAGTCGGACGTGTTACACGAGCTCTAAAGTGTATATCAACAACGGATTGTCTTGTTAAATCAAGATGTTCCAACGAAAAGTAACAGATCGGATATAGATTTCTCAAATCATATTGTGATATTTGCAGACAGGTATCGACATTTTGATCGCGTCACATATATGACAACATACGATGATACACGCGTGCTATTTTATTTTGATCAGACTCGTCATCTAGAGCAGCTTTCTTCGTAGGCGGTTGTTTTTGTGATGCTTCCTCAGAATCATTAATTCGAAGTCGCTTCTGTGGATGGCCTACTGGTCTCTTTGAAAACGATTTTGGCAAGGGCGAGTCCCTCCAAGAACTAGGCAGTGCCTCCTCACTTGTTGCATAACGTATGATAAACTTATTCATCAAATTTATTACAGTACTAACAATATTATGTTTCACAACGATAGCTATCCAGTATACTAACTTTTGTATGTGGTGGGTATTTTATTTATACTTTTTATTTTAATAGTTTGATTCAGCTAACAAAAATATGATTGGTTGTCAGTATAGACATTGTTACACACGAAACCACTTCATACAGGTGTGACAGTTATGGCTTTGATTAGAAACCATGACCCCTGCTTTATATCATTAAACAATACATCAGAGTCGGTATGGATTAGTAAAATTCATTGGCATTGTCCAACAAAACAAACCCCTTATCTCAGGCATTATATACAAAGGTTTAAACATAGTTATTGTTCAACAGGTAATAAACCTCTTGGTAGACGATATATTTGATTGTGGGTGCTAAATGTTAGGTACATCGTGTGCTCTTTTAATAAAATCCAGATGGCTGCCTTTTATTTCCGAACACATCTGTCAAAGAAATCCCACCAGTTATATTATTAACAATTAACACCCAGACACTTTGAAATCTCTGACATGCATCACTACAATCTTCGAGCAGTAGATCGTTTCCAGCCGGCAAGCTTTGCTCATTTTAATCTACCCTCGGCTAGGTGGAAAAAAAAGAAGAGAGAACCACAACAAACGCATCACCTTTATTTAAAGCAAATATCAACATATTAATCACGTCGACTCGTATATTGCAAATTGCTTTTTTTTTTACCCTTCGTAGGCGTACATACAACACTCACCCCATTTGGAGCCTCTCACCCTTGGTGCTCTAAGAATAGCCATCATACATGTACCGGTGTTTCGACTCGCGATACTAAAATGTTTCTGCCCAAAATATCTTAAGAATTATAACTCCAAAATCTTTTTATTTAGTTTGTATTAATATCTTAATTACACAGAAATAAAGCTTGCGTGCGTTTGTAATGTAGATTTTAATGATCATTAGCAGAAGGTTAAACTGGATTGCAAGATTACTATGTTAATATGGCGGTTCTTTCGGAAAATACGTACACAATCGTGGCTCTAATACATGTATGGCTTTGTTTTCTGGTGGATGGACATGTATCAAATTGACAAAATAGGCAAGTAATGCCAATTTTTCATTAATTAACCTTTCCGTGGTGTTAGACAAAATACTTGTTTTACTTCATGGCAGCACGTTGTCATGTGAGCTAACGGTAACTTCGTTACGGACGGGTAAGGGGGGGGGGTGCGGCATAATTCTATCTTCACTTGTATGTTTTCGGACACCTAATCAAAGAATTTAATATGTATTCGGACAACAAAAAAAGTAATTATTTGTTGCAGTCCGAAAACATACGGTAAATACGGTAATGAAATTCATGCCAAAATCGTGAGGGTTGGCAAGTCTGGGAGTGTAAGAAAATGGCCTCTTAAGACTGGATGCTTTATACAGGTTTATTTATTTAAAAATTGATATAACTAGTAATTTGTACAATACAGAAACTTGTATAAACTTTTATGGCAAGTTTTACTGCATTAGCAACACCACTATAAAGAGCACATGCTGTTAAAGAACATTTCTTAAATGATGTTATAAAGATTCTTTATACATTTTGTGACAATTAAAGACTTACCATCTTCAGCAATATCACCAAAGGTCTCATCATTCATCAGATCAAACTCTTCTTCCTCCTCTGGTGCTTCAATGAGCTCATTTTCATACACATTGACATTCCCTGCTCCAAGAGCCTGAAATTAATAAGAAAAAATATAGCAGGCTATTTTAAACAAATAATATTTCTGATTTCAAAATGTTAAACATAAACATGTGGCTTGGACAGCATAATGGTTATTTCAACTCTTGTCAAATAATATTTTGTTTGATTATTTTATTTCTGGGCATCTCATTATCAAACAGTAAAATGTTGGTGCTCAAGAAGATAAAAATGGAATATTAGCTTTTTAATTTGATAGGGTTGACATCATCCTGCAATTCCCAATGGTGGTCTGTAGTTGAGGACCATGTAATTTCCATTATGGACCAGCAGACTGTTTCATTCTCTTGCCTGTAAAATCAGCATATTTTTGACAATTTCTGGAATAGTCTTTAGAATTCTTTTCCTAATAATATTCCAAGGCTATGTATGCTTATTATTACATGGAGCCATGTATGCATGTGTAGATCTGCCAACCCTGACAAGAAAATCTTTGCAAGACAGTTGATTTTTTCTCTCCCGACGTTTATCCAGTTTTCACTAAAGTGTAACAAAATATCATAAACTGCAATTGTAAAGCTGGAAAACGTATTTAAAAGGTAGGTATTCAAAACATCAGTAACATTAAGCATATTCCAATGTTGTTGTTATAGAGTTTGATGCCATTTTTCAGCACAAGACAGGCAATAGATGCAACCAGTATAAATGGTGGAGGAAGAACTAGTGTTGTTCTGATTATCGATTATAATCGATCATCAGTTGGTTGAGCAAACCAATAAGATAATCGATTGTGAACTAAATAATCAATTGTGTGTAAACGGAGACTACTTTTAAGGTGTATGCAAAGCACGAAGGTTAGTAAAACTCGCAGCCACTAAATTCCCTTCACAACTACAAATATAAAACCTTATGATTCGTAATTCGGAACATATAGTCATTACTAGATGGTCAAATTGTTAAATTGTCAAGTTAATAAATTTAAACACATTTTGTTGATTTGTTTCAGTTAAATTGCAACATCTTTTGTAGTATTTATAAACAATGACAAACATGTCTTTCTATACTTTATAGACACATCACATGTGATTGAAAGAATTTCAGGGCATTGTAGCAGTATTTCAGTTACATAGGACTGATCAGCCATAAAAAGTTGCATCCATTTAACAAAGTTGTAGAACAAAAGTAACACATAATGTAATATTATTGTCAGGTTCAAGTGTACATGTCATTTAAAGAGATTACTACTGTACATTTATAAACATATTGAACTCTTTATCAAAGATATAACTGTTTAACAAAAATTAACATTTGTTCTTAGTAACAGATAATAATTGATGATCAGTTGGTTAAGAAAAACCAATTATCGATTATGAATTTTTGACCAATTCTCATGACTAGGAAGAATGCAGAAAAACTCGGGAAAGAACCACCAGCCCATGAGAAGCTACTAGCAAGCTTTCTCACGTACCCACACTGGCCGAGACTATCTCATGCAGACAGAAGTGTCATGGCATGAGATCAGAAACAGTGAACGCTTTAGACCACATGTGGTCCCATTCAATTTGTGAAGTTCTCAGTCTGTAAATTCATTGTCATCAAACTGATTTTGTTGTCAGATCTGTTGATACAAAGCAAGTAATCATGTGGTGTGCAGACTGCTAGAGTTCAAGTTATTATTAAGTGATTTGGTAAAAACTGCATAGGCCAGATCTTAACAGGTAAGGAAATTAAAACACCTGTTTAACATAAATGTTGGGACACCATAATTTCTAAATAAATTTTTTTTGTGCACAGTATGTACGTACTAGGATAGATCATTGGTTCTGAATCATAGCTTTTGGTACATCAATGATAATATCAATCTTTAGCTGGTAAAATGATTAACAAGGGTATCAAATACAGACATGCCAACCCTGAAAAGTCCGTCTCAGTAAAGCAGTTGATTTTGTCACATAAGATTGGCCAGTATTTATAAGGTGTAACAAAAGATCATTAACTGCTATTGTAAAGCTGGAAATCATTTAAAAGTTCAACACATCGATGATAAACATTATGTTCAACTGAAAGTATGTATATAATTTAATTACCACTAGTTGCACAAACTCTAGTTCCAAACCCTATGCAGCTCAATGGATTGTTGCTATCTCTCAAAATGACACATTTATTGGAAATTCTTTTCCATTTCACATGACTGCAATCATTTCTCTCTAAAAGGTGGGCAGCATAATACAAAGGCTTGTCAGTCCTTATTTAGTCACCGGATGAGTGGGAAAATGTGTGATCAATTAGCTGTGCTGATATTAAAACAAAAGTCAGTTGCCATGGCAAGAGTACATCAAAAGAACATGCTACAATAGCTGGGCACAAAGTCCAAAAACTTGGAATGTCTGCTGATATTTACAATGAATTCAGAGGCTGAAAGACAGATGTACATGTGGTCATTTGTAGGAGTAGATCAAAATAACATGATGCAGCATGTTCAAACACTTGACTGCTAGGTGGGAAAATGTGCTGTATTTAAAGAGATTGAATTCAGAGGTAGAAAGACCCAGCGATGTACATGTGGTCCTTCATAAAAGTACATTAAAAGGAACAACTTTTGTTTTCATTATTGTGCTCATTTCCAAGTGCATATGAGTAAGCAGTGCATGCAACCTTAAAAACATTGGCAAATTTTAGACAAGTAATTTTGGGTTATACAGCAAAATGACAAAGATTGTAAGGAAATTCAGAAGCGTGACCAAGTTGCTTTAAGTGAAAGTTCAGATGGGACAGTAACCATGTGTAAGAAAGTATTTTGAACAATAACATTCCTTACATTTACAAAATTCTGGTCACACAAGAGCTATAGGTCAGTGTTATAAATAACGTGGCAATAAAAAATGCTGTTCTTCTAATCTGCAAAGTTTACAATTTCTGAGAGAGGACGTCTTTTGCTGATGGGACTCCTAAGTTTACCAAGATGGTAACGATTGTATGGAAGGCCATAGTCATGTTAATGTTTAGTTGATCACGTGATTCCAGTACAGAAGTCATTCCTTTGAAGAAGGTCTTGTGGTAAGGTTGAAAGCTAAGGAGTCATTACCTATTATGCTGTAGAAAAGTATCTTAGTTTCATAACATATTACCTGCTGTAGAGTTGTGTCCATCAATGTTGTTTACCATTTGACATTTATTAGCATGAATATTGCTTCCATTTTGATGCAAGTCTGAACAACATATGTGTATACTATTTTTGGGGTTTGCTGTACACCATTTCATGTGCTGCCGAGATATTCTTGAAAATCTGGTCTCTTATGCAAGTCAACATCAGAACATACTAATTGTAAGTAGTCGATTCTATGCTGCAGTAACTAAGTGTTAGGGCCTAATACTCTTACCGAACTAATCCCATATTGATACCCTTCCACATTGCTGTCTTTATCCTGCTGGAATCAAAATTATTTGAAATGCAACAATAGTCAAGGTAAGCTGAGGTATGTTCAAGTAGGTTCATGTGGGAGATATATTATTTAATTAACTAAACAAAGTGTTGCTTACAGTTCCAACAGACAAATTATTTTTATTCAATTCGTTAAAGAATATTTCACCTTATCTCATTTCAGCATTTTTTGGCTTTCATCTTTTCCAGCCAACTAAAATTTAGGCCAACAAAACATGAAAACGGGTCCATTTCTTTTGTTAGAATTTGAATTTATTAGAGAAAAAACAGTGCAAGTCTGGCTAAAACATGACGTTACTTTGTAGAAAAACGTCGTTACTGGTTGCCAGTTGTGAGAGATATTCCTGAAAATGTGACTTTCGTTACAATGTTAGTGGACATAAAGTCTCTGCACATCACCGTTTGTTAGGCAGCAACACCTTAATGCCCATAACATAAATAGAAGCGTTATGTTCTTACAGGCAGGATTAGTCCTACATGTAAGACCTGACGTTGATATTTATGTTTTGGGTGTCAGGGTCTTACTGCCTAATGAATAGCGCTGTGTAGTGTGTTTTGAACTCTACTGACAGGAAAATAAGAGGTGAAATTTTCATGATTATCACATACTTGGCAATAAATATCAACATTCATCCAAATATTTAAGAGTTATTGATATACTTACTTTGTTGTCTTGTTTGTGATAGACTCAAAACCTGACATTAGCAAATAAACATATTTTTATGCTCCTTTGACACACATTTCAATTGGTTACAATGTGATGGTGGGTGAGGAATGCCGAAGCAGGTTTTAACAAGGCCGTTTTATTTTGACGACACTAAAGTATCAAGCATTAGAACAGCAAGCAACGTTTCGTTTTGTTCAAGAAATATTTTCCGACTGGAACCTACTTCTGCATACCTCGACTACTGTCGCATTCCAACAAATTCAAATGTATGTCAACTGAACAAGAAAATACGTCCGTTTGCAAGTGTCAGATATTGATTCCACCAGGATAAAAACAGCACAGTATGTTAATTAAACATAAATTTGTGGAAGAGTGTCGATATAGGTTGCCAAGTGTGTGCGATATTCCTGAAACTTTGACTACTCGTTCCGATGTCGTTGACATCGGAACAGACTACACAAGTCCGTTATTCGGATCGTAAGACATAGCACCTAAACAAAATCAACATGTGCTATGTCTTTCATGTAGGACATGACGCAACCAAACTCCTAAAACATAGGCCAGGCAACTCTCGTCAAGGAAGGTCAATTCCATATTTTGACGGGAATAAAACAAACACTTGGCAACAGCACAAACTCACCAGATTTCATACTAGCCAAATGTGAAAAGGGAGCTAAATTTTGGGAATCACGCAAAGATCCCTCTTCAAGCTCTTGGCATTAAAGGCAACTGCCATTGAATGCTTGACCATTAATTACCACTTTCGTAATTCCAATGTTTTTAAAAAAAGGTATTCTGAAATAATGAAAAGTGAGAGTCAAGCGGTATTTTCAAACTTCGAAATCCAAAGAAATAAACGTCATATCTTACAGGGAAATCATTAGTCTTTCCAATACATGTGTCTGCCATGTCAAGTCATTTTCGTATTTTCTGGATATTTAGCCTGGAAGAAAATTAATTTACAGATATATAAATATATATAGATATGTATAGATATATACATATATTAAATAAAATGAAGATTAATATACTCAAACGATATCATAAAAAATAATTTAATTATTTAAGCCGTCATTTAAATAAAAATATTTAGCCAATGAGTAACAGATACGAAATATAACAATTGTGGTCGAGAGTAAACATGCACTTTTTCCGTACATTCCGCTTTTGGACGAGAAACAACGGAAATTGCCGAGACTTGCTTCACGGTCGACTTTCGCAACCAAACTTACGATTTTAAAAGCTTTTCCGTGATAACAATAGCTTAACATAGGTTTTAGTGCATTTTGTTTTACGCATTTTTAATGATCTGTATTCAAGTGTTTGTTAATAGGCACACGTAATAGTGTTTTCTTTACGTAGTCATGTCGGATGTAGAAATTTCCGAAGACCTCCCGAATGGTGACGACTCGGCTTTTGCGGACGAACATCAACACACGACGGATCAAACCGAATCGAGCGATGAAAACAATACAACAGAAACAACGATTGTAACCGAACAACCAGTATTTGTTGCTACTACTCAGGGACTTTTAGCCTCTGAGCATTTCCAAGATGCAATCAAAACGACTCACATCGTCATCCACGATCAAACTCTGGAGTCGGGACTAAAAACACCTACAACCCCATTACCGCCACCCACCCCAGCCACTCCATTGAGCAGGGAGAAAGGATTCAGATATCAGTGGGATGAGTCAGTTCATGCTGAGGTGTTACCTGTGAGATGCAAAAATCTGAATGGTGAACTGCATAAATGCAAATTTGGATCAGGTATATCCTTGGTCTTTAAAAATAAAATTTATTACTTAAATGGTTTAATGCTAACAGAAAATAATTTATAAAAATGTTGGTTTGCTTTTGTATTTAAAAAGAAAATATTTAGCACCTGTTGGGCTATACAAGGTGTCTGGTATATTTGGTGGAGGAAGAAACAAAAATCCACGGGATGCTACTGGCAAGTTTCGTCACATACTGATCTTGGCTGAATGTAGAATCAAACCAGAGTGGATGGAGACGTCATATTCCTACAATGTAAGACATATCACATGTTACTTATATTTTAGTGCTACGTCTGATTTCCCAATAACGGCATTCTATAGGTTGGGTCGGACATCTGGGCATTTTCAGTGCATGGTTATGACTGCCGAGGTGAAAACAACCGCCATTGTTCTAGTTACTTGAGTAATGTGTGGGGGACATTTACACATTTTAAGATAGGCCTAAGATATGCAGTGTTGGTGGGTGCACAAACCATCATATGCAAAAGGAAAATTTAAATAATTATACACTCTTCCTAAATTATCAAATACGTCTTTTCTCTCTGGCCAATAACTACATAAATATACAAGTGTTTATTATAGGTACAAATAGGTTTAAAAATAAACTACAAATTCTACCTTTAACTGCTCAGCTTTTCCGTCGTTTATATCTTCCCCAGATAATAAATCACATTGAACCACGCTTATTTCTTTGACACTCCATCGTTCATATTTGCCTTTATAATGCAAACTCCAAACTAAATATATGAGTCTTTATGACACGTAGACTGGGTGTATTAGCATGCAAAAAATATGAGCCAACTATATGTGCCCACCCTGAATTGTTCTTTTTCATGATTGACTACTCTGAGTGTGTGCCATTTCTTTAATCTCTTTAATCATTAGAACGACCAGGATACTACAGCAATTAGCTGATTTTAATTAAATTCACATACACATAAAAACGGAAATTTAAAACCCAGAAACTGTCTCTTTTAAAACTGTCATATGTTGACTTCTTTTAGACATGGGTGGGGTATTTGAATGATAAATTAGGCAATAATAGCATATTAAATGACAATCATTTTGTCACAAACCTACTGTATGTTAAATAATAATCTACATTATTTCATTCTCACTGAAGGTTGCAACACTGGCAAGATATATAGTAGTATCAGCATTTATTTATTGATTAGAATCAAAGATTTCTTGCCGCACACATGATCAAGTGAGCTCTTATCTATCTATCTATCTATCTATCGTCTTTGCATATGTCCGTCCGTCCATCCATCCATCCGACAAGCCAACTACTTTAAAAATAAACAGCACGCAAAACTTGCAAAGGGTTTTTAGTGCTAAGATATTTTGTAAAAGTCAGCCTTGGAGCCACAATTTTCACTGAAGCAAGAAAAGGGGATTCTCTAATTATTGTCATGAAAGTTTAACAACAACAGAATATGCTAATTCAAAATTTTATACAGAAGTATTTTGGCGAATGTTAAATTCCAGTCTACAGGCAAGCAGAGAAAGTAACTGATTTGGCAAGTTTGTCAGGGTGGAAAAACAGATTCTTGAGAGTTTGGAGAATCTAAGGTGATGGAGTCGAGTTTAAAAAATAATCGACATTCATTTTATATTGAAATGAGAAGAAAAAATATTGCCGTTCTTCTTTGCATTTTCTTATGTACATTTTACACGTTTATGTAAAGGTAACACAAATATAGAAGTATTTTTTTAAATGTGTAATGACAGGAAATATGGGAATATTTACATGGTCGTACGTAAGTGATTGCAAGTGTTAACGTTTGGGTACTTTAGTGGGTTTACCCCCTTATTCTGGCGGATGACTAGGGGTAGGCCTAACAGAGTGAGAGGTTGATGGTACAGTTTAGTGAATTCTGGATACGGATACTATGATTCTCTTTTTTTCCTTTTATTTCTAAGTCGATTGTCATTAACATTCCCAAACAAGCAAAGGGAGAAATTCCAACACAAATCCCACAAAATAACAGCGTTTTTCTCTTGGTAAGACAAAGCCGACGTCAAATATCATTTTCGTAACTAAGCATAGAAACTTTGGAATATAACATCTGCCGAAAGAACTGACAGCTTTTCTTTTAAGATATGACCTGCTAACTCAGTATTCTACGAATTTATAATCAGAACTTTGACAGTTAACATCTTATCACACACAGTACATGTAATAGAATCTGGTCAACGATGTTGAAAATATAAATCAGATTGTGTAGTTTAGTCGCACTTGTTGGGGTGAAGGAGTATTGATAAGCGGACTTAAACAAGTCCTCAAGATGATGTAGTCTACAATATATTGTGGTATCATTTTCCCACGTGAGATTTCCATCCTGCCTTATCAACCTAAAATATATTATGTCTATTAAAAATATTCAACAGACACACGTTCATAGTTTTAAATCCTGCTGGTACAGAAGACTATGCAACACTTCTGAACAGAAAACAGAAATAAGAAACAAAATCGAGGTAAACAAAAACGGTTTGCAATATCGAACATAACTAATGCTACCATACTGTTATGAAGCAATTGTTTTCACCTCCGCAATATGGCGGGAAGTAGGTCGCTAAGCTCGTGACGTCATGCCGACCCAACCTATAACATGTTGTCATCGGAACAAGTAGTCACACTTGGCAGCCCATATTGACACTCTTCAACAAATTGATATGTAATTAATATACTTATGCTATAATATACTTAAAGTTAACCTGATTAACAAAACTCGAAAACGGGTCCCTATGCTTGTGTGATAATTTAAATTTCTTAGGATAAAAACATCAGAGTAATATATGACTAATACATTATAACTTTAATTTGTAGAAACTCACTGATATGGACTGGCAAGTGTGTGAGATATTCCTGAAAATTTGACTTTTGTTACAGAGATCTCAGAAACGCTTAATTATGCGTATTTGAATGCAAATATTTGATCTCGCTGCAGAAATCACTCCATGCAGGAGTCCTCCGTATGCATGCAAATAGCTGGGAGACAAAGTCAGTGTTGATTACTTTATCATTTTAGCTGTGCTGATATTTACAGTGACATAATTCAGTGGTTAAAATACCCCCAGTTGTGCCAGCTGTATTTATAAGAGTACATAAAAAAAAAACAAGATGCAATAGCTGGGTGGCAAGTTTAAAGACTTTGACTAGCAGCTTGGGTGAGAAAATGTGCTGAAATTTACAATGACTGAATTCAGAGACAGAAATATCCTGAAATGTACTTGTGGTTATTATAAGAGTACACCCGAACTTTAACTACTGTTACGGCTATTGGATTTAAATTATTTTTTTTTTAATTGTTAAATCCAAATTTATCATTTAGGGTTTAATATTCATTAATTGGGAAATTGTTCTAAAAAGTTCAGCTTAATCACTTTAACTGTAAATAGGCTGACTTAGATTGTAAACAAGTTTTGGCCTTGGCTTGTTTGACCTAAATCCTGACCTTACTTTAGACATTGTCAACAAGCCTCTAAAATTATTGGTCAATTTCAAGGACAACACTTTTATTTTTAGTTCTTGAGGGTGGAAAGTGAATGATTTCCTTCTAGAACATTCCATTATTACGTGACTTGGAGAAGGTAGCTTCCTTCTGTGACCTTCCAGACTCACATGATTCCTCTTGTTTACGAGGGAATTACAATATATATAGCTGTGTTTTAGAAGCTAACTTTAGTAGATTTTGGGCTTATTGTAAGTTATTGGTTGTGTATTATCTGTTTGAGTTTAATTATTTTGGACTTTGTGTAAATTCGTCGGAAAAGAAGAATTATTTGGAAAAAGGACATGTATTTATGATATTCATTTGGATAATTAAAAACAAGAACTGTACCACATGACATTGTCAGCCATTTTGGATTACATTGTCAGGATTCGAACCTGGAACTATTAGAACATTTATTTATTAGGACTTGCAATTCCATTAGTGGATTATTTTTGTGAATTCTATATTGGATTAATGTTGGATTTGATTCTCTAAAACTGTAAGTTTATTTATTTTATGAAAATAATTGTACTTAATAAATTCATTGTTAAAGTTATACAAGCTTGTTAGTTTTCACTCTTTCTGTGTTGCTGCTTATTCGAGCCTAAGCACGTAACACTACCATTATTGTGTTAATTTCTGACTAGCCAAATAAATAGTGCCTGCGACCTCAAAATCAAGACACATCAGGACAAAACGTCTTTTGCAAATTTGGATAAGTAGTTTGGGGTTAAATGGAAAACTAACAAATTAAACAAAGATTTGAATGAGATTTAGAAGATTGCTGAAGTTTCTAGAACTGACAGTTTGGATGGAAATAGTAGTCAAGCGTAAGAAAGTGTGTGATGCCTGGCTTAGTGTTTGGAATACGACTATTCCTTGGATTGACAAAATTTAGTCGCACCCGGAAGGACTTTACAATCAAGAATTACATCGCTGTCAGGTTATTCTGAGTATCTAAGGTTACCAATATTGGCGCAAAACCGATACCGAATTCAATTGACAAAAAAAAAAATCTGCAATGCTTACCGATTGAAAAGCAGCAGTTGTCAGTTGTCACCAGAATATTATATTCAAACTAATATAGAGTTTGGACAAATGGATATCACCCTTATGTTTCCATGATTCGAGATATGGTGGCCTAATTCTGTGCATGGCTTTCAAAAAATGTAATGTTTATGCATCAGGCTATGGAAATGAAATACATTACTTTGGACTCTTTCTGGCATTTCAGCCAAAAATTTAATTTTCAACCAAACCAACATGTAATCCAGTGTTTACAGAAATGATCTATCATTGTGCAGAATTACCAGATGCACAGAATAGGCTTGAAACGTTTGTACATGTCAGTGTTATAAAGAATGTGGAAATTAAACTCAATGGCAACCAACAGTTCTTCTAATCTGCAAAGTTCAACATTGTCAAGGATGGGACAGCAACTTAAACTGGTGGGACTCCTATTTTTATCAAATAGTACTGACATTTAGGCAGTAAGACCTTAATGCCTAATATATAACTATCAAGAATGAGGTCTTAATTGTAGGACTAGAGTTGTCAGTGATCCACAAAGATCAGCTTTTTACACCATTCATCCACCAGTCTCTTCCCCAATAGTTAGATAGTTATAATTATCTTCTGACATGACATGTGGGAATCACTGGAATCCAGAAGTACTAAGGCACACTTGACTATGCTGTAAAAGATCACCAGCAATCTTGTAGACATTCCTGCTGACCAATATCTGACTTTTGTTTCAAGCAGAACTAGAACAAACTAAAACAGGAGATGTCAGTACATATCTGCCTCTACAAATAGTTCAGTTTCTTTCCCGCCTTCCCATTGGCACTTGCAAATCTTTACCATACACCATTGCAGAAGCTCGTAGCAGAAGTGGTCTTAACGTCAACTTCTGGAAATTCTGTTTGCCCAATAGAGGGTCTCATTCTTTATTGTGACTGCTGGTTCATTGATTTGTGCAGTTGGTAGAATATCACTCATTATCCAAAGGTTGCAGACTAGCTAGCAACCCAGGACAGCCTTGGTGTGGTATGATATAAGCACTTGGGTCTCAGCTTCTCTGTATGATATAGCCAATAAAATGTTGAAAATGCCATGAAAACAATTTTACTACTCTCCGTAACTAATAAAGTCACTATCACTACATTTGACATGTCTGGCCTGCTCTCACTCAGTTCAAAGTGGTCAATCTAATACATTTAAATACCCTATGCAGTCAGGTCCAAAAGAAAGTAAATGTCATGGCCTGTTGACACTGAATTTCAGGCAGGGCAATTCATACAGAACTCCATGTAATGAATTTTAATGGCTGGTTTGAGTTTGGAGCAGATGATGGCTATTGACAGTTCTGATAAATTTATCTACGTATACTTTTGAAAATAACATGCTTTTTAAAATGAATTCATTTATTTGTCATTTCTAAACCTTTTAGTATTTTTGTTATATTCCACAATTCATTTTCCAATCAACTGATCTGTATTAATTTTGCAATTCGACAAAGTTATTATCTCTAGGCAGACTAAAACTTGAAATAGCCACAAACATTTTTTGAGTAGGTCGTAGCCCAATAATAGCTACTAATGTTTAATGTGTACTTTAAATTTTCTGGACATCTCAGCTTTCTAACCCTTACCCTTACCATAACTTGAAAGCTGTACTACTGATCTCTTTAGTGGTAAATATTGACAATATTTTCGTGGAGTACCATCGAGTCTTAAGATGTTTTTCATTGTGGGTCTTGGCAATGCAGGATTTTGTTCTTCAACAAGCACAATTTTCCTGTAACAACAATACACAAATTTTACAAGAGTGGTTATGCATGCATTTCATATCAGATTTTCATGTTTCATTAAGTAGAGACACCCAAAATGGCACAAATGTTAGCTGTAATACTTAATTGAGAATAATTTCATCTTATTACTTTTCTTATAAATGTTAATTACAGAGCTCGGAAATTTATCTGTTGCTTTTTTAACATGAAAATATGTTGACAAACTGGCACAGCAGTTGTAATCGTTAGATAATTGTAGATATCAGTGATTTTGGAAAACAAAACATTTTTATGCCAGATATCTAGCTATTGCTGGCATTTATCCATAGTGTTCCAGTTTTGAAAAAAAAAGTAATTTCAGTTTCATAGACCACATGCCCTGAGGAGGAGAAGCCTGGCATACCTTACAAATCCTGGGGATACTGAACTATCTTATACAGTGGAACCCTGTCATAATGCAACTTCGGATAAAACGTGGGCTTTTCTATATTTATTCGCACATGATTTTTTTCTTCTTCTTCAAAGTAAGTGAAATAGTGTATTAACTCATTCGGCCTTGATCTCGTCAATGCTCGCACTCTGTTTCTGCATTCAACTGCCGATCCCATCAATCCGTAAAGTTTTTTGCCTGCATTCAACGGCCGATTCCGTTGATGCTCGATTTGAATGTGTGGTAGATACGTCTCTGATTGGTTACAAATGGGGCTTTTTCAAGAATCAGACCACATGCAACCAATCAGAATATATTTTACTTTCATTTGTGCAAACTTGAAATGTTCAGAAACCAAGGATAACTAATTGAGAGCAGTTTCAATACACAACCTTTGTTCTTTGTTGATAAATCGTGAATGTGAACATTGCCAAATAAACATGATGTGGTCTTTGGGTTTTATTCAAGTAATTCTGTATACAGTCGTTGATCAAACAATAGCTTATGTGTGTTTTTTTCTTTAACTGCACACACAACCAAGCAGCAACAAATGCAGTGCTGGATAAAAGCTTTTCACAGTTTAATAAACATCAGAAAACAAAAGCCACCAACATGTTTTCTGGGCTTGGCGGTGTTAATAGACACAATCAGTTGACCAGTAAATAATGTCCGCTCCACTAGCTGGAAATTAGAGTGTATGAAATTGACATGCGTTTAGCTTAAAAACAATTATAAAAGTGACTTGTGACTATTGCAGGCCTTTTGCACTTAGTTCTCAGTTTTTACATGTGTATGTGGTTTGCTTATTAAATGGTTATTAATTCCCACCTTCTTTTTTATAAATAGTTTACCATTATGGAAAAGCAAGTTCACAAATTTAAGTCGTTCATTGCACTTTACGCAAAAAAAGTTTATTATGATTTTGGGGAAGAGATCATGTATGAATTCTAATATAATACGATAAAGTATGAGAAATAGTGTGTAAAATGCAGCTTTTGAAATGTATTAATTTCACCAAGTCCTTGAATTGTTATGCCTAAAAAAAATCATTCAGACACAACGATCTTGAACAAAGTTATTGAATATTTTAAATCTGTGCAATTTTCCAATGGAATTACATGCATTATGGATGAACTGCGATCAACATGTATTTTCGGGGGAAGATTAGTTTATTTTTTCCTCGTAGAGTAACATTAATTTCAGGATAAATTACCGTATATTTAGGAGTTAATCGAAAACATTCCACATGGTTTCCATTTGCGTAATATGTGTACCGTTTCACACATTGTGTATTATGTCACTAATTTTTTTGCTGAATTGGATACATTCTAGTTTTATTGTTTGATCCAGATTAGATGTATTTGTTTAATACAAATGATTGACGCTCTTTTCGAGAAACAAGATCGATTGATTGCTAGATATATTTGATTGAGATAGGAAGTAAAATGAAAAACAAAAAAACGGGTTAATCATTACCAACATGAATTTAGTGGGTCTACAAATTTAAAACAATGTAAATTTGAACACAATAATAAAAATGCTGGTTGTGATATGCTTGACAAATGACAACAGACTTTTTGAAAAAAATCAGTTAATTTTTTTTGTTACTCCTTGATTTCGCTGCCATTGAGCAAAATTGTCCCTTGCTTGATTCGATGCATAAGACATAAGTGATAAAACAACACAGGTCTCGTTTAGTGGATTATTTTAGTGCAACAAACACTTCGCCGAGTTGTCGATCAAAACAAAGCCAGCATGTAATTAGGTTCTCATGGAAGTACTCACTTGTTTCAATGTGACGGTTGATTAACTCTTTTCATGTTTTCATAGAAAAGAACATGTTGCAATTATAAAGTTTACATTGAAACGGAAATAAAGGATTATAATGTGGTTTTCACACAGCAATATATTTAATTGCTGTTTATTTCATTATCTGTTGCCACATGTAAGCATTTACTGGACTTATTCATTGATCACTATTTGACCAGGCTGTTTATTTACGGTGTATTGAGTGTATTGATGACTATTTATCATCAAATATACCCTAACATAATATGTGATATCTTATTTAGAATTTGCAAACTTCATAATATGGAATTGATTTATATGGGCATTAATCACCATTTTTGATGATAAAACAAGAAATGTATAAAGGTTTACTTTGCCAATTCTTATCATAATTTTTTAATGTTCAGCATATTTTAAAAGATTTTGAAAATAATTTTTTTATTTTGCGAAAAATCAGGACCCACGCCAGACACCGCATTGTAAGCAGGTGCGCGATTTATCGAGGGAGCAGTTTTTATTTATATATATATATATCTGATCTTAAGACTTTAATTATATGGTTTCAAGGTAAAACCCAGTGTAATGTCAAACTTTCTTCATTTAGCTTTATCTTTTAAAAGAAATTGTTTAAATTTATACTGTTTTGCATCTTTTTATAATCATCATCGTCTGGGCTTTAATGAAAAATGTTCAGGATGGATAAAAAAATATATCTTTCTGAAAAAGAATAATCTCTTTATTTTACTAGGATTGATTGATTGTATGAAACATTATACCATGAATCCAAATGATAATAATTCAGTCAAATTCTGGAATTATTGTAGGTGGTAGAGGACGATGCATAAAGAGT
This sequence comes from Unio delphinus, assembly GCA_029339505.1. Classification (NCBI taxonomy): domain Eukaryota; kingdom Metazoa; phylum Mollusca; class Bivalvia; order Unionida; family Unionidae; genus Unio; species Unio delphinus. Next base: position 8,508,629 of record JAQISU010000076.1, read on the forward strand.
GGGGACAAATGGTACACGCCAAATGAATTTGAGACTGAGGGTGGACGAGCCAGTAGTAAAGACTGGAAAAGGAGCATTCGATATGGTGGACGGACCTTACAGTGCCTGATTGAGGATGGTATCTTGCAGGCACATGCTACATCATGCACTTGTGCAGCCTGTTGTGATGATGAAAGTGTGGTAAGTAATTTGTAAGGAATAGATAATAAAACTATACACCATATACATAATTATATATTACATAATTACTTCACAAAACTGATTATTGTATGCTTGTTACATATTGTGTTTACTTTTTGCATGTCAACAGTTTAATATTTAGTGTGCATTAGTCATCGACTAATTTTCGATTATTTTGACTTCCTTTTGTTGGTCTACTAGTAAAGGTTGCTGGTTTTGTTTCGTTACACAAATACCTGATGAAAATTTGATAGTATAACTCGTAATACATAACCTTTTGTGCAAGTTTTAAGAAATTGCTGTTTTATATGTAGCTGTAAATTTCATAATAGTATACATAATTAACACTTTTTTGTAATCTGGGCATCATATTCTTTGTTAAAGGTCACTGGCCACCTATATTGTACAAAAGTCCAATATCATTATAGTCATAATATAAATGCATTTATCATATATGTACACCATACAAATGTTTAAATATACTAAAAAAATCCATTTTTTAAATGAAAAAATTTACTCTGCAATCTCCGTCCACAATGGTAATTTCAGCGTGCCAAAGACGGATATGATGTACATTTATCCCTTCGGTTCTTCCGAGCCATTCATGCACTGTATTGCTTATGGATGTAACGAAAAGGATAAAATATAATAATTCTGAGATTTCGCCACATGGTTGTCAAGGCTGTATTTATTGTTGTTTTCTTCAACTTAGTAACTTATTAATCTGTATAATTTGCAATTTGTATTCAACTTTTCCATTTGATCAACACCGATTCTGTACTTAATGAAAAATAAGTGTTATCTGTCCCTTTTGCTCTGCTCTTCAAATCATTATTTGCATTTTATTTGGAAAAATAAGTGAAGATGTAAGAATGATGATTGGAAATCATCATTAGCAATGAAATGATGACATACCTCCTGCAAGACATAATTACCATGCCTATCTGGATAAGAAGAAAGCAGAGGAGAAGGATGAGAAGAAAAACCAAAAGGGAAAGGAACGGGAGTTAGCCTTGGATGAAGTGGAAGAACTTCAAGCCAAAAAGCTGCGTCTTGAAGCTGACATTGCCAGGCTACATGCTTCTTCTGTACAGAAAGCAGAAGAGGCAGAGTTAAAAGGACTCATTGTGCTTATCACAGAGTCAAATGCTCTTAGGAGAAGAGCAGAGGAAAAGATGACAGTGGTGGCTCTCTTTCCAAAATGATTGAAGAGGAAAATAAACAAATATAATAATGCATTTAAAGCAGTGCTGATGTCTGTTAAGAGAACAATTTATTTTGTATTAAATCTGACACGTATGTTACATATTTCTGAAGAAAAAAAACAACGAATGTGAACCTACCGGTATCTTCCAGATCATTATAATGCAATTTTAGGAAATTAATTATAGTTTTGACTTTAATCGGTAAACACTATTGTAGTATTTCATTTTGGCATTCGTTGTTTTCTCATATAACCTGTATACACAATGTTAGCAAATAGGTCTTGGAAATCTCTGTTTTCTTTGAAAGTTTGGGAAAAGTCTTTGAATTTATCATTCATAGTTCAGTATGAACCCTGTTAGATATAAAATGGTTCCAACATAATAACCTAAGTCATACTGAGATGACATTATGACATTGCTTTTATAACCCGAAATTCACTGAATTGGCGCTGACATGTCAATAAGCCAAAGTATTATGTTATTATCTCTCTAACTGAACAATTTAATCTGATTTTTATATTAAGATTTGCTGTCATTAACAAATGATACTTGAACTCAATTAAAAAAAAACATTATTGATGCCTACTCAAGAAATGCGGTCGCTATCGAATTAATCATTATGGCTAATGCCCAGAATTCAGACGGTTACTGAAATATCAGTCATACTACACCATTTAGTTTAATTCTTTTTTTGTCAGTGTTAGTAATAATAACACTATTTCAATTTAAAAGAGAAGTTTAAAATATACTACTAAATTACAGATGTAAAATAAACAAGATTATGTTATTTATTAATATGTAATAACACCATGATTACGCATACTAGACCCAAATACACTAATGAGGCATAAATAATAATAATGAGGACTTTGTATAGCGCCTAATTTTTCGAAGCTCTAAGCGCTATAATGATATGACTACACTACAGAAATACAAATGACAAAAACAATGAAATTGGAAAACATAAAAACATGCTGAAAACATATAAGATACAAAACATGATTAGGTCTCTAAGTTTGTCCCTGCAGTTAAAACAGGACAAATCAGTGTCGCTGACACTCATTATATATGTTTTTTTCCTTAATGCATACTATTTTGCTGTATCAATATACGTCTATCATTCCAAAAAGGTCATGCTACATAGGTAATACTATTTATGCATGGCCTGGTTTTTTTTTTTTTTTTTTTTTTTTTTTTTTTTTGAAACAAGGGGTTTTGTGAGTATAAAAAGTGCTCAAAATTGACTTGTATGTTTTATTATAAATAATACAACCAACTAAATGGTTATTGTTGATGCATATCATTTTTAATATGGGTAACATGTTACTTGGTCATTTTAATATGAATCAAAATCATTGGATTTAATAAACCCTTCGGAAATGTAATCATGTTTCATATATGTCTGAAAATTATATCTTGATAAATCTATCAAGTAATATTTCAACTAATTTTAGCATAAATATTGCTTAATAATACATGCGTTACCGATATATACATAACAAAGAGATACCACACTACGGAACACTTGATGATAGCCAACCAAGCTAGCATGATGAAAGGTGCCATGCCGCCATATTTGAATTCTCAGTATAAAACAAAAACATCAAGTACAACCAGGACAAGCCGCTAAAGTTATATTGTATTCTATGTACTAAAGAACACATATACGTAAGCGATTTAAATTAAAAATTTTGAATGACACTTACGTTTTTATTGTATTATTTTATACACTAACGACAAATATTGACATATATGTGAATAATAACAATAATAATGATAATGTCTATCACAGGTAATAAATTATCAACAAGAAGCGTATACTTTCTCTTCTGGGGATAAATGTACGTCATTCCAGTTGGCGTCCTCTATGGGTGGGAAATCTTTTCTAAGGGGAGGCAACAGCATTCTATACTTAATTTTCGAGTATTTAAATTATTTTATCATCTTTATGCTTCAAAATTTAAAAAAAAATTGTGCGAGTATGGCTACTTTTATTCACGTAATGCAAATATATATACATATAAATGTCAGAGTATGGCCATTGACCTTTAAGGAACTAGCAATTATATTTGAGAAGCATATAATGCAAGTTTTTTGTGACTTTTCATCTGATCTTTACTATGTATGCCTTAGGTCATCAACATTTTCCAGACTGTGCCACCTTATTTTCTCAAACTTTCAGACAGGTCCTGTGCGCTTATTTGTTCCCTACAAGAGAAGGAAAAAGGACAGCGAATCTGGACCAGGGTCTCCATCAGCTAAGAAGATTAGAGTTGGGCCCCCAAAGTCCCCTGGACCTACAGGGGTCACCTCACCAATGCAAAAAGAAGGTAAAGTCAAAATAAATAAACAAGTCTGGCACATTGTGACATTTTTTGTGTTTTTGTCCAGCCATTAAAGTATACTTTGTATTAGTTGGAGAAATGTTCTTGAAACCTTGCATGAGTATATATTATGATTAAACGATATCACATGTCATTTCTCTTAATATTTTTGCAGTTGAAAAAAGTCAAGAAAATGTATCCCATTCATTAACTCCGGTACTAATCCATGTTAGGAAAACGTTAATTTTTGTATTGTAGGGTAGGTTGAAAGAAGATACAGTTTTCTTTACTTTGACATCTGAATGATTGGGTTGATTTTGGGTTTGAGAGTACACAACTGTGCCTTGCTTCTGATGTATATTTCATAGAACATTATTAGGTCGGCACAACCTGTTTTTACTTCCTAAACATCTTTGTGAAAATATAAAGCAAGAACACATGACTTCTGGGTTTTTAATATTTGTAATTTCATGTTTGCACTTTCTGAAAATAACCATGCATACATCATGAAAATTTGTTTGTTTTAGAACACAAGATATGATTTTCTTTGTTTTTAAGCAGAATTCTAATTTTATCTTGATTTGAATCAGATATTTCTTGATATAGTCCTTTTTTATATATCATCTCCAACTTGGTTTTTCAAAAACTGTCTGTCTGGTCCCAATCTGTGATGACCCTTGTAAATTATTCATTCCATATATTATTTAGCACATGGCTGTCATAAAGGGTATTCTGATTGGTCAAGGGTTTAAATTCATACATTGAATCTTCATGTAATTGAAACTGACAATGGAAAGAAGAAACAAGCTTGCAAAATTTGGCAGCCCGAGTTGTTGAGGGAGACCATGACACAGAAGTTTTGATATAGGTTTATAAAATTTATGGAAATGAGAATGGCTGGAGCGAACCATTGACAAAACTTTAGTCAGTTTATAAGAAAAGGGTTGGCATTTTGTGACGTCTGCAATAAAGATCTGATTTATGGTTAATCATGGTTAGAAGAGTTTTGGAACAGCAACTACAAAATAAGCTGTATACGAAAAAATTGAAGTGCATTTAATTACTACAAGAAGAAACACTTCCTGCATGAGAGAACAGATGTAGCCAGTCAAAATATGCACACTCGACTAGCATATCAACAGGCTGTTGTAAGTTTTAACATTTATGGGATTATTTGTATATAGTGCACTTGGGTGTTTATTTTAAAATTTGTTATGAAATGAGTATTTTTTGTGTAAGTTGATTAGTTTTTTAAATGATTATTTTGGTTTATTTTATGACCATGAGTTGCACCAGGAGCAGTCTTTTACGATTTTAAAATGACTTTTTGGTCAGGGACCTTTGGAACACTGGACATCAACATCAAGGGCAATGTGTTTTGAGACCTCATTGGGGGAGGACCTCCAAGCCCCTTTTTAAAAAAATTCAGCTTTTTTTTAATGGAAGACCAAAATTATGTCTGAGAACAACAGGCAAAGTCAGTGCATTCTGTGCTATTCAAGTATATTTCCATAACGTGTACAAGCTGTATGCTTAATGTCAGTCCTAGTCTATGCATATATTTATATGCAAAGAAAAACATTTTTACAACATTATTTTGCATGAAGATTCCTCAGTATAGATAATAATTTACCATTGTAGGGTTCTCAATATCAGCAGAAGGAATGGTTTCCTTAGCAGGAGCAGCAGTTGTAGCAGCACATCCACTGCGGGTAACAAATGCCATCAATGGTGAAACTGTACAGATTGTTACCACTGACGCTGCAGGGAATTTAGTTGCAGGAGGTTAGTTACAATCCAGTTTGAGTACTTAAAAATTATTTAATATGTTAACATTGCTAATTATTGAATATTAGCATTACATCATTTTTGTGAATTCATAAAGTTTACCTTTCTGTTTGATAAATATTTTTTCTTTGCACTCAGTAATGTTAAAACGTACATAGCTTTTTTGGTGGTCCCAGATTGTATGCACTAAAACTTTTTTCTTAAGTCCAAATGTATATAGTTTAAATTGAATTTCAGTGGTTTTTCCAAATACATTTCCAGTATTGAATGTGTTGATGTGCTTGTAGTCATGAACATGCTAATATGCCAGTGACCTGGAATGTGGTGTTTTGTTAACAGTAAATATGCCAATGTATACTTGAGTACTTGTCCTTTCATGATAAAATTGGCATCTGGCTAACCCCTAGAAAAAAGAAAACCCCAAAATGTTTCCAAGTTTTGTTTTCAAATAGACAAAACAAAATACATAATAAATTTGGTACTGATTCTTAGCTCAGGAATTCAGCTTTGTATGCCTGTCCTAAGCTTGGCTTACTATAATATCTTTAAGGAATGCCAGACCATTTTCCCATGTTACAGTACTGAACATTGCCGTGATTGCAGCTCAGAATGGAATACAGCCCTCTCATTGGCCAAAGTGTATATATATATATCATCTGATTATTAAATTGTGAACAAAAATACTAGCCACATGTTATTATTTTACTATTTATAGTATTACATGAAACAATTCCAAGAAACAGACACATACATAGCAGACCAGTCTAAATTGAAGAAAAAAATGGGCTAGATAAAGATAATAAATGGGTTTTATCAATGTGACTGATAGATATTTTTTGACTGAAAAATGTTAGAAGTTATTTATTTTGCTAAGCTTAAAAACAGGTTCAGTGTTTCCCTTACCCTCATTTGCGCTTCAGAGACATCCAGATTTTTAATTTGATCCCGTTTTGATGCCAGTGATGTAATACATCAGTCATCATTTGTGAACTTTACGATAGTTACTGTAGACAATACGAGTGCATACATAATTTGTCAATTTCTATTGAATCAATACTCTTTGTACTAACTACTTATCCACGTGAATTTAGCCAGATTGTGACAAGAATTTTAACTGCAGATCCTGGTAAGTAGCAATAATAAATGTAAATTTTTTCATTCAGTTTTCTGTAATACAAAGATTGCTCTTTTTACACTCTTTTACCACTCTTATTAGTAATAATTACACTTATTCCTCTCTTAGGGGTTGGCAGCTGTGAACCTACAACAAAGCAGTTTATGCTCACAGTTAATACAATATCCCTTAGATTGGGTAGCTGAGTAATTGATTGTTAAGATGCACAGGTACCCAGTAGAAATTCCTAACATTTTTGCATCTCTTTAGATGTATCACACACATATAATCCAAAATGAAATTGTCTTTAAGCAGTATAATTCCAAATTATTGTTTTTCTCCAAGAATATTATTGAGCAAAATGTATTTCCAGTGATTAATTTAGATAAATCCACTCAAATTAATAACTGAACACAACAAAAGGACTGATTCTGCTTAAGATATTAAAGGCAAGAACAAATAATTCTTAACCCTTAAAGTGCTGTTGATCGATTCTTGTAGCGATGGAAATACCCATGAATGATTTTGAGCTATGAATTTACGTGGAACTGGAGTCGGATGTACATGAGCAGCAGAGAGTGTGAACAGACCACCCTTTTCCGACAAAAAATTGATTGAATCCTCAAAACGGAAAATAGAGCCTTCCTACGAAATCTCATATTTTAACCCAAAAAAAATAAGTCTCCATTTAGCAAACGGAGACTTTACGATTTTTCAATCAATTTTGGTCGCAACGATGTGGTCATCACACACTCTCTGCTGCTGCAAGTTAACAAAAATAATAAATGATTTCAACCGAATATTTGATCGAGTCCGATACGATATCGTGTCCGAGGATCATGTAAATTTATTGTTATAAATCCATGCGGGGTTGACTGAGCATTACTAAAGAAATTTTTAAATTGATTGAAGTCCATATCGGAACACCATGTCTGCCAAATATTTCGTAACGTATGTGTATCAATGCCGTTAAACACAGCAAGAATATTACAGTTATTTCTGATCACTTTTGGAATCTGAGTGTAGCGTTGAGTGACATATATCACGTCGGTGTTTTTATGCCTGCCTCGGGAAAATATTCTAGCTGGGTTTTATTGATTGTCTAACATCACATCGTCGTATACGACTAAATTGTTAATGTTCCCATCAAGGTCATCCACGGATGGTGCCTCGTCAATATCAGTTATAAAATCAATGGCGTTCTCACCCTTGATTTCTGATGCATTCTCGTTAAAATCCTTCACACTTCATAGCATCGTTGATCATCTACGCTAGGAGCAACTAAATACAACTTATCCCACTTCATCCATCTCCCTATTAAATTGAGCAACAATTGCGTCTTGCCGGATCCAGATGGCCCAATTATAATTGCGCGGATAGAGTTTGGTAGCACTGCATGATGCTTTAGTCGCTGAAAAATCAATTATATTCATATCTCTATACATAAATTATGGATCTATATTGTGTGAAGTGTAAAACGCGTACTGGCACAAATGATTTGACGAAGATTACAACTAAAAATAACAGATCAGCACTTACTGGTAGATGTGCAACATGTGGTACAAAAAAATTTAGATTTGTTTCTATGAAATCCGGAGATGTTTTAAAAAAAAATGAGGAGGTGATATCGCAGCCAAATTGGCAAAGCTCCCTGGAATCCCATGGGCAAAGTACCCCGGAGAAAAGCACCTTCCAGGATATAGCTACTGTGGCCGTGGAACACGATTAGATATCAGACTTGATGATCAAAATCAACCCCGACCCGGCGAGTATCCGATAAATGCTATTGATAATGCGTGTCATGCTCATGATGTTGCATATTATAAAAGCAGCAATCTGCAACACAGGCATCTCACGGATGTGAAATTAATTCATGTGTTTAATGCTATTCCTGATAAATCTTTCAAAGAAAACTTGGCTTCGTGGTTGGTAAAATCAGCTATGAAAGGCAAATTGATGATGGGCGCTGGTAATTAATAATATGGAATCTATTTATTATTCTCCGAGGGGGTACTGGAGGGGTAACGCTGCAATCAATAAACTCGCTAATGCCGCAAAAGTGAAAAAGGCCACTGCGGCTAATTGGTTATCCAAACAGGCTATATGGCAAATTTATCTACCGCGTCCTAAGCTGATTTATTGTTTTTACCACATGACAACGGTTACAAATACGCGCTAACCGTAGTTGACGTTGCGAGTCGATACAAACAAGCAGAACCGCTAAAAACAAAATCATCACCTGCAGTTGCTTCTGCATTTGAAAAGATTTATTGACGAAGCCCACTACGCTGGCCAAATCTATTACAAGTCGATCCTGGCAAGGAATTTCAAGGCGCTGTTTTATCTGCGATGAAAGATCACAATGTCACCATCAGACGGGGGCATACTGCACTACATCACGATCAGGCAATTGTAGAACGATTTAATCGAACGATTGCTGAGCGGTTATTTGGATATCAATACGCAAAAGAATTCATCCAAGAAAAAAGATCTCGTGAATGGGTCAAAAGGTTACCAGCTGTGATTACCGAATAATGAGATTACTAGAACAATCAACATGAAACCTATCAACGCGATTAAAAAGAAGTCTATACCTAAAATGGAAATTCGAAGAATTTCACAAAAAGATTATAGCGTTTCCCAACCAATTCTTGGTAGTAATGTCACTGTGAGATATTTATATGAACCAGGAGAGCTTGAAGGTGGCAGAAAAAGGGCTACTGATCCTATTTGGAGTGTTACTGCACACAAGATATCTACTATAACACGATCAACTGGTAGACCTCCAATCTATAAATTGGATTCAACTGCCCCTCAGCGGGGTTTTACATGCAAACAATTACAAGTGATTCCTGACTATACTCAATTACCAACGCGGGGTCTTAACTAGCGCCGTTGCGTCTGTTGCACTCAAGACAAGTCAACATCACATTGTTTCTGACATGACCGAGACTGTTATTTTTTCTGTCTACGGTAAATTGGCGAGGATCTTTATCCGAATACTGCCAATGCATTATACAATTGCAACTTGCGCAGTGATTATTCTGTTGTTGCTTCAGCGTAATTATTAATTCAGCATCAATGTCAAATTCTTGTTGTTTTTTTTTTTTTGTCTTGTTGTTTGTAACCGGACAGTTTTTTATCAATAATTTTAACATCAACGATGCTAGCATCATCCATTGTGGTGTTATCATCGAAAACAATTCTTCGAAGTTGATTTATTCTTCGTACTCTGGATACTGCAAGATAGACTAAATTCGACCATTCGATGTGATTATCCACCATCCAAACAATTGTATCTGTTATAGTCAATCCCTGTGAAGAATATATTGTTGCAGCGTAACCTAGCATCCACGGGGAATTATTAGCATGCAATGCATCTTCAACGACGCTGATATCAACCAGCACAATATCATTTAACACTAAATTCTGTCTTTGAAATCCTTCGGATTTTGGTCTTGGAATATCAACTTCTATATTCTGTTTTCGTGTATCCGAAGGCCTATAACACAACGGTACTGGAAGTGTTGCAAATTTTTCTTGATGCAATTCAAATAACTTCATCTGATGTGTGTCTCTGACTATTTTTCTACTTGCAATTATCAAATCGTTTGGTCTCCACGTTTCCCAAAAATCATTCATGGGAGTTTCTGAAATTATTTCACGCGCTATTTCACACTGGATTCTATCCGGTTGTAATCTAATTAGCGCTTTGAATTCTCATAATTGTTCATCAAGTGATCTATAATCAGTGGTAATTTCTTCATAATAGTCTACAAAACCCTTTAGCCATTCATGTGGGGATGCACTGATAAATGGTGGTGGTTGGCTGTGATCACCGCACATGACGACTTTTGTATTTTTCAATAACAACCACTCAAGAAATGTTTGTAATATTTTCAACGATACTGTGCATATTTCATCAAAAATTATGATTTCAGGAATGAATTTATCACCCATTCGATCAGGGGTCCATCAGGGATGGTCCTGGCTTTTAAAAAGCTGTCGCCAAAAAAATCGCCAACATCAATATTTTGTCGCCAATTTTCAAAAAGTGTCGCCATAACAAGTAGTGTACATTTTTCCAAGTGTTAATTTAGTCTATTAATGTAAAAGGCAATGAAAATGACAAAAGATGGATTAATTAAATGAATACTTTAATTACAACAAGCATTAACAAAATGTTAAAAAGTGTTACGTGAAGATCCGTCGCGATTTTACGGCTGCCCACTTGCTGAATGCAGTTTCAAAGTCAAAATTTTCATATCGGTACATGCTGATTCTCATTAAATTCTCGAGAGATGAGATGCCGAGTTTATTTCTGATGTCAGTTTTTATGAGGTTCATCTTACTGAATCCTCGTTCACAGTCAACAGTGCTGACAGGTGACACCAGTAGTCTCTCAGCAGCCGCAGATGCGCAAGGGTATATTGTCCTGGATCTCACTGCCAACTGAATCAAATCCTTAACACCTCTATACACCTTACCATTCCTGAGAACTTGAACCCTAGCATAAGCCACAAAGCCAGCCAAGTCCTGACTAACCTCTGACTGATTACCTAGCCCACAAGTAGACAAGTAATCTGAAACAATGCCTGAAACCTCTGAAAGAATGGAACTGATAGCCTGTGAACCATACAAATAGGGATCAAACAACTTGGTTAGAGCACTCAAAACTATCGAATCACCCTCCTCCGTGAACCTTGCTTTTAGATTATCTATAACAATATCTATAAATTTGGCACAAGACAATGCAGCCTCTGACCTTTGCTTAGCATTATCACTAATTGTATGGCCTTTGTACTCAAAAGTACATAAACCTGATGAATCTAAACTTGGTTCTGCTGGAATCTCAGAAAGAAACCTAGAAACGTTACTACCAGACTCTAACCTCAGATTTTCAAGAAGCTCAACAGTGGAGTGGAGAAGGGGATTAACCTCGGTAAAGTCAATATCAGATCTCTGATAAGCTTGACACAGAACTGCCAAAGGCCTGAGAATGTCAGCCATATAGTGTGCTGTATAAACAAATTTGAAACAAGCAATGGGCTTATACATTGCAAGAGCCTTTGCAGAGTTGTCTTCCAAGAAGACACTAACTAGAGCTTGAAAATTATCAACAACTGCCTGTACACTACCTTCAAAACTCAGCCACCTTGTGTGGAATACCTGATGCAAGCGAGTGTGAGAAGACTCTAACACTGACTGAATTGCCTCAAGTCTACACATATTACGAGGGGAATAGGCAAAATACTTGTACATATTATTCAGTATATCATGAAACTTAACCAAGTATCTAACCTCGTCAGCTGCAGTGCCTGTACCCAGAGCTAACCGATGTGCAATGCAGTGAGTTGCAAGCAAACCTTTAGTAGCCTCCTTCAACCTGGTAACAACACCACTCTTGCAACCCAACATGACTGCAGCACCATCCGTTGATACACCAATCAGATTGTCCAGACTAAAACCAAATGACTGAATTAAACCTAACAACTCTGAATATATAGATTCTGCATTTGCGGTTTGAAGCTGACGAATACCTAGAAATTGAGTCACTGGTTGAACACTGCCAGCCAAATTAGTTAGGTACCGAACATAAACAATCAAATTCTGATGTACTGAAACATCTGTGCTCTCGTCAAGCATGACGCTGTAAACACGAGATTCCTTGACCTCGGTAGCCATCTCATCAACTATTACATCAGCCAACGACTGCTGAAACTCACTGGTGCTTCCGTGACCGTCATACGATGTGTGCTTATCTACTTTGAGGTCTGAGAGTTGGGTGGTGCCCTGAAATAGAAATAATCATTAATTTTGTATGCCATAAATATTTCATTTATTATTATACATGTTCTGACCGTGTGTGTGTGTATATATATATATATATATATATATATATATATATATATATATATATATATATATATATATATATATATGATTAACAAAAAGTGGCATTTATACAACAATCACGGTGTACTACAGTAATATCACATTGAATATATTAAGGTTATACATGTGTTTTTTTCCTTATGTTACTGTCATTTAAATGCATAGAATATTACTGTTAACAAGCTATAATATAATATTCTCAATACCTGTGTGATACACAGCTGGTGCAGCTTTGGGACAATTGTATTAGCCAGGTTGTAGTAAGCCGCAAAGAAAGTGTTCCGCATAGCACTAATAATAGCAATTTTGCTTTTGCTAATGGCAGTGATCTTCGCTGCTTTCATGGTGCTGGCATCCCGCATCACCGTTTGTGCACATGTATGACTGTTGTTACCTGAAGAAGAAAAAAATGCATTATCAACTTTAGTTGACATTTTAATAACAATAAAACCCTATGATCGTACATTGCAATATAAGATAATTGACGTATAATGCGGCCGTCGATTGCATGCATTCCATAATTAAATGCACCCCCCCTCCCCAGAGCTTGTAGTGAATTGCTTCCTAAATCCCAAGAATGATCACTGAATGCTGTATAAATTTTCTCAACAAGCAAAATAGGATCTCCATTCCCACGAATGAAACTTACACGAGATAACAACTTGGCAATATTGGACCGTATATATAAGCATAAATTCACACCCAATTTATGGATTCTTTCACTCCTGTATTTTGAGAAATAAATAATTATTTTTAATTATTCAAACTTGATTTTTTTTTGTTGCTATTTCTTGTTGTGGAGTTTAAGTCTCTGTGGGATTGATGGCAAAGAAAAAGGTCAATGAGTAAAATGCAAAAATATTACTTACCCCGCCTGGATTCATGTTTGGTGACGCACTCCTTCTTCAAAATATCACAGCCAGTTGTAAATGAATTTACAAACTTTGCCTTGATACATACATCACAGAACATCTGTTTTAACTTTGGATCATATCTGAGCCACGGACGCCCAAGTTTCCAGCTGTCTTGAAATTTTCGGGACTTGTTGCCCCGTTCATCGTAATGTGGTGTTGCACTTGAAGCGCTACATGTAGATGATGTTGGACTGCAAGGTTTATCATCGGGTCCAGTGATTGTTTTCTCTGATGAATTTGCACTAAATCCAAACGCTGTTAATTTTTGTAACTTAGGATGAGATAATGAAATCGCAACGTCTAACTTGCGTTTGCTCATGATAATGTTGCACTGGCGAAGATATAATTATAATTTAGATTTTTTTCCATTTGCTTTCTATTTATACACCGTAGTCGGTACTTCAAAGGTTATCAGTTTTCTATGAAGGTTCAGAAAAACTATTGTATTGGTATATGTAAAAAAACAACAGAAGGATTAGCCATTCAATTAAATTGTTTCTGTTCTATTCGCGTCTTCAGAAGTCGGTCAGTTGTAGGTATAGTACGGTAGCATGATTGACTGTATCACAGCATACAGTACTCAGCCCAGATGTCGGCATAAGCAGATTATGATGTAACAATGCACTGTAAAGATGGGATGATCAATACGAACAAAGGATTGTTTGTGTAACAAATTAATTCCAATGCATTGCTTAGTCAGGTTTGTGGCTTCCTTTCGTTCTCCCATTTAATTTATTCAGTCCAAATCCATGATTGTATGTACAAATTAAATAACCAAAAAGTCTGTCGCCAAAAAAATCGCCAGATGGGATATTTTTGTCGCCAATAAGGGAAAAAAATCGCAATTTGCGACATTGGCGAAGCCCAGCGCGATCCCTGGTCCATTCATCGCCTTTCCATCGAAAGAAACTATGATAAGTACAGGCATTTACTCCTTGTTGTTTAATCTCTCTGGCGAGTCTGTGAGTAGGTGTTAGGACAATCATGTTTGATTTTGAAACGCTAGCGTTTCTATGATATAATTCAATTGCACGAGTTGTCTTTCCTGACCCACCACAACCGTTTAAATAAACTGTCTTGTATCTACATATTGGATCAGATACCGGTGGTGCATTAGAAAATTTGGATTGAATCTCATCACACTTTAAGTACTTTTCATCCATGGTAACATCTGCCAATTCACAATACTCATGTAGCGTCTCCTTTTTAAATCTCCAACATCCCCAGTTTGCCTCCGGATCTGTGAATTTAGCTACATCTGATTTGTATTTCTCGTGGATATACATAGAATCAGTGGCTACTCTAACTGTGGTATTAGGAAATCTATTTATCATCGAAAATAAATTGATAGAAGCATAAGCTAGCATAGAACTTCTCAAATGCGTATATTGTTTAATATATCCATCACAATAGGTAACAATTGTACCTAATCGTCTTCTATCGGATAGGAAAGTGTCTTTACGATTTACAAGTTTTCCCTGTTTCGTTAAATCCGTTACAATAAAATCGTATTCAGCGATGTCTATGATCAACCGCAAAGAATATTTTGCATTGTCGTATTTTCCACCCTGGGTAAATTTACCGATTATTCTTCGTCCAAAATCTTTTGCTTGTTCTTTTTTAATTTCCTTAGACCAATTCATGATTTGTTCTTCGTTGAAATCTGGAAACTGTTTTCGCTGTTCGCTAATTATACGATCTAGATCGGGTTGTGGTAACCTAACTTCTTTCTGAGCTCGATAGCATATAATAGCTTCGGAAACAATCAACGATATTAACATACCACAATCAATTATATATCGTAGTAACACTGTTGGCATCCAGGCCTTTTCAGATATATGTCTACCAAGCCAAACATAACTACACGGATGTAACCCTGTAGCGAGTTCAAATGATATCACACGAGCGAATCCGGTTAAATCAAAATCAGGTAATGGCCCATTAATCGCAACACGAGTCATTTCATGTGTGGGGTGTCCAAATCGTTTAAAATAGTTACTACATTCTCCATACCCGAGGAAACTTCCAGGATAACACGCGGATATATCAATTGAAATCATACCGCCACGATGGTATTTTGTATTCCACAGTCCTCCATGACCAAATTCGACGCAACTCAATTTAACGTCCTCGAGAAAATCACTTTGTGTTGGACGCCATGAGTTTTTTTCTCTTGCGAAGTGAGCTACCACTGATGGAATTGTGAAGCTATCCGCAAGTAGTTTTTCATGGAATGAAATCCATTTAGATTTTCCGATGAAAATGGAAATTGCAAGGCAAATTCACTAGCGATTTTTCTCATTCTGTTATCTAATTCTTCAACGCGATATAATTCACCATTTGGTCTTACAAATTGATCAAATCCTATTTCGGGATCTTCATCACTTCTAAGTAACCACACTGACACAGGATCATCCTTACACAGCGTGTGAATAGCATCGAATAATTTCTCATTATAAAAAACATCCCTGACGAACTCCTTAGGGATATATCTCACGGTTCTATTTCGTGGAAATATTGTTACTGCAGCTGTCCACGCGTGTTTGTTATGATCAATAATTTTAATTGGAGCTCCTCGCGATTGATATTTCGGTTCGTATAATACTTCTCCGGTTATTGTCGTTACTGATATTGGGAATTTTAATGATGCTTCTAATTTAGCTATATCAGAAATCTTTGCACCATGCTGTTTCACTGTCAGTTCCCATTCGGTTATTTTCCTACGTCGCAGATCAGTTAGTTTATTTCCTCGGGATGCATTTGTGAAGTGTTCCATAACCCGTGTTGCTACACAATTCAGTGAACTAGAATATTTCATAGGAGCTAGTTTTGCAATATCGGGTTTATCATTTAACGGATATATCCCATAAACAATTGCTATTACAGGATAAGATCTCTCGTAGTATGGTTTGTCAATTCCAGTTAGATTTCCTGGTTTGGAATCTCTACTTACAATGACAGTTTTTTTTATCCTTGAGGATTGGTTCAAATTTATCCTTGATAATCCATTTGCCTTCGACTTCAATAATGAATTTTATTCTGAAAAAATACTTCTCATGGGAATTGCTTTGCAATTTACCCTTGAATTTCCAGCCAAGATGTGAAATTATCTCAGCTGCTCTTTCATCGTTCATAGTAGCATCGATGTTGGGTACATTGACATCTTCATCAATAATTCGAAATGTCGACCAACAGTATGCTGCACCGTCTCGGTAGAATTCATTAAAACACTCCCTGATTTTACCTAGTATAGTTCTATCACCGATTAGACGTTTTGGTGTATCAGAGACTCTATCGAGATTGAAATTAGCATTTTTCCAAGGCTTAATTTTCGATAATCTCTTGAACTCCTTATCGAGATTGAATTTATTATTTTTCCAAGGCTTAATTTTCGATAATCTCTTGAACTCCTTATCAAGATTGAATTTAGCATTTTTCCAGGGCTTAATTTTCGATAATCTCTTGAACTCCTTATCGAGATTGAATTTAGCATTTTTCCAGGGCTTAATTTTCGATAATCTTTGGAATTCTTTCATGGTATAATCAATGAATTTAGTATTTTTCCAAGGCTTAATTTTCGATAATCTCTTGAACTCCTTCATATTATAATTAAAACAAGTATTTAAATAGAAAAATATAGTATAATGAATCACTGCAAGTGGCTAATGATTGGATCAACAACCCCGTGTAACAAATCATGCAGAAGCGAATTCTGTGGGTATCATTTACAAAGCGTTCGCAATGGTTCCTTCGGCCCTCTCCCATGCCTCCGATGTGGGGTGGGCTTTAGAGGAAAATCACAATTATGTCTCAGTTGCGGCGGCAAACGATACAGGGAACTAAAACGCTATTATGACAAACGAATAAAAAATACCGTCATTGACCCTAACGATGACAAAATCATCAAAACCCCTCAAGATTATATCCAGAGGTTTATAATTAAAGCAGATAATAAATTAGATAAGTAGTATTATTATAGAAATGAGCCAAGATTTCAGACCCCATCCAGTGCTTGTTAATTACGAAGCCTCCAGTAATGGTGTTGTCAGGCACCGCAGACTAAAAAAACCGGTTGGATTTCTGAATAATATGGGATATTTGCTGTTTAGTGTTAGAAATAAAAAATATCTCTGTCATAGAATTATTTTTGAATGTCATAACGGATTGATTAAAGATGGCTTTGTGATTGATCACATAAATGGCGTGAAGACTGATAATTGTCTTGAGAATCTTCAATCCATCTCGCAGCGCGATAACCTTTTAAAAAGCAATGCTGGTAGGCACTCGAAACGCCCTAGGGGGATCAAATCGTTTGATTTAGAAACCAAAGAGGAGAAAATATTTCAATCAATAAATGAAGCCAGTAGATACTTTGACATTTGTAGGTCTTCAATACGATTTGTTGCAGAAAGTATAACTAAATTAACTCTGTCAAAAAAAATGGTCATAAAATAAAATTCGTATACACCTGAAACGATTCAAGGGAGATAAATCCTTTATGGATAAATCCGCCGCAACTCACACTCTACTCACTAAGTTCCCTTGTATTATGACATCAAAGGAATTGTGCCGTCTGCTATTACCTGTACAGAGAGGTATAATTGACTAGACGCGCACACGTGACTGTAATGGAGTAAATATATAGTTTCGGTAAAGCTGTATTTATCAATTCTAAAACCTTTTATTGTCGCTTTGACTAAAACTGCATTATTTAAACAGTTGTATTTATTTACACCATCTATAATACACTTTTAGTACAGACGTTCTTTATAATCCAGCGCATTACCTATGTTCGCTCAGCCGGAACGAGTATGAAACACTAGTGTTTCCCATTCATTGAAGTAGGTGGGCGTGGTTAAAATTCCTCTGTATACAGCTCTTTGTGATTTAATCGATAATGCATTTTGTCTAGAGAATTAGAACAGGGAGAATACACGCTGTTATTTAACAACTGTATTTTTTTGTTTAGTGTTTTATTTAAAATATTTGTCTCATTTAAATGTTGTGAAACAGTATTAATAAGTAATTCAAGGAAATAAAATAACAACACCCATTTATCAACGCTGCGGTATTAGTCGCCTTATATATGTTATGACTCGTAATAAGCTTGGGGCTTTCGAAAGCCAATCGACCAATCAAAACTAACCAACGTCATTAACACGGGCGTATGGTTGTCTTTTGTCAATCATGCAACCGGGTTAATTTAGTTTGGTTGCTTTTGATTGGTTGGATTGGCCATAGAAAATCTGCCCCGTCGTTTCATGTTTGTGCTGTCTTGTGCCATCCCACATCATTACATCACAAATTCATTCATCGTTCCATTGAATTATAATCCATCCTTAATTAAGTTAATTAAGTATATGTATGCCTACAATCTGCCGCAACACTCGAGCGGAGATATATATGGCATTGTGCCGCCCCCACATCATTACATCACAAATTCCATCATCGTTTCATTGTATATACCATCCTTAATTAAGTATATATGGAATTGTGCCGTCCCACATCAATCGTTTCATTGAATAATACCATCCTTAATTAAGTATATGTAGTGCCGTCCCCCAACTTTGGGCTTACTTGGATGTGAAGGCAACCAAGGAGTTCCAAAGATGTGTTGTCGTATATGTAACCTCTGGGTCTTTCTGACGTCGTAAGGCGCCAGCGGGATTGCCAAATGGGGTTTTCCTTAATTAACTTAATTAAGTATATGTAGTGATGTCCCCCCAAGCATATCTTCTGGGCGGTCTAAGATGGTGTTTGCCACGTTAGGCCTCCCGCCGGAGATGTATGTTTCGGGTTACTTCGGGCTTACTTGGATGCGAAGGCACCCACGGAGTTCCAAAGATGCGTGTTGTGCTGTCCTTAATTAAGTTAATAAAGTAACCTCTGGGTCTCTCTGACGTCATAGGGCGCCAGTGGGATTGCCAAATGAGTGTTATTTTTTTTTAATAATTAGAGGTAAAATGTATTATATTATATTTTTATAAAAATATGGATATCAAAGATGTAAATTCTATAATTGCTGAAATTTCAATTTTAAAGATTCGAGGGATAATATTATCTAAAGATCTCGACTGTGACATGATTGCCTCGGAATATGAAGACATTGAGTATCAGTCTAGTAAGGGTCGTTATGTTTTACCTAAGATGTACAGACTCGTGAAAGGAATTCAAAAGTCCATCTATGCTTGTTTGTACGGTAACGATATTGATGTATTTATAACGCTATTTAGCACCGTTGAAGCAATATGTCAAAAACTCGGCCAAGAGTATCAAAAACGAGCTGAAATTACTTCTAAGGTTCGTGATATTAGAAAAATATTAAACGAGGAAAAACCTGTATCCTAACCACGTGAGCGTTACTATAAAAAATAGGCTTTCAGTAAATTTTCAGTAAAAAATTTATTTTTTTTAGCGTTTTTTGTAACACTCGCATGGGATTTTCTCCTAAAAGGATACTCAACAGTTTGGGCTTGCTCATACAGTTATGTGCGTACTGGATGATCTGGTTGTGGTAGCAAGTAATCACCGCGACGCCTCCATTTTCACATAGTTGTTGTTGCCACGTCGTTAACAAAAATCGTTCATCGCCGTTCTCAGATATTACAATTCTGAAACCCCCAGCGATGTTATTTCTGAAACACTCGCGGATAGCGTCGTACAGTTTAACCTTGTCCGAGATGGATACGTTAGCTTGATGGTACATTATTTAATAACTCAGCTTTTAATTGTGATAGTTTCACATTTGAAAACTCAGTTCACAAACACTATATGGTAGGTGAATCGCTTACAACTAAATTAGCCCGAGAGCGGCTAGCAGCAATTAAAAAGTTTATACCGGTTCGAGACAGACTTCGTGAGAAACTTCAACAACGACAACAGGCGCAGACTGACTTTTCTGTGTCAAATGAACAACTGTTCGCCCCGGTAACTAAGGCGACGAAAGATGTGAAAACAGCAACTGAACGAGCAATATTTGGGGATATTCCTGAGGAAGGCAAGCGACGAGAAGTGCCTGTTTTTGGTGTGCTTGAAAAAATTGCAGCAGAGACCGAACAAACACGCGCAGAGATACAACAGCTATCCAGTGATATAAAAACTCAACACGAAATTGAACAATTAGCTGATATTGATGATTCTGCGCCTGAACCACAACCTGTTGATCTCACCCCAAGAGGTGTTCCCTTTATAGACAAACTCACCGAAGGAGCTATAACAGAAATCAAACGACCTCAATTAATAAAACTCGAAGATTATAGGATTTTTGGTGATTTTGCCGCCCAAAGCTTTCATTCTAGAAAGGACTTTTTAAAAGACGAGTATAAAGACAGTAGAATAAGCCGAGATGAATGGGCTGATTGGTTGTATAAAACGAATAAGGGGATTGACCGTTTAAATAAAAGAGAATTGGGATATAAAGAATTTAGAAAGGGAATTGATGAGTATGATGAAACTGATACAACTGAGAAAACAAGCGGAAAAGGA
This sequence comes from Unio delphinus, assembly GCA_029339505.1. Lineage (NCBI taxonomy): Eukaryota > Metazoa > Mollusca > Bivalvia > Unionida > Unionidae > Unio > Unio delphinus. Next base: position 8,529,534 of record JAQISU010000076.1, read on the forward strand.
AATTCGATTAAAAATCCTTTGGATTTTAACGCAACCGTGACATGTCCTGGTAATATTCTCAGTGATATATCACGGTTGGAAGTACTTATGGGCGGAAAACGAGCCGAAAATAATTAATGAGGCCGCTGATATTTGCAGGCGGTTATTTGCCGGTGGTATCATGGACATTAATGTATATCGAGAACTCATTGCTGAATTAGTTGAAAATCACAAAGATGCCCATGGTTATTACAGCGATTGATCACTAATTGAAAAACTACTAGTTTTATAACAAGATGATCATACACTACAACCATGATAAACCCGTAAGCGTCTACGTGGTGAACTCACAATTGCCTGTTTATAGAGCATATTACGGAGATGGTTTCGGCAATACCATTGCGGGGCTATTTACAAGAATGGCTCCCAAGGTGGCGCCGTTAGCTAAACAATTATCAATGAAAGCCATTGATATTATTCGTGATAAGGGAATCAGCGCTGTTGGAAATCTTTGCCAGGAAGGCATTTTCTGCCGCGAAAGATAAAATAGCATCATTGGTGCGAAAGAAACCAACAGTGCTGCCATCAACTACAGTGATGCCTGCAAAAATCAGCAAAGCAATAAATAGCGCAGTGGAAGAAAAACTAGCGTCGTTGGCTGCTTCGGTGACTCCGTCGCCATTGACGGCTTCACCGGTAACAGATAGCGCTATCATGAACGCGATAGCAGGAAGTGGTTTGAAACGAAAACAAAAACGACGATGATTACAAAGAGTTTCACAATTAAAAACACTAGTATGTTAATAAAATGTTTAAACGAACAGCTGATCCTGCGTTTGATATGGAAGCCCCAGTATCCAAGGACAATTCCGTCCGCGATTATCAATACTATTCCTATCATGCAATACAACCCGACCTACGATCGCGAATTGAACTTCAAGTTCAAGATACCAGTAAATACTTTTTGCCATGTGAAGCATTTATTGAAGTAGAAGGAGAACTCGTAACAAATGATGCTGTTCATAATGATCCACCATATGCAGATGATTCAAATATCCGAGTTGGTTTCGTCAACAATGGCATAATGGCGTTATTTGAAAGTGCAAGATATCTCATTGATGGAAAAGAAATTGAATCAATAGACCGTGAGGTTGATGTTGCAACAACAATAATCGGGCTAACAAGATACTCTGATGATTATACAAGGTCGGCTGGTCCATCTATGATGTTTGCAAAGGATATTAATAATCACGCTGATCACATTAATCATACTAGGGTAAAAGCAACACGAGATACCGCAGTTGATCCAGCACCATCCGGATATACTAGACCAGCTGGTAACTTTGATGTCTTAGACATTAATAGCAATTTCAATCTAGGGTTTGCAACACGAGTAGCTATGTTGCACGGGGGGGGGGGGGGGGCGTCGACGGTTTTCAAGTGCGATTCCGTTGCATCATATTTTCGGATTCTGCAGAAATGTTAGAAAAGTTATTTATGGAGCTAAACACTCAATCGCGTTAGTGCGAAAAGGCAATGACAATGGTGCAATTTGGCGTGCTAATGGTGTTGCTGATGGTAAAGTCGTTTTAACTAAATTGGTACTATGGATGCCAGTACCATATTTTCCCGCATATATCCCGCGTGTTATACCAGATTTTACAAACCCCGCAGGGGGGGGTGCGGGTTATATAAGGGTGCGGGCTATATCACAAATTTTTTACACATAATAATATTTCGATATATTGTTTGAAAAACGTAACTACATAACATATATTTTTGTAGTTTTGTTTTGATAGGGTTGGATATTATGGCTACTACGGTGACTTTACAACAACTTACGGTATCGGGACCAAATCAACATTTCGGGATAAAAACTTAAAATTTGGTATCCGTCACATTTTCATAATCAACATACATGCCAACCATTACGCTTTTGGCGTAATCATTACGCTTTTTCCCACTAAATTCCGCGTTACGCGTTAACGTTTATAGATTACGCTTTTTCGATATATCCATCTTGCAAAAAAAAAAATATTTTTTTTTTCGTTTTTATTAGCATTACTTTATATTTTACATACTGTTTTATTTTTAATTAAAAGATACCCTGATTCTACATAACTACGATATACGAGTATACTTGTCCGTGGACTTTCCTAATATTCATGTTCTATTTATAGCAACTATCATGTTACTAAGATACTTTCAAACTTTCGACCTCATATTCTATTTATAGCGGCTTAGTGAGGAGAGAACAGACTGGTTTCTATTTTGTTTAAATCATTATGCACGTACTCTTTGTTCTAATTTTGTATAGTGCAGAACCAGTCTAAAAGTTTTTTTGCGCTAAAAAGTATTAAAAAATTCTCAATGCGTTTATGAGTGCAAAAAATATCTCTTAAATAATTTCACAGATGGGTTAGAAAAAGTCAGTAATAAACAAAGCAAAATGTAATCAATCCTCCAAACACGACGAGGGCATCATCACGTGACGTCTAATCGTTGGCGCTAAATGGCTTCAGATGTTAAGATGGATTCTAGTCTTTGTGTATGTTAGAGCACATTTTTTTCCCCAAGAATTTCGCAGATGGATCAGAAAAAAGCAAAACAACGAGTCCTCCAAAGATTCAAAGATGAATATATGAATGGCATAATACAGCGTTCCATTCTAGGACAGCATCATGCTCATTGCAGACTGTGCGGAAACGATTTTAGCATTGGTCATGGTGGTAAATTTGATGTGGAAAAACACATGAAAACAAGGAAACACATCGAATTAGCTCGCATTACGAACTCTAATACTAAGGTAACTTCTTATTTACAGCAGAGCTCAAGTGCAGACTTGAATACTATAAATGCTGAGGTGTTATTTACCGAGTTTTTAATAGAACACAGACTACCCTTAGCGGTAGCAGACCATGTTGGTCCCTTGTTCAAGCGGATGTTTCCTGATTCAAAAATTGCGGAAAAATATGCTTGTGCAAGAACAAAATCATCTCACATTGTTTGGTGCCTAGCAGAAGATACTTCACTTAAAATTGCAGAAGCAATGAAAATTGGGCCGTTTAGTATTGCCACAGAGGGGAGTTGTGATTATGATGATAAAAAGTTGTACCCAGTATGTGTTAGATACTTTGACAGTGAAAAAGGCAAAGTCATGAGTGTTCTTCTTTCTTTACCAGAATTAACAGTAGATTCCACTGGACAAAACATTTTTGATTTGCTTGACAATGTTTTGAAGAAACATGACATAAGTTGGCAGAACTGTATGGGGTTTGCAGCTGACAGTCAAAAAGCTTCAAAAGTGTTAGATTCTCTGTCAAGAGATATCCCTTTCTATTGCCACCCTTGTCTAACTTGGATCATCTGGAAGAAGAATTCCTGAAGTATCAAGTTGGGATTCTACCTGACAATATACTTAATGCAGATAGAGTTGATGTGCAATGGCACCTTATTTCCCAGCTAAAAGACTCTATCACTGGAAGAAATAAATTTCCTCTTCTTTGTCAGGTTATGAAAGGAATATTGGTTCTTTACCATTCTAATGCTGACTGTGAGTTATTGTTCAGTGTTGTTAACAAAAATAAAACTGAATTCAGGTCCAGGCTAAGTAACCCGGTACTGAGTGCTCTACTGGTATGCAAAACATTCATGGCCTCAGCTGGTACAAAATGTTTTGAAATGCAACATAACAATCTGTTGCTTTCCGAAGCTAAAAGTGCTACATATGAACACTTGAACCATTAATGAATGATAAAAGACGAGAAAAGCAAATAAATCATTGTTAATTGTAATTGTAGTATGTTATATGTGGATTACTCTTTTTCTGCTTGGATTCCTCTTTTTGACCACTTGGATTACACTTTTTCCTCGTCAGGGGTTGGCATGTATGAATCAATATTTTCTGTTTTCAATCGAAATAACTACGGTACCTAATTTTACCGCTGGGCCACGATCCACTGCTTCAGGTCAGCTTCAAGGTGAGGCCACTTTGCTTTAGGTCCGCGACGAGCACGTTTTCGTGGATTCGTCTTCTCCAACGTTCCTTTTTCTTTTCTCCAACTTCGGATTACACTCTCATCAATATCAAATTTTCTGCCTGTGGCTCTATTGCCATGCACTTAAGCATACGCAATGGCAGTTAGCTTTAAGTCGGCTGTGTAAGACTTTCATTTCGGCATTTTTTAAATTAAACAGAAAGAAATTATTTAAACTCGAATCTACACTTCACAAGAATACAAGATTATTTAGAAATGTCCGTGTTTATGTAGCCTGTAGTTGAGGCACAGCTCCTATAGACAGCCTACGCACACAAGCACTGTGTACCGTGTTGTTTGCTGACTTTTATTGAGCAAAGGTCGTCGGCTTACTTTGATGATGGCGCCGCTAAAGGCTCCAGTTGAAGGGTCAATCAAATACCTGTTTGTTATTGCTGCGGCAACTTCAGATAATTGTAGAACATTGAAACAGATTTGTTTTATTTGTTTAGTATATATCAGTGCTTCAAAGGTAATCAGTTCTCTTTGAAGTGTCAGCAAACGTATTTTTTCTTCTTCCATCTGGTATTTGTTTTTAAATTAGTGTCATCTGCTTGACTGTACTCATTTTACATTTCTGCCTTCTGCGGATTCGGATTTTAACTAGTCAGTTGCATAAAGTAATAAGGCCAGATATCATCATTAGTGGATTATGATATAACAGTGCACTGTTAGTGTGGTTTGTCAGTATGAGACAAGGACTTGTTATTTTAACAATATATTCCAGTACATTGTTTCCTGTCATGGTGCCTTTGATTTTCTCTTCTCCAACCGCAAGACTGTATATACGGTTTTTATCAGCCAAAATTGGTGTCGCCACAAATATCACCGGAAAACAGAATCGCAGTTTGCTACATCAGCGAAGCCCCGTGATCCAGTAATTGATTTCATTTCCGATTGTAGCTGTATAAATATATCTATGGTTGCGGGTTATACAAAGGTGCGGGTTATGCCAACGATTTTTTACACAAAACCCCAAAACCCGCGGGCTATATGAGGGTACGGATTATCTGCGTGTGCAGGATATATGCGCAAAAATACGGTAATGACCCCATCAATTACCACGGAAGAGTGGCTAATTTCAATTATGGAAACAGGTGGTAAATCATTGATAAGTTGGCTAACAACAACGACTGATGCCAAAGAGGATAATGTTAATGGTACTTTTACATGGCATTTGGCATCAAAACAAGGGGTTTCAGCTCCATGCCACATATTTGTAGCTCTACAGAATAGGGATAGGTTAGGTTCCCAAGAACGCAGTCATATGATATTCGATCAATTAGGAGTAAATGAGGTTTCGCTGAGAATAAACGGACAACAAGAACCATCTGAGGATATACAGCTTAATTACGACAACAACCATATAGCACGTGTGTATCATCGGATGCTGTCATATATGGGTTGTGATCAAAATGTTGATACTGGTTTACAAATATCGCAACTTGATTTTAAAAACTTCTATCCGATTTATTACTTTTCGCTGGAACATCTTGATTTAACAAGACAATCCATTGTTGACATTCATTTTCGGGCTCGTATAGCCGCTGGTGTTAATTATAGAGCGGTTGCTGTTATTCTCAGCGACAAATCAATGCTACTTGAAGGTGTTGGTGGACGAATGAGAATCATTGACGCACCAGTGGAAAATATGTAAATGAAACTTGAAGAGTTTCCAGTTAGATCAATTGAAAGCATAAATGTGTTTTACAATAAAATGTCATATAGTGTTGTTAGTGTCAAGCTGACTGATGGTCAAGTCAAGAAATTGCGATCAAAATCCGCTAAAGAATGTGGAACAACAATAACGTTAAAACCAGCGCAGATGTCCGGCGGTACACATAAAATATCATTGACGGATCGTCAAATAAAACATTTCAATGATGCGCTAAAGAATAAGAGAGGGGTTCAAATTGTATTTTCAAAGGCTGCAGTCGCCAACATGATAAAATCAGGTGGTATATTTCCATTGTTAGCTGCAATACCAGCATTGATTGCAGCGGTGGCGTTGGGAGCCGTTGGGACCGCGGCAGGGATGGCGTTGAAAAAGGCAACTGGGAAAGGATATAAAAAAGGGAAAGGGTCTAAGACTACCAGGAACCCCATATTCATGGTACAGCGGGAGATCCGTTCACGGATCAGGTCTGAGAATACCAGGAACGGTTTATTAGTTGAAAGCCCAATTGTTCCCATGTCCAATTTTGATTTAATTGATGCTGCTAAAAAACTAGCGATAAAAAACTTCAGAGGGGTTTTTATGAGAGATCAATTACCAAGAAAACCTAAACGCGTTGAAACCGGTATCATCAATCTTGATAACAGTAACGGATCGGGAACTCACTGGGTTGCATACGCGATTGATCCACGTGGAATTGTCTTTTTCGATTCATATGGGCTAGCCCCACCGAACGAGTTTATGCAGTATATAAATTCTTCGATGAAACTCAAAGAGTTTCCGATTTTTTATTCCACGCTGCCAACACAACAATTAAATGATCCACCGATATGCGGCCGTGAATTATTAAATGTCCTCGCGGAGATTTCATCGTCACAGAAACCACCTCATCTGGTTGTAAAAAAATACACGAGTGGGAAATTACAAGGTAATTTTAGAGAATCAATAAATTGAAAATACAAGTTGCGCTAACAATAATGATTGATATTTGGGGACGATCTCTGTCAATGTTGAAACCAACCACGAAAACATCTGCGGGTTCTATCGAGGATGTAAAAAAAATAATTGAAGATGAAATCGCTGAGACATTAAATTTAGCAAGTGTTGACCCGAACGAAATAGTTGTATTTCAAGATCGCCAGGGTAAATTGAAAACCAGTAATATATCAGTGAATGACATTTTGATACGGCAGCGCGACGCCGCTGAAAACTCTATTTCGTTGTATTCCAACGATGGACAACTTAAACCAGGCGAATTTGTGTCTACGATCACTGACGCGATTGACGCCCACGACAGCATGATTGCCACCCGCGGTCGTGAGCTGGATGATCATATACGAGCTTATAACAATTTTCGCAAAAATGTCGTACATAAATTCTTTGGAACCCCGCTTGTGGTTGGCATGACTCTCGCTGAAATTAAAAACTTTCTATCTTTATTCTTTTTTAACAAGGACGCAGGAAGGATGATGAATGAAAATGAAATCAAGGCAAATTATCTCGATATTTACACGGATATTCTTAAACTAAAAGCAGCCTTTGTAAAGGTAAGGATTCCGCACAAGGGCATTAAAAATATCGTGTATACGATCAATCATGGAGTCGTGGATTGGACAAGAGGCGACAATTATCATAGAATTACCGTCAATCTCTTGTGGGGGGAGGAAGCGAAGGTCGATGGTATCTACAGGTTAACGTGGGTCTCTATTCATCAATTTAATATGATCATGGACGATAATAGAACCTACTCTGGTGGCGTCGCGACGTTAATTATCGAGACTGGCAAAACACAAAGCTTTCACTTTGTCGCGGTTGATAGCTCCACCATTAGATCAAAAATAGCCTGGTGTATAGAACTTGTAGATAATTTTTCCGGCAGAAGCTACTAGCAATTCCCCTTAACGATGGCGAATAATTGAAAACACTAGTGGGTTTAAAATTACAATGACATCGATGAAATCAATTGAACCGATAATAGTCCCAGAGGTATCACAATCGATATCGATATGATACCGTGAAAGAGTTTTCCGCGAACTTGAAATCACTTTCTGAGCGTTATCGTGAAAAAATGAGAAAATACCAACGCAGCGTAGCAATCATCGACATCACCGTGTACTCGGTGTCCGGTGTGATGGCCAGCGCCAGGGTTATTTTGCCGGCGGTGACCATGATGGCTCCGATTGCAGTTCCAATTGCTATCTTCGCTGCAACAACAATTGCGGCAGTCGTCACCGCGATAACTAAAAAATTATCGTGTTCTCAGAAAAAACTCTGTGATTATACAGCTCGGTACCGGGTGGTATTTGACGCCTACTCGAAATTATCCGAGTTGATCTGGCTGTCAATAGATAATTCGTTCATATCCGATGTTGAATTTTCCACGATGACCCAGTTGTATAACTCCGCGATGTTGAAATTGGAAATTGAAGACAGCGTTAACAATAATGTCACTCGAACTGCTTCAACGAATCGCGGAGAATACCACTCCGATACGAACAAGCATGATATCAATAACATCAACAAACCCTGAATTTAGTGTGAACTTCCCTTCTCCGATTCCAGTGCGTGAGATCGCGCTGGCAAAATTACGAGTATATCATAGCTGGCCTAATATCAGATCGGTTGCATTTGGCAGTCAGCAACCCAATAACGCACTGGTGGTCTCGTATAAGAATAAACCCGATGGTACTCCAGCGTGGGAAACTGTTTCATTACCAACTGGGTCGTACCAAATTGAGCAAAACGATGCTGAAATTCAGCGTAGAATAAAATCAATCACTGGAAAAGAATAAAAAATAGCTATTAAACTTCATGAACCGATGCTCTCGTCGTCGATCGAAATAAGCACAGAGGGATACATTGTAGATATCTATAACAGCTCGTTATGAACAGTGTTAAGATGGCCTGAAAAACCACCTGAACGAAAAGAACCGGTCTATACACCCGAACCGAAAAAATCTGATTATGTCACTGACGTGATAGCACCTGATAATCCAATAAAAAGTTATAAAGATCACAGAACCACTTTAGAGTTTTTGGGTCTTGGATACCAACCAACTGGAAGAGAGAAGGAAGGGGGTAGTACAGAGGGACATCATTTTGTTAACGAACCTAGAATTATTGAAAATTTCACAGCAATGAATAATGATTTTTCGCTGTTGTTAATATCTCTCAAATCTGGTACTCTTACCCGAGATGAATTTATCAGCGTCGTAGAAACATGCAACAAAATTATCGACGATATGGAAACATTTAATTTGAAAATTATTCAGGATATATTAGATGATGATAATCCCCTATCGAGAACAGAATTTGCAAAAAAATATAATATCCCCGTTAAGGATATTCCAACATTTAAACTACCAGGATATAAAGCACCAGAATTAAAGAAACAACTTAACGACACCATCGATGTTGGTTTTAAAATAATTCATGATGCATGGAAAAAAACAACATCGCAGGAAATAAAAGTCCTCAAACATAATAATGACCCAGACGGTGGCGGTAGGCATATTGCCCCGCATAATGTAAATATTTCAACGGTGATTGCGCTCAATTTAGTATGTGATGCAATTGAAGGAAGCTATCAAATTAATCTAGAGCAATCAAATCAAGCTCAGCAGGGATATATTCTTTATTCGTTTGCACCAACAGCTCCTCCAGGATTCCTAATTTTTGAAAACCCAATTAATCCTGTCTACATGCGATGCCATAATAATTTGTTAACGAGAATTAATTTCCGACTCACCGACCAGTCAAATAATTTAATTGATCTACAAGATGAGGTGTTAGCGATTAGTTTGTTTGTAAAGTCCTAAAGACTCGATCAAATATTCGGTTGAAATCATTTATTATTTTTGTTAACTTGCAGCAGCAGAGAGTGTGTGATGACCACATCGTTGCGACCAAAATTGATTGAAAAATCGTAAAGTCTCCGTTTGCTAAATGGAGACTTATTTTTTTTGGGTTTAAATATGAGATTTCGTAGGAAGGCTCTATTTTCCGTTTTGAGGATTCAATCAATTTTTTGTCGGAAAAGGGTGGTCTGTTCACACTCTCTGCTGCTACATGCTCACTTGACCGTGAAAGATGGCGTGGCTGTCAACCCTAATTCACTAGTAATTAAAAATTAAATATCGAGATGGTGAATAATGAACATACGGACTATTGAATACTTTTTCTTAGATGACGAGTTATTGCATCTGATAGTAGATCAAACAAATCGTAATGCAGATCAGAGAGTTCATGGGGCAGACTTGAAGGAAAACAGTCGCATGAAGAAATGGCGGCCTGTCACACCTGAGCATCTAAAACTTTTCTGATCTTGATTCCAAATGGGCTACTGATGATGTGATATCAACTGCATACTTAAGAAAAAAATAAGTATGGGATAGATTTCAAGCTATTCCAAGCCATTTACACCTGCCAGACAATGAGAACAATTAAGGTGACTCTTTACACAAAATCAGCCCAATGATTGGATAAAAATGAAGCCTTTGCTGATTTTTAATCACCAGATATGAACCTCGGTTTGATGATATTAGAATAAATAACCGGTGAAAGTTTTTCATGAACATTAATTACTGACTGTGGGGTTTAAACTTGCCTCTGACATTCATGGAGTGGATTTTGCAAAACTGTCGTCCTTCATTTGCCTCTGATTTTCACAATTTATATATAACATTGTGACAGACATAACATGTGCATGGTTGGACTACTAAAGAATATAACATTTCTTGGATATATTTGAACTTTTCCATAAAAACAAACAAAATAACGGATGAAATTCAATTGTTACTCGTCATTTTACCTGTATTTACAACTGTACATGCAAATATGTTAAGCTTATACATGTGTCTTGATGCTAATCTTAAAGTTTAGACATGCACCATCATTTTTCATATTGGGTTTGTCTATCAATTGTTTATATTTATTGAAATACAGTCGGCTCCGCTTATATGCATGGCCTCGGGACTGATGCTATAATATGCAATTAGGCAGCGTATGCACTAAACTGGCGTTCATATTATGGCGTGTATCTGGTGCAGCATGCATACTGATGCCCATTATTTCTCCGAAACAAACTCCCATTTGGCCTAGTTCATTTAAATGTAACATGATTTGCTCTGGTATTGTATGGAGGTCAGTTTTGTCAATAGATCAAGGAGCAGACTTGTGGTCAGCGCTCCAGTCTTAATCTATTGAATTTAATGACCAGATTGGATCAGATTCTAAACGAGGTTGATGCGAATTTGTGTTAAAGCTAAAGAGTGTTACAGCTGTCGACCATGCTTGGTTAATTATTATGGTTGTCTACTATCCCGCCTCCTGGTGATCAATAGAGAATCAGAGATGTAATGCCGTCTTGGTAATATTTATGGTTATCTACTATATCGCCTCCTGGTGACCAGCATAGATCTAATAGCTTTGATGTTGATATTAGCAGACCTCATTAATCAACCTTGACCACCAATGTTCAGAATCGGTTTCTTTTCATTTTGAAAGGAACAGTTTTGAACAATGCAGTTATCCAAAGCAACTTAACACATAATAATGCATTTTCAGACCAGAAAAATGTATGCAAAATATGCATATACATGATATGCAATTTTCCGACATTGATATCCATTGAAAACAATGGTAACAAATCGGGACCAGCACAAAGCTATGCAATAATAATAATATGCAGTTATACGATATGCACATATCTGGAGCCGACTGTACATGCAATTTAAAGACTATGCAGTTTCTTCTTTTCTCACCAGAAACAATTCAGCACTGAGGGACCTTATACTGCAAAACAATGCAGCACTTTAATTGTGAACCTACAACAAAGCAGTTTATGCTCACAGTTAATACAATTTCCCTTAGATTGGGTAGCAGAGTAACGGATCGTTAAGATGCACAGATACCAAGTAGAAATTCCTAACATTTTTGCATCTCTTTGGATGTATCACACACATGTAATCCAAAATGAAATTGTCTTTAAGCAGTATGGACATATGGAATAGAAAAAGGCAAAAAATAAACGAAACAAAAAATAACAGTATCTTCCAAATATGAAGACATGAGGGCAGCATCAAGTGACATCTATTACAGGCGGTGTGGAAAGAATTTTAATATTTGGCACCAAAAGTCTTAAGATGGATTCTAGTCGATGTGTATGGGTGTAAAGCTAAAAGTGTTACATATGAAAATTTGAAGCAGTAAAGGATGTTAAAAGACAAGAGGGGCAAATAATCGTTGTTCATAGAAATTTTTATCATGTTATATGTGGATTATGTTTTTTCTGCCAGGATTCTGCTTTTTGATCATTTGGATTACGTTTTCCTCGTCAGGGGTAGGCATGTATGCATTCCGAACATACTTTTTATACTTATTAGAAATTTCCATCCTGGAAGTTTCTAAAGTAACAATCATCTTCAGCTCAAATTCAAGTAAACATGTCAATATTTAATCCATAATGACAGAAATATTGCTTTAATAAATATTGAATAAATATTGCTTTGTTTTATGTTGTTTTCAAAATAAATGTCGCTGGTGAGGTATACCAATTTTTGATTTTAGACAAGGTCTGGTACAAGATACAGACATACATATAATGATTAAGAAAAGCCAACAAATAATACAGATTCAATATATGCAAGACAGTAAGGGGTTAACTGGTATAGACATTGATTTATGCACATGTATATTTGAGAGTTGTTGGAATTAACTTCTTTGTAAAGAAAATTCCTGGGAGTCAGGAATGAAATTCTTATAAAGTGCCTGGAGTCTGGGTAAATAGAGTCTATGGAGTTTATGTAAATGAAGGCACTAAAATAACCAAAAAATATCCTTTTTAAAAAACTAGGTACATATAAAAATGATACAAAATTCTAAATTACATCAATGGGTGACTACTGTACATTATAAGAGCCTTTGCTAGGTTGCAATTATATTTTAATGGAACTGCCATACATTTTCAGGGGAAAAAATAGTTTAAAGAATGTATGCAAGTCTTTGCAATAAAATATCTTGAGCTTTTATTATAAATTCAATTTTCTGAAAATGTTTCCAGATGCAGTGGTGATGACACCTATCCCCATCACAACAGCCAAGGGACACACAGCTACGGTGTGTATGGATGTGGGAGAACAGAAACAATGGTGGCAGCTAGAAGAGGTAGATTGAGGCTGTTAGTTTTATTCTGTGCAGTAATCTTTCCATGAGAGCATATGTGTGTGTGCATAATTTCAGGTGATTCCCTGGTTATTGGATGCCCATGTCAGTTTGAAACAGGGTTTATGGATAGAGATTACTTTGCATACATGTATGATGATTACATATATGCAGCTGATTTTGGCTGCTGTGCCTCTTCTTATACCCCAAGCAGAGGTCTGTCAATCGTAGTGAAAAACATGGGCATTGAAAATTAATGACTCGGATAATTTGTAATAATAATAATAATAATAATAATGACTTTGTATTGCACCTAATCTTTAGAAGCTCTAAATACTTTACAGCATCCATAATGATATGACTACAAAAAACAAACATCATGAAATTAGAAAACATACAAAATGCTGAAAATATTTAAAGTAGGAAACAATATTAGGTAATTAAGTTTGATATTGCAGTCGAAAAATGTGATTTTTAAGAGCATCTTGAAAGGGATCACTGTGTCTTTGTGTCTAATTTCAATGGCCAATTCGTTCCACTTTTTTTTGCTGGGTCCTGGTATGCAAAAGAACTTTGTCCATATGACTTTGTTTTCTTCGTGGGAACAATGAGTATACGATTGTCAGAAGAGGAGCGTAATTATGTTGCTGGTGAACCGCTCCGGTGGCCTAGTGGTTAGAGCGTCCGCCGCGGAAGCGGGAGGTCGTGGGTTCGATCCCCGGCCGAGTTATACCAAAGACTTACAAAAATGGTACTAACAGCTGCCTCGCTTGACGTTCAGCATTAAGAGGTTAGTGTTAGGACTGGTTGGCCTAGTGTCAGGATAATGTGACTGGGCGGGACATCATGCTACATGTCTGCGGCATGATGCCCCAGTGGTAGACATCACTATAAACTGCCTCATTGCAGACATCGTAGCGATATGACTGAAAAATTGTTAAAGCTACGTTAAAAATCCTAAACAAACAAACAAACAAACAATGTTGCTGATGTGTGCACATTGGTGAGGCCAGATAGGTATGTTGGAATGGAGTCTGTCAGTGAAACGTAGCACAGAACAAATTTTGTGTTTGATTCTGTATCGAATGGATAGCCAGTGTAGGGTAGAAAGCAGCGGGGAAGTGTGTTCTCGTCGTGGTACTTAAAAGATGATCTGATCAGCTGTATTTTGAACATCTTGAAGTTTCTGGAGTAGATATTGAGACGAACCAGGCGGAATTGAGTTACAATAGTCCAGTCTTGAAAATACTAATGATTGGATTGAATAGATAGCCAGTGTAGGGTACAGGGCAGCAGGGAGGTGTGCTTTGATCGTAGTAAAGATGATCCGAGCAGCTGTGTTTTGAACTGGAGTAGATATTAAACGTTTTGAAGTTTCTGGAGTAAATATTGAGACAACCCAGACAGAATTGAGATACAACAGTCCGCTTTTCTCCTGACTTGAATCCGATTTTTTTAATATAGTCCGTTTTTTTAAACATAATGTCCGATCTGTTTTTTTTCTCCCAGTTTTTAACCTTTCTTTTCAGTCCCATTCCGTAAAAACCCTTGAACGTATTCGCTCCATATATTAGTTAGCCCGCGACTCGTAAAGATTATTCTGATTGGTGAAAAGTTTAAATTCATCCAATGAATCTTTGTGTAAAGGTAACAAAGGGTAATAGAAAGAAGAAGCGTGAAACAAAAATGGCGTCCTTAGTTGTTGAGAGAGACGATGACATGAAATGTTTAATAAAGGTTTTAAAAAAACGGAAGGGAATGGCTGGAACGAATTGTCGACAGAAATTTAGTTTGTCAGTTTATAAGAAAACTGAATGCGCGAGGACTGGCATTTTATGCCTACTGCAATATATAAATTACAGAAATCGTGGTTGAAAGAGCCTGGAACCACAGCTACAAAAGAAGTTACATACGGAAAAAATGAAGCCCTCTGTCGGAATATATGCACTGCATGTTGCCAATACAAGCTAGAGCTGGAAATGAAAAAGGCTCTCATTGAAAAGGAAAAGAATCGAATGCACATTGTGCCAGCAGAATCATTGGTGATGAAAAGGAAGACTAAAGAAATCTTTCTTAAACCCGCAAAAAGAGCTCAACTGGCATATCAACAGGTTGTGTTCACTGGACAAAAAGACAAGTGAATATATGAGATTATTTGTATATATAGATGATGTATTTGGGTGTTTATTTTACTTATTTGTTAATGCCTAATTATTGACTTAATTACAATGTGAACACTGACATGCACATGAAATAACTTAAGTAATAATAGTATTGGAGAACAAATTCATGTGACAATAAATATTTAAAATTTATTCAGCTTTTTGGTAAATTTTTTAGTTTTTCAAATGATTATTTTTGTTACATATCATGGTCACAAGTTGCATCAGGAGCAGATTTGTATACGTGTAAAATGCATTTTTAGTCAGGGGTCTTTGACCCCCGGATCCCCCTGATCAGGGGTGCTGCCCCTCGACACCCCGTTGGGGGAATACCCCCAAACCCTCCTTTCAGATTTTCATTTTTTTTTTTAAAGGTCAAAGTCATGTCTGTAATGAACACAAGAGTTTTAGTGGCATCAGCTAAAAGATATTGATGATGCATCTCAACCCAAGATTTGCAGCCTTGCATATGTTCATGACATGTTGGTGGAATATGAGAGTACTGTCTAGAGTAACACCTAGGTTTTGAACTGACTGTGTGAATTTAATGTTGGTGTTGCTGATATTTATTGTTTGAGGTAAAGGATCTGAATGAAAATGTCTTTATGTTGTGATCAGAATGGCCTCAGTTTTAACTTCGTTCATCTGCATCTTGTTCAATGTCATCCATGATTTCACATCAGAAATGAACCTCTCTACTCCTTGGATGGTAGCATCAACATCAGTTGGGCTAGACTTGTATATTTGTGTGTCATCAGTGTACAATTTGTGAGACAATGGGTGATGATATATGACACTTGAGAGCGGCTGAGTTTATATAATAAAGTGAACAGGTCCAAGAACAAGATCCCTGTGGAACACCACAATATAGATCACCTGGGCTGGAGAGTGTATTCCATTTTCAGATACAATTTGTGTCCTGTTGGCTATGTAGGACTTGAACCACAGT
Organism: Unio delphinus; assembly: GCA_029339505.1. Taxonomy (NCBI): domain Eukaryota; kingdom Metazoa; phylum Mollusca; class Bivalvia; order Unionida; family Unionidae; genus Unio; species Unio delphinus. The sequence goes on from JAQISU010000076.1 coordinate 8,545,497, forward strand.
AAAGCGGTATTGTGAATGCCAAATACATGCTGGAGACAGTGAAGTAATATATCATGGTCTATTGTGTCAAATACTGCAGACAAATCAAAGAGGGTGAGGACTGTAATCTTTCCGCTATCCAAAGCATTGAGAATGTCATTAACTACTTTCAGAAAAGTAGTTTCAGTACTGTGGAAAGGGCAAGATGCAGACTGTACATTTCTAAAAATACTGTTTGAATTTAGATGAGATACAAGTTGGGCTAGAACAACTTTTTGTAAGATTTTTTTTATATGAACAGGAGGTTAGAAACTGGGCTGTACTTTTTTAAATCGTTATGGTCAAGTGTTGTTTTTTTTCAAAAGAGGCTTTACAATGGCAGTTTTAAAAATGATGGGAATTCCCCAGATGAGATAGAGGGGCCCCACGTGTCCAAGTGGTCTAAAGTGTTCTCTGTTATGGATCACTGCCATCTCAACTCTGTCTGCATGGGTTCGAGTCTAAGATTCGGCTAATGTAGCTATGTGAGAAAGCTTGCCAGTAGCTTCTCGTGGGTCGTTGGTTCTTTGGGTGAGGGGGGTCACCGGGTTCTTCCTCCACCAATAATACTGGCCACCATGTATAGTCTATCATGTACTGAAAAAAGGCGTTAAACTTTACAACAACAACCGGATGAGATAGAGGTATTAATATCATTATTTAGTGAAGACAATATTGGGTCTAAGCACTCAAGCAGCAGTGATATTAGAATTGGATCAAGTTCATGTGACTTTGGTGTACTCTTCATCATAATTTTGCATACTTATTTCATAGAGACAGGTTCAAATGCTGCTAATGGTTGACGCTGAAATTCTGTATCATAAATGTATGGTGATGACGAGTCAATTGAAATTGTGCATATCTCAAACAGATTGTACTTTGTCATGGAAGAAATTTGTAAATAGGTCTGGACAGTCTACTGTATAGAAGGAGGTAGTTAGAAGTGGTGTACATTTGTTCCTTGACATTAGTTTAATAGTTATCTCGAAGAGTAAGGCTGTACCTATTAATCGTCCGCACTCATAATCAGGCCGATTATTAGAACAATCGGTATAATCGGTATTGACAGAAATAATTGGAGCCGATGTCAACAAATTTAAAAATAACAAATTTCCAAAATATAAATTCATTTGTAATATTCATCTTGACATGGCTTGAATTTTTTAAATCCGAATTAAATACAGTCTTACCCATTTATATCAACATCAATTGTATCGACAAGCCGCCTATGTCGACAAAAACACAAAGTCCCATTCCCTTGGTCTGCTATTACTACCAAATTGTTATGCTTATGGCGATGTCGAGATAAAAGATAAATGTGCATGTCGACAGAAGCCCTTGGTCCCAGCTTGAACAAATCCTTTGTTTTCTTATCATTTATGTCGACAAGCTGCCAGTTCCAACACATACTTTGTTCAACAATTAGTTGATCTTGCCACCAGGCTTTAAAAACAAACCACCCAAATCTTTTGGTTGGGCCTATAAAACTGGCCTGTCGCGGCAACTTAAAAGAAGTGAAATCTGATCAATTCTAGCATTTTCAAAGAATGCGTAGAGGTATAGCCAGGATTTTAAAACTAGGAGTTCAGAGAGTACCACCAGTGAAGGTTGCAGTCCCCTACCAGAAGCAAATTGGGCATACCTGAAATGGCTACATTTCCAGACAAGTAGAAACTACGGTTGCCATAGAGTTTAATTTTCAAACTTCTTTACATCACTAACATGTAGCCCTTGTTTGTCCATTAGAGTGAGAGTGAATTGTCAGGTCATGATAAGGTCTTATTCAAAGCACTAAGTTAGGCATCATACATAGTGTTCCACATGAAATGTCAGTTCTAGCAACTTCAAACACTCTGTTGAATTTCATTACAATATTTGCCAATTAGCCGTTTAACTCGTGTTAAAATTTGCAAACAGCATTTTGTCTAACTCAACATGACTTGATTTTGAGGTCACAAGCACTACTTGGAAATAAAAAACAATAATGAAGGCGAAAGTTATTCATTTGATGTACTCTTCTTTTACATAATAGGTCATTCTACCTCTGAAATCAGTCATTGTAAATATCAGCACATTTTCTCATCACTCTGCAGCTAGTCAAATCTTGCCCCCATCTTGTGGGTCATGTTCTTCAGATGTACTCTTATAATGTCAACATGTACATCTGTGGGTCTTTCACCCACTGAATTTTCTGATTGTAAACAATTGATCAACGCATTTTCCCACTCTACATGAGGACTCCTGTATACGTTATTGTCTTAATCCCAGATATAAAAAAATGTGTCCAAATACGCGTGATTATGCTTTTCCGAGACCTTTCAAAGTGGTCGGTGATTAAAACAAGTTTATTTTGCTGTGAAAGTTTCATTTTTAACTTTATTTACATTTACAATGGCTACCAACAGCAGTGCAAACTGCAAATTAAATTTAGTCTCTGGAAACTAAATATCTGCTTGTTAAGGAAGTTGAGGGCTGAACATCTCTCAAAGAGGTCTGTGAAATTTTTTTGCTTAAAAATAACACCCGTTAAGGAAGGATGAAACTACGTTAACTGCTCCCCAAAGGAAGAAGCAAAAGACTGCTACATTTGAAGACATAGAGGAAGCCACAAAATGGTTCAATGAAGCATTTGCGAAAAAACTTAGTGTGGAGAAAATAGCTGCAACAAGTGGTTGGTTCAGTCGTCATAGCATCCGATACAAAAGTATTTGTGGAGAATACATGTACTGTTGACAGCTTTTCATTTCCCTGTGAATAGCACCATCCCCTTGGTAGCTTCAATAAGATGGGAAGAGACTGACCAGAATCAAGGCCAATTTAAGTACATGTACATGAAGCATGTAAATAACAACTATCCAACCATGTGCTAATGCCAACAATGAATATCATACTGTTTTTCATATCAGGATGTGATCAATGCAATAGTTTGTGGATTTTATTACACAAAGGTAACCAGAATGTAATTTGTCAATATACAAGTGTATTTCACACTGATTCTGTCTTCATGTACTCAGAATTTCCATTTTGTTCTCAAAGTGTAAATGCTACTCACTGACGACGGGTCACCCTTTGCAGACGAATATTAACTTTTCTGTTTTAAATCAATGATAGTACTTTATAACAGTTTAATAATTGTCGGGTCACCAAAATTTACTTTTTAACATGCCTATGTCTTAGGACACGGAAAAAATTATTGTTTCATGTCCCAAGATTTACATCAGTTACAGTAGTCAACAAAAAGACCTAAAAATGATAAAGTTTAGACATTATTCCACGGATAAGCCGTCCCCCCCTCCCCCCCCCCCCCCCCCCCCCCGTTCCAGGCCTTTATTTTTTTCTAAAATATTCAGCTTATATGCGAATATATACTGTGATAATGAAATAATCGTCTCATAATTGGTATTGGCAATTTTAATCGGTTATACGCGGTATCAGCATAATCAGCAAAAAAGTGACATCGGTACAGCTTTATCAAAGAGCTCTTTGCGCAGCTGGAACTCTCCTTGATCTTAGTAGTGTAGTGTGATAATTTTGGCTAAATGGACTATGTGTATGATGTTCTTCTTAGCAGCTTCATTGATTTGTTTATGAATAGTTTGTCTGGTGGAAAGCCATCATGCACTAGAACTGACATTAGCTTCAACAAGCTATTCTGTCACCTGGAAAAAATTATATATTAATATAAGTTAAAGAATGACCTTAAGGCATTAAGCAGTTTATCAAGAATTCCTACTAAAAATAAGATGCAAATGATAATCAGGCAATAAGAAGAAAAAAAATCCAAATGAGAGTAAGAGCAGGACAAGATTTTACTAATTGGAAATAGATTATCTCATATGGAATAACAGCAGTCCTTTGTATGGTGTGTATTGGATTAACAATCTCTTGAATTTATCAAACCCCAAGCAGGAATATTTCAGTTCATGTTACCTTAATAGTTCATTGAATCAAGTATAAGAAAGTAGCTGATAATGACAATAGAGCAGTGTAATGTATGCAACTGATGGCTTAGAACCTTACTTTTTGTCTGTTGATAACAATCAATGCTAAGGTCAACCTGCTATAAGAGAGATTTTTACACACAAAACTTGTCTGCATGACAGAGGAATAAAATTATGTATATTGTGCTGAAATTGTATGTACCATTACTTACCAGTCCAGTCCAACAGATCATTGTCTAGACTGTTTAGTTCTAACAATTATTATTTCTAACAAACTGCATAGACCTTGAAATGCCAACTCATTATGCAATGGCAGATCTGGGTCTGAGCAGTTGAACTTGGCTTGTAAATGAGTTTATTTGGTTTAGGGACCTTGGAGCTTGCATTAAAAAAATTCTGTTAGTACATTCATTTAACCTCAAGAAAAGTAGTTCACACATTTTTTGTTGTATTGTTTATGGCAAGATTTGGCTTATATGCAGAACATGTGAAATATTGTTAAGAATTCAGTTTTTCATGGGAAGTAAATTAACTATTGGCAATTTCTGTTTTGATACAGATGGTGAACAGCTTGATCCAGCAGGCGCAGCAGTTGAAGCTGATGATAGAGCAAGCCAAACATCAGAGTCTCATTGCCAAAGAGACATCCCTACAGGCTCTGCGTGCACAAATGGAGAAAGAGAAGCAGGAGGTAGGATTTTACAAAGCATATCAATGGAGTATGGGCATTATAGACTAGTTTGGACTACAGGATCATAAATCTCTAATTTGTGGAATAATAATTCTTAATTGTATGCATATTTCTTGATATTGTTTATTACGTGTGTTTAGAATTCCACAGATCTAAAAAGGAAAGATCTTTTTTTCAGTGTGAAGATTTTTAAAATGAAGGAGAGAAATTTCTATCCCTAATTTTCAGGTCTTGAATAAGCCCTGGAAAGGTTTATAGGTTTCTGCATTTGTTTTGGGGGAATTAATACAGCATGATCTTTAGGAGTGAAGTATTCATCAGAGAAAACGAATTCACATTTTCCCATACAATAAAGTAACATTTTATCATACATGCCGACCATTACGCTTTTGGCTTACTAGTTACGCTTTTTTCCCCACTATATTACGTGTTATGTGTAAGCATATATGGATTATGCTTTTTCGTTATATCCACCTTTAAAAAAATCAATTATTTGTCTTCTCGTTTTTATTAACATTCCTTTAATCCCACAGATCCTATTTTAGAAAAAAGGCTGTTACATAACTACAATAAAAGAGTACGCTTGTCTGTGGTTTTGCATGCACTTTCAATACAGTCCATGTTCTGTTTATAGCAAACCTGATTCTATTTTCAAATGTTCGACCTTGAATTCTATTTATAGCATCTGTATGGCTTAGTGAGGAGAGAACAAACTGGTTTTCTGATTTTAATCTTTTCGCACAGATTTTGTGTTCTAATTCATATTTACTACATAACCAGTCTAATGTATTTGGCGCTAAAAGTGATTTTTTATTTTAGTCGATGCAAAAATATCTCCTCCTTTCAAAAATTTCACATATAGATTAGAAAAACGGACAAAAAAATGAAACAAAAGATAACAATCCTCTAAATATGAAGACACAAGTGCAGCATCACGTGACATCTATTTCAGGCTGTGTGGAAGGAATGTTAGTATTTGGCACGCAAAGTCTTAAGATGGATTCTACATTCTTGTATGTAAAGCTGAAAGTGCTATATATGAAAACTTGAAACAGTAAAGGATGTTAAAAGATGAGAGGGGCAAATAAATCATTTTTTATTGAAATTTTAGCATGTTATATATGGATTACGCTTTTCCTGCCTGGATTCTGCTTTTTGACCCCTTGGATTAAGCTTTTTCCTCGTCAGGGGTTGGCATGTATGCTTTATTTCAATTACATTCTCATTTTCTCATTCCATTTACAGGGTCCATAGCAGACCTTGAAAAGCCTTGAAAAATGAATTTGTCCCTCAAGGCCTTGAAAACACCTTGAAAATTCAAAATATTGTCTGGGTACCTTGAAAAGCCTTGATTTTCTTGAATTAATAAATATTTTTTGTTTTACAGATTTGAGTAAAAAAGAAAACTATATAAAAAAAATAAAATAAATCAGATCTCTCGCTACATTTGTTCCAGATCGGAAATTTCCACAACATGCCACTGCGCAGTTGTACGTTTTGAACTTCCGGTTGGTCAAAGCACGGATGTAGTTGCAGTTTAAATTTGGATTATTTGTACGCTTTGAAACACAGGGGCTCATTACAAAGCAAATAAAGTAAGATTGTTACAGGTTAGACCCTGATTCATGGATGGATATTCCTAATTTCCTTTGTAACGAGCCCCTGTACTTTGAAATGGTGGGCTGCCGATTCCAACTTCAGTAGCTAGACAAAGAAAAATAAAAATCTGGATAATGCGATCTTTCTCAGACAGCTGTGCAAAATGCAAATTATGTCAGAAAGATGTTGATTTGTCTGCTATGGGAGAAATTGCTTTATGATCTCATGCATCTGGAAAAAAAACGCCAATCTCACGTAATGGCTTGAAAAACAGTTTGATGACAAGATACAAGAATTAAAAAATTCACCATAAAATATTGTGGACTTTGTACATAGTGTAGAGTAGACTGTAAAATAAACATTATTCAGTGACTGTACATATGTAGGCTGTGTAGTATAATGGGAATGAGATCAGTGATCATATTCTTGACTGTCTTTGTAAGCAATACATTTGCAAGAAATATTTCTCGTATGAAGTATAGTAAGTAATTACTTGTTTATTTTTCATTTCTGTATCCTTTAAAATTAATGTAATAATGCACCTTGGATTTTGAACCTTGAAAATCCTTGAAAAACCATTGAAATTTCTGAAAGAAATTTGCTACTAACCCTGCATTTAAAAATTAAGGTTTAATTATAAAAATTTTCCTACAAGAAACAAAGAATTTGAATTTATAATGTATTTAAAACTAATTACACAACCACAGATTCATCAATCCACAATAACAATATTAATGTGTTTTGAACTAAGTAGA